>CM032232.1:15005000-15085000 GCA_019009955.1 Riptortus pedestris
TTCGGAAAAAAAATGTCATCAAATATCACATCGATATCCTACACCCAGGAAATGACGAAAGTGAGGTCTGTTCAAAAATTATATATATATATATAATTTAGCGGTCGCAATTTTTGTTTGATCGTTACCAAACTTGATATTTAAACGTTTTTAGCAAAAAGACAGATCAAGTCCCTTAATGGTTGAAATCGGACTAGTAAGAGGGGAGGGATTTTCGAAAATTCGAAATATCTCAGTTACCATACCGTCCGATCAAAAACTAGTATACCCGTAGAACCAATCTTATTGCAAATTAAATTTCCTATAAATATTGTTCTATACATTTATTCTCACTTGAATATTAACCAAGATATTTGCATTTTTATGAAACGTGGCCGTATAACGGACGTTTGAGTTTCCCGCCAAAAGCTAATTCGGCCAATTCCGTAACTGTTTGGCTCTTGTATGGAGATTTCTCTATTGTATAACTTCACGTGGGAAATCTGCTTAGTTTACGCAGCCCCTGCGTGACGGACTTTTTTTTATCTTCCGCTTGGTTAGTTTTTTGACATTACGTAAAATATCTACTTCGTTAAATTAAACATGTAGAGGGAAATAAAACAGTGGTGTTTTACACCTATTGATCTTCTGCCATTTTACTTTTGATGATTGAATTGAGGTCACATTTCGACGATAAAGTTTACACTAAATTATATTGGACCTTCAAGTGTGTGCTCAGCACCGTGAGGCAGTTGTAAGGCGGTAATAGAGAGTAGAGAACTTTGATCTCCCCAAATATATCCGGTCCTTTATAGCCACGGCCTTGCCCTTCATGGCCCACCCAACCGAAAACATTAAATAAGCTGAAATTCAATTAGAAATCATGAGCTCTTCATGCAAGAAATTGATCGTCGACATCCTTTCTTATTTTTTTTTTTTAATTTTCTGTCTATAGTTAGACATCACGCGATGTTAAACTTTTTTTCTCGTGACCAGAAGCTTTTTCATAAAAGTAAATCTGAATATTGAATAGATGATTTGTGATATACCTCACACTTCTTCCCTGTTATTATTTTCTTGCATATTGTAATTCTATAAACAAATTGAATTTAATAATTGCTCTCTCATTTAATGCATAACATTTCACTTTATAAGTCCCATTTCATTTACGTTCATAATATTTGTTAGCAAATTATTGCCACTTAGTTCACTAGATCACATTAACAGGTCTTTGCAAAGATTTATTTTCAAGACCTGTGCTTTCAGAGCATTTATCTCGATTCCAAACAAACCAATTAGAATCCTAATCGTTACATAAATCTTATTATAAAAAGAAAATATATAAAAATTAACTTCTTTTGGGAAAATAACGCTGATAATAATTGTGAATTAGTCAACACGATCAATGAATTAACTTAAAAAAGAAATTAAAATGTGGTTAAAAAAAGCGTTTGTGTAAATTGAAAAGGATAACTTCTTGCCTTATCATAAATAAATGATTACAGCTAAACATATGAATAGTCATGTTATTTATTTTAACCTAGACCGGCTTCCAAAAGCTACCATAAATCGATATAACGTAACAAGCTATATTCCTAAATTATACCTTTACAATCGATGTTAATATTATACGAAATTCTCCGATGAAGTAGCGAAAATATTTCAAACTAACTTAACTAGCCGTAATCTTTCCTATTGGTTTTTCGGCAAATATGCACATAACAAAAGTTGTTTATTTTGTTATTTAGAGAAATTTGCTCAACACGGGGGCTCAACGGGAAATATGACAATATCCAGGACAGTGAAGTCTTACATAAAAAAATAATTTTATTATTAACAAATCCACAGAAACGACGGGTGTTAACCCTAAACACTGGGACGGGTAAATGTCAAAATATTGTGCAAAGTAAAGCCTTGCCAAAAATATACCATCACCATTCAGCCTCAAATGAATTGCCGAGCGAAGCTGGGTATCTGAGCTAGTCAAAATTATAAAAACGTTAAACATTTTATTTGTAGAGTTAAGTGCTAAATCTCAGTTTTAGCAAATTTCCCTTATTGAATACAGCTATTGAGGACGTACTCGTGATGAAATTTGGGAAATTTTTCTTCTTCAATTGTCCATCGATCCTACCTAGGAGATAACGAAAATTATATATATATATATATATATATATATATATATATATATATATATAATCGCCATCAATGAGTACACCATTAACAGCTGATTTCCCTTGAGGGAAATTCGCTAATAGAACCTGAAAATAATATACACAGATTTATACAATATTATATTTTCCTCGTGAAAAAAATAGGCAGAAGTCCACTGGGGAATAAAATGTTAAGAACCTTTAAATATATGGAACATGTTAAAAATTTTGTTCCAATAATTTTTTCTTTTGATAATTGACATTTAGCTTTATATTTATATTAAATAAACGTCATAGAAACAAAACAAAATAAATTGTCGCATCTGGCGAGATTCGCTCTCGAGATCTTGCGGTTACATAATAAAAGTTCTAGCAACTAAGCCACGAGCGCTCCTCGGTGCACTACAATTTTAAGGCTTTCTCGTAAATCATTAACATTTTTTTGTCTTGACGAACTCGTGAGAAGTACGTTCTAGCTTTAACAGAATTTGTTTTTCATAATGCATTACACGTTAAAAAAATGTTCCTCCAAATTGATGATGGGAAAACCCCTTGTTATAGTTATAAACATTTGAGTTCACAAATGCTACTTACATCTACCTACAGTCTTGTCAATGCCATTGAGAAATGGCCATAAAGAATGGTGTAAGAATTTTAAACCTAAACTCAGAAGGAAAAGATACAAGATCAATGACATTTTTTTTCTTTTTCAACGAATCAAATTATGATAAAATATATATCTTTATATATACATAAACAACCTCGAGCTCTCCGAAGACGTCAAACGATGGAATTATAATTCCTTAAACTCAATGAGGGAGGTCTGTGGGAAGTAAAATAAAATATGAAATAAGCTTAGTGAGAAATTACGAATTCATTTCGTGGTGTCACATTGAAATTCTTTCTGAAGGATGTCTCCAAAGGATATCTGGAAAAGAAAGACCAGAATGAGAGGGGGGGAGGAGGTCTTAGAAACCTCTCTCATGAATAAAAACGGAATAAATGACTCAATTCTACTACCAACATTCAAATATAAAAAGGTTTATAAATGTAAAATCGAATTTAAGTATACATTTATAAACACTATTAGGAAGAAAAAAATCTCCCGCTCAGAGATATTCTGGTAATGTAAATTCGGGCATTATTGACATTAAGTGAACTGTAAAGAAGTAGTGAGGAGGGAATGCTTTCTTTTCTATCGGATATTTAGCCTACACTGCTAATGTCTCTACAGCTATAGGCACTATGCTTCTGACTAGACCTGGGCCTCTCCCGCAGTCTTGAACAAGGGCAATTCTGGGGTAAGGCAGGCAAACATGTCACTTAATCCTGTTCTTATTGGGGCCAAATCCATTGAAATGCACATAGCATTACCTTAAATCTCAATGCTTCAAATCTAACAGTTATATCAGGTACTAACTCTAAAAATGTGGATAGGGGTTTTTCGTCTTCCATAAGTAGAGATATCTTAATATATATATATCGACAAGCTATAAAAAGGGACTCAGCATGCCCCAGTTAGTTAGTTTTGTTCTAAGCTGTTTTCAAGTGATCATCTGGGCTTTCAGTGCGACTTAATTGCAGTGCGGTAATAGTATATTACGTTACTAGGGCCGAAAGTGGCACTTTACGTTGCGAGATCGTGTTTGACTGGCGAGGCGAAGCCGAGCCTGTTAATTCGATCGAGCATCGTAAAGTCACTTTCGGTACGAGTAATGTACAATACTTTTCATCACGAGGCAAAAACGCATATTAAGGTGGTTTTTAACTCTTGAATCGGGGCTCAGGTTAGCCATGTGAGTTAAAGCGTTGACCTTAATCTGACATGGTAAACCTAGAGTGGCGAGTTCGATTCTTGCCTGGGCAAAGGAAATTATTCAGTGACGAAATTCATTAAATAACATCCTAAGTCCCACCCTGGCTAGAATAGGGTGGTAACCTGTAGATAACTTGTCCCAATTAGCATTAGTTTCAAAAAGTGGACGTTAATAAATAATAATAATAATAACTGGTGAATCTTTTAATAATTAATATTTCCATTATGTAAAATAACCATTTTTAAATTACTAAGATTTTTAATAAAATTAATTGATGATGAATGTATTGGCGCCTAATATATGGGAAGTCTCAATTTTTGTGGAAAAACAGAGCGGGAAATCCGTATGTTATTTGGTGGAATATGTAAATGTAAAAGAACTCATTTCTAGTCTTAATTTTCATTAAATAACGTAGTTCCCCAATTTTACTGTTGCTTGTACAAAAGGATATTTGGTGCTTGGTAACAGCTGCTTCACCGTAGACAAGTTTAATTTAATATTTTAAGGTTAAAGACTTTAGATTTTTTGGGATGATAATCTACGTTGCGCTGTTTTAAGAATGCTATCGATTTAGAAAATTTTTGAACATCCAAATTTTTCTTTATTTTTAAACACGATTTTAACATGGAATATTTACTCCATACAGAAGAGGGTTTCATTTTCTTCGATAAAGTTAAAGGCCTTTTTAAAAAAAAATAACATCACTTCATCATTAACATGGTCAGGCTCAACACTTTCACTATAGCACCATTCAGAAAACTTAAGATATTCTTCCTTGTATCTCTGACGGGATTTCCGGAGTGATAGGGAATCAGTTACACCTCGAGCTTCTTCAATTAACTTTTCAGGGATGTTGACGGCCATTTTCGCGCAATTACAACGTAAAATTAAAAAGAAACGATAGCGAACCTAGTGTTGATAGTAGTAAATACTGCGAGAGTCGAAAACTTTCGTCCCTAGGCGTGTAAAGTCATATGTTTGTCACTTAACCTCCCGCTAAATTTTGAGATCTGTAAAGGCCAACTTTCCTATCTCCCAGCTGGCATCGAAAGTATCTACTTTCAATCCGAGTGATGAAAAGTGTTTTATGTGAAGAAGAGTGTAGTGCCGCGGTAAAACAGTGCAGTGCCGTTAACTTGGCAAAGTAGAAGATCAGTGCAGTGCCGTGTTTTTGTGAACCTCAGTGATCGCGAGCGAGTTATTGGACTGTGTAATAATAATAACAGTGAAGCTATCAGTGCATACTGGGAGTAGTAGTCAAGAATAATTAACTTAGTGTATGGTGCACTGTTAAATAAATTGTGCAGTGACAAAAATTCTGAAGCTTGTGTGAGTTTAATTTTGCAATCCAAAAGAACTCTAATAAGCAACGCATTAGTCTGATGCAGCCCTAGAGATCCTAATTTTTGTTTGATCGTTACCAGAGTCGATATATAAGTGTTAATGGCTGAAAACGAAAGACTGGGAATGGTAAACCCCCACTCCTACTCATTGTCACATATAAGAATTATACCCTGTATAATGAACCAGTTTAATTGAATGGTCCATTGCGTTAAATAAAAAAAAAACTACATGTACAGGAGACGGGAAATATAAAAATATTGAGGACAGTGAAGCCTTATATAACAAATAATTTTATTATTAACAAATTTTCAGTTACAACGGGTATAAATGCAAAACACTAGGGCGGGGAAATGTAAAAATATTGTGCAATGTAGCCTTGTTAAAAAAATACCATCATCATTCAGCCTGAAATGAATTCCCTGGCGAAACCGGGTAACTTAGATAGTATATATATATATATATATATATATATATATATATATATATATATATATATATATATATATATATATATAGAGATATGAAATATATGGAGTATTTTGAGAGACTATTGAAACCCTGCACTAATTTGGCGTCAACCCAATAGAAAAGTTGGATATACGTACTCGTACTTGGAGAATGACCACGGGAAATGGTAAATTACAAACGGCGAGATGCTAAGGCACTTACGTTTAAAGACCGCAGAACTGCTAATGATAACGTTGCCTAGGTTATAGGATTTCTATTGCCCCTGGTATCAGTAGAAGAGGCCGGCGAGAGGGAGAGGGAGATGTTTCCCCTTTCAGGCCCAAGCGCCACGGGCAATTTAACCTGAGTCAGTGATAAGACCCAAAGTAGCGGTAAGTAGCTTGAAACTTAATCCGTATTTACATCGGGTATTATTTTAAGAGGATTTTCAGTAACGTCAATGCCCTTGTCTGGGAATGGCTTAGTAGCAAATTAATCGAAGACCTCCGAACACCTTTCATACTCTGCCAAGCAGTCAAGTTGTTGAATAAAGAACATCATTTCTAGTAATGTAATAACGCATCTTGTATTAAAAAAAAAAAACTCGGTCACGCATGAGTACACTATGCAGGTTTCCCACGTAAAGTTATACAATGGAGAAATCTCCATACGATGCTGCCGCCCCTGCAACAAGTTTACGGAAAACTGGCCCCCGAACTAGCTCTTTCGGCGAGGAACGAATAGGTAGCGACCGTTATGCTCGTCCGTTACACTTAAAAAAAATGCAAATATCTCGATTAATATTCATGATACAGGACATAAGTATAGAACAATATTAATAGTAAATTTCATTTGCAATTAGATTGGTTCTATACAATTTTCCCCCCTTAAGGGAAATCTGCTAAAATTCCGTGACGCTTGGGCTGCGTAAACTAATCGGATTTCCCATATGCTAGCATGTCACAGTTGTAACCTTATTTCACCCCATGTTCTCTATTTCTATGTAAAAGGCTGTAAATCGAAAATCCTTGAGTTATGTAAAAATGTATAGAACAACAATTGTAGAGCATCAGGAGTTTAACAAAATTGGGTTCTATAAGTCGACCGTTCACAATTCGACTAATAATAGCCGGATTTATGTTGAATTTTCCGCTATCCAACTCTAAACCTCCACTATTTCTGTTCCGATTTCAGGAACTATCAAATATGATCTTTAATGTTGACCAGAAAAGATTTTAAACTAGTATTGATGGAATAAACCTTTACAATTTTCTGAACATACAATCTTATTTGATGATGTCATCGCACAGGGAATTCCCATGTATCTCGCATCATAAAGGTCTCTTCGGAAAATATTATTTGGCATATAAGCCTAGAATACAGTGCGGGCTTCATGATTATAACAGCTTATTCTTAATAGGGCAGGGGGGGACATGAGTTAGTAGGAGTGGGGTTTACTCTTAATGATGAATGCTAAAAAAAATCCAAATACCTCGGTTAATATTCAAGATAAAAAATATTTATAGCCAAAGTTTATTTTACTATATGATTCTCAATCTATGCAAATTTTTATTTTCCCGGATTCAACTTATATTCCTCCTCAGGTAAGAAACTAACCCCTCGTTCCTTCACAGCCAGAACATAGTTCTCAGGGCTTTCAGAGCATACGCCTCACTGGCATTATCATTAAAACACAATACAAGCTGTTTATTAAACTAATAATAAATTTTCGTTGTCCAAGAACTATAGAAAGTGGGGAGGAGGCGAGCTTTGAACAGAACGTTATTTTCGCAATAATTCTCACAAAGTAAAAGCTGAATCGACAGGTTAAGGTTAGAGGAAGGAAGCTTCCACCAGGTTGCCCAAACAATTACGGAAACGGTCCGAACTAATCCGAACAATACCCGACCACATGTCCCACACACTTAATAAAAATGCCTTAAGGGAAATCTGCTAAAAATACTAATTAGCACCCCTGTGAATATTTTCAGATAATATATTAATGAATATTTTCAGATAATATATTAATGAATATTTTCAGATAATATATTAATGAATATTTTTAGAGATTGAAATTGAATTCAATTTTAGAGATTAAAATTGAATATATATATATATATATATATATATATATATATATATATAATTTACTAGCGGGCCCAACAGACTTTGTCCTGCATGATAATTCAAGCAATTGGGATATTATTGAATTTAATAAAATAATAATAATAATATTATTAAATGTAATAATATTATGTTTAAAATAAATTCTACTTATCATAACACAAAAAACAACTTTTAGCAGATTTCCATTAAGGGAAATCTGGTATTTAGGTTGTACTCAAGAGGCGATTTTCAAGAAATTTCTACAAATGTCCATGGAACTTACCCAGGAGTTGACGAAAATGAGGTCCGTTCAAAACTGTATATATATATATATATATATATATATATATATATATATATATATATTCATTTTCGTCATCTACTATGGTAGGATCGATGGTCATTTGAAGAAAAATTTCGAAAATTCCGCCATGAGTACAACCTCAATAGCTGATTTCCCTTAAGGGAAATCTGCTAAAAAACCAAATAGTCGAATTAAAAATCTAAAAACCACTGTAAAGTAAAAGAAACACACACCGGCCGAGCTAAATGGAACAATATGTAATAAAATGTGCTAAAGAGGAAAAAATAAAAGTTGGCTTCTTGCCGACAATAACAAGGCAATCAAAATGTTCAATAACAGCTTTGGTAGGCCGTTTCAATTATAGTAAAGGAAAAATAAGAGAAAAAATCCTGAAGGCACAGCACGTTTTCCTCGAGGAATAAATGCTCATCAATGAATTAGAATGTTCTACAAAATCAAAATCACAAGAGGCGGAATATATCCTGATTTGAAATAATCTAATGACTAAAAGGTCGATTTTAGAGAGGCCGAATAGAAGTGGATAATCGATTATGTTTGACAAATCGTTGGCAATTTTAAGAGCATGAAGAATAATGGAAAGTCTGATTAACAGCGGGAGGGACATTCATGGGCTGGCATTTAGGGAAATCTCTGGAAAACATTTGTCAGGGCTAAATGCTTCATTAATGACTGGTAGAGGTGTAATTCCATTGGCTGCAAGATATACTGGCCTGCTCGGGGTCTGCATATATTGTGCCCCCGCTACCGCCAAATATACACTCTAGTCCCGCCAAAAACATCTACCGCTAATAATGACCAGCTCTGAGAAAGTCTGGGCTCTCTCGCACTGCTACACTCACTACTGTCCAAGCTACACGCCCTCTTCGGCTGTATAGCTGAGACCTTTATGCAAGTAGGTTCAGTTTCTTAAATATATGAAATTAAGCATCATGTATAAATAAAAAGTCCCCGCCAGAGAGAAAACACTACGGGATGCGAAAACTAAGCATATTTCCCACCTTTGAAGTTATACAATAAGAGGCAGTGAATATCCATAACGGGAGCCGAACAGTTTACGGAAAAGGGAGGCCGAACTAGCTTTTGGCGGGAATCTCACTCCTGGGTTAAACGACCACATTTATTAAAAAAATGCAAATTATCCTCGGTTAATATTCAAGATACAAGAATAAATGTATATAACAATATTTATAGTAGAATTTAATTTGCAATACGATTGGGTATATACACTTTTGGACCCGACGTTATGGTAACGGAGATATTTTCGAATTTTCGAAAATCCCCCCCTCTAAACCTCCCCTCCGTCTGGGTCCATTTTCAAGCCATTAACGAACTTGATCTGTCTTTTTTACATAAAACGGTTAAATAATCGACGTTTCGTAACGATCAAACAAAAATTGCGACCGCTACAAGCGGTTAACAGACAAATATTATTTATATATATTTTATATATATATCATATATATATATAATATACATATATTATATATATATATTTTGAAACGGACCTCATTTTCGGTAATTTCCTGGGTAGGGATCGATGGACATTTGAAGAAATTATTTCGAAAATCGTTGTCCATGAGTACGAACTTAATAGCTGATTTCCCTTAAATATTAAAGAGGATGTCTGCCCTTCTAAAATTTGTTCCAACAGCCTCTTTTTACTCAAACTAGCTGGAATGGAAAAACCAGTCCCCTAGCTCCAAGAGCCGACAGGGTCAACATCGAAAACCTTCGGTAGGGTCCCCTTTGTCTCCCATTTCTCTTCTTTGTTTTGTAAAACGTCTTTGTTCAATTAGGGTTTCTTTCTGTTAGCTTTAAAAAAACTTCCCTACTTGTACCAACTTAATTTAAAAATAAACTGTTGATGATATGCAATTTTTTTTATAATGTTATTTTAGTTCCACGTTAGATTTTATTATGTTTTTTAGTCCTAAAGAAAAATAAGGTTTTTTTTGGTTATATGGTGCCTAACATATCTTATTGAAGAATTGTAACTATTATTGTGTGTGTCAACAGGGCACTGACGATGATGCACAGCATCGAAAGGCGCTTTGCCGAGTTCTTAAATTATTATAGTTGAAGCGTAGCCTAACATTTTTTCATCCTACCTACATTAGAAGTCACTTCCCCACCTGCCAGAATACCAAACTAAGAATATGTAGTTTTGACCGAACCTCATTTGCGTTATCCACTAGGATAGTATGGATGGACATTGGAGGGAATTTTTTTGAAAATGGCCTCATGAGTACTACCTTAATAGATGATTTATCTTAAGGGAAATCCTCTAAATTCTTGTCCATCGCTTACAACGAGGCGACACCAAATCCAACCATGTCTAAAGTCATACTCTTTTGACAGTCGTAAAAATGGCGAACTCACATCAAAGGACAATGACATTTTTACCAGACTATCAGCCAGTAATAACGTTTTCTACGGATGGATTCGACAGCAGTTAAATATACTGACTTGTTAATAATCAAGATGTTGTAAAAAAGGGTATATGACAACCACTGGATTTTAGCCATCAACGAGTCTTGATCTTTATTTTTGCATGAAATACTCTTAAAACATTTCGACAATCGCATCATGAGTATAACCGCAATAACAGATTTTCCTTAAGGGACATTTTCTCAATAGTTCGCCACTTAACATAAACCAGTATATCACTGATTATAATTAGTGTATCAAGTTAGTTAATGGCTAAAATCCGACCAGTGGGAGCGAGGGAATTTCGAAAATTGCTCTTCAAGATCATCCCGATTTTGGATGTATATGGCATGGATAAGTTTGTATAGAACCAATCTTATTGAAAATGTTAATGTTTCTCTGTAAATGTTATTATGCAAGTTTCTTCACTATCATTCTTCACTATGTTCATTATTAACCGAGGTTTTTTGCATTTTTTTAGTTTTCGGCCTTTAGTAAATCCCCCACTCCCTACTCATGTCATATTGACAATAAGTTGTTATATTATGAGGCACTTTATTTGAAGCCTAAATACGAAATATTGATTCTCGATAGAAAATTATAGAGATAATTGCAAGATACTTGGCGGACTTTTTATTAGTGATCCTTCCCATTAAACTATGAAGAATATATAGAAACATTGTATCCAGAATATTTTATTTGTGAAGGACTCTTAGAGGTTGTAATTTCCTTATAGCTCCAGAATCAATACATCTGCCAGTAGCGTACTCACAGCAATTAAAGTTGAATTTTCCTGCAAGCATAATTTTATAGATCTATCTGTGAATTTATTTAGAGTCAGAGGAGAAGGATTGTAGCAAGTGTAGACAAGATTTAGAGCCGTCAATAGAGGAGGATATCTAGATGTAGGAAGGGAATGTTAATCTTGAAATGGACCAGGGTTCCTTCTCGCAAGTTGTTAGTCCTTGTCTCTAATCTGGAGTTGGTCCAAGTTGCTGGCGACGGATCGGCCCAGCTTAGGAAGGATAATAACAACAATATTAATGCTAAGTGGATTCAATTGATTACATCCAAGGCTTCCTCTTCTCCTGCCAGGATTAATTAGTTGGCCTAAATCACTCTCTAACTCCTCTCTCTCTCTACGTGGGGGGGAGGGGGTCACTGGGACTTGTTCTATCGGAGAATCCTCATTTCTGAGGACACGGACAAGGGAAGGAAGGGGATCGCGGAAACAAGAAGTAGGTACCCGTTCGTTTCCTTCACCATGAGGCCGTCCAACAATGATTTATTAGACCGTTGATGTATTGAGGGCTGTCGTGCGATTCGCCAAGTAGGTCCTGAACTCCAAGAAGAACATGCAAATAGACTTTTAAATTGTGCACATATATTGAATTGCTGCATGGAAAGCCCTTGTCAGGTACAAGCAGCTTTACAGGTCCAAAGCCACCACGGAGCTGATAAAGAAATTGTGGAAAAGCAGAGACTTAACAACTTTGACCTACGGGTGTGAAACATAGCTAGTAAACGAAATCACAATTCGACAACTCAGAGTTGTAGTGAGGAGACCCTACGTTCACTAGAAGAGAAAAAAGGTCTAGGAAGTGGATAAGACATGAAACTAAATTCACATATAGCATGTCAGATAAAGATAAATGGTCTAACATCTTACTAACTGATAGCCTCGGAACTACAGGTGGAAGAAACTACCTACTCCGAGTGACTTTGAGATGAAGACTATATGTGGCGGGGCAACATGGCAGAGAATTGCTCAACAATGGAAGATACTTGGAGGAGCACACAACTTGGCCAGGATTAAACCTGAAATAAATTAGCAGATTTTCGGACATGAAAATCATAATGCTCTCAGAAGACCTCAACTTTAAGTTGAATTTGGTCTAGAAGTATAGAAACGAAAAAAATGTATTGTACTTCCGTAATATATTTATGTTTGTACAAATAAAGGTTTTATTTATTTATAGATTTTATGTATAACATGGCTATGACAGGTTAATTAGGTCATTAGGCAATTATTGGAGAATACTGAACAGAAGCAGCGAGACTCCAATTGCAGGCGTCTATTTGAAACTTTCGGCCGGCGATGTGAATATGCAGCAAATGGCTGCGAGGAGGTCTAAGGTGCTCACAAGGACTCACTATGTGGGTGGTGGTGGGTCACCGACTACCTGGTAGATTGAATTTTGGATGAACCTCTGGTATGGGGATGCACTAAGGTATAGTGGGGGAAGAGAAGGTTAGAAAGGAACCACAATGAATTAAAATGAAAGTGTAGAGACACCACCGCTGCACACATTAAGTTACTAGCCTCAAAGGCTATCACAGAGGGCACGCTAATGTCAGAAGGCATATGTGGATATTCTTCGAAAATCGCGTCATTAGTACGACCTCAACAGCTGATTTCCCTTCTGCTAAAAATCGGGACTTGAATACCACTGCAAGTGCTAGTTCCCCTCAAAGTACACCTGAGAAATAAAAGAAAACAAGTGTTTGATAGAGGATTTGTTGAAGATGTGTATTAGGGATGAGCCTAGCTAATCTGGAGGTAGATGCGTATGTATTTAGGATGCTGTGAGCGGGGCAGGTATTAGGCAATATTCGGCAAGTAAGCCGATCTCTGCCAAGCCCTCAGGGAATCTGGCCCAACTCAAACATTTAGTTGGGCTCTTCATCATCGACCAATCTTGCTCCACTAATAACTCATACCAACTACAATCTTAGCAGGGTCAGACTTACTCAAAAACAGCTTTCAAACTTTAAACAAATAATATCACTAGTTAAAGTCCGTTAATAGACAGGTCGGTCTATCAGACCATTTCATTTGCCGCAATTGAATAAGCAAAATTGTGCAGAGATTTAGGAAATATCGAAAAAAAAATCATTTTAACTATTTCGGTTAAAACACTAAAGATTGTATATGTTGTTGTCTGAAGTCGGACGTGGGATAGTGGAGGTTTAAAAGGGGAAATCGAAAATTCAAAATATTTTCGTTATTATGAGTCAGATAATGTAAAGTTATGGGGCCAATCTTGTTAAACAAGTGATGATATAAAATTTTTGTCCTATGCTTTTTTTCGTAACTCAAGTATTAAGGGGGTTATTCGTACATTCTTGTTTTCTGCTTTCCGTAACCCCCTCCTCCTTCTAGTCATGAGTTTTTATATAAAAATAGAGAATATACGGTGTGATATCACAACTATCTTATATCGGCACGTGGAAATTTTCTTAGTTTCCGCAGGCCAGTTTGACGGATTTATACAAATATCCAACATCATGATAAGGGTCCAATATCATTCAAGAATTTCCTTAAAGACAGGAGTATTTATTAGATTGCTCTGGCTTTATGAGTTCTGCCTAGCTCTTCACTGTTATGGTTTGGAAGTACTGATTGTATGTCAAACATATCAGTTTTCCAGGGCGTTCTTTTCTGCTGACAACATCTTCATATTCCGTGTTTCGTTACTTTATATGGATTTATTATTCTGCCTTCCTTTCGTATCTGAGACATTGATCTGTTGATACCGCTGACGGGGGAAGACTGTTGCTCGGAAGGAATGCAAGTTGGATTTCGGACGCTGAAAATTGAGTTGGCTGTTGTATAGGTTATGCATACAGAAGTGATATCCGACAAGGGTGGCCTCGATAGGGCTCCGACTTATCCTATCGACCCGGTGTACCTTTATTTGAGTTAACAACTCCCTTCCATCCCTCACTCCTTGGCCTTTCCCTCAGATTCCTCAGCTAAACTTGTTATTTCAAGTTGGCCTGCGAGAACATTCTCTCCCCTCCTTCTCCTTCTTCTTTTGCATATCCGCCTTCATTTGCTCTCGAAAATTCCATCAGAGCCGTCGTGAAAATATAATGATTCCAAGAGGTCGTTTAATAATTCATCATATAACTTTTTAAATTATATTTGCTCAGCCCTACCTCCTTTGGGTGTTCGGATTAAAAGCCGAGACGTCTCACCCGCCTTGGAATGTGTAACGACGTTAAGGCCTTGTTAATGATGTCCCGTTTAACTTGGCAGGCTGGCTAGAACATTACACTGTTTGTGAAGTTATTTTAGTCTGGTACTTCTTCAACATTCAGTCGCTATAATGCTAACTTCAACAGACTTGCAAAACTCCAATAGTATGTCTTCTTAAAATCTAAAAGGTTTTTACAGAATATTATGCATAATAGATTCCGTTTGTACAAATAGATCTCTACAGAGTTTAGAGCAACTGGTGAGTTTTTTATTGCTCCAAGAAACTCCAAAATGTATGTTCCAAGTGTCTTGTTATTCTTGAGTTAACCCTGAAAAGTACACTTGAACATTTAACTGAACCAGAACACCTGGAATTTTAGCCTGTTGTAGGCGGCAATATATTGTTGAGAATTTTTCTCGTCTATTCTAAGCCTATACCTCAGACCAAGATAGTTAATTGGCTGTAATCGGGCCAAGAATGATTAGTCCGATCGAAAAAAGTTATAGAACCAATCTTGTTAATCTATTGATGCTCTACAATTGTTGTTCTATACTTTTTTCTTGTCTGTTTTAGCGAGTATTAAGCGAGCTATTCGTAATTTCTTGTTTGCAGGCTTCAGTAAATCCTACTTCTGCTCATCAGATTTTTAGCAGATTTCCCTTAAGGGAGTGGTAACAATTTGTGTTTAATCGTTATCAAACTCGATATTTAAACGTTTTATGCAAAAATGAAGGTCAATTTCGTAAGCATCTGAAATCGGACGGGGGGAGGGGAATTTAGAGAATTCAATATATCTCCGTTAAAACGCGAAGGATCGAAACTTTGTATATAATCAGTCCTTATTGCAAATGTAATCTATCTATATATATATAAAATTGTAACCTCTGTCTGTACATTGATTTTTTTCGCGAAATTTCACGATAACTTTTCGTTTCACATGTCATAGACACCATAACTGCATTTTGTTTCTTTCGTGTATGTTTGTTTGTTTGTTACCTTTTCACGCAAAAACGGCTGAACCGAATTTTATGAAACTTGGTATGTATATTACTACTAGCCCAACTTAGACTTTAGGCTATATTAATGTTCTCTAAGACGAACAGGAGTGGGGGTTATAAGGAAGGCCTGAAATTAAAAATAGCAATATTTCGTTTCCTATTGCTTTTTCAGCAAATATGTCCATAACAAAAGTTGTTTATTTTGTAATTTAGAGTAACTTTTGTTATATGCACTTTTGCAGTATGCGGAAGTATAAATGAGTTATACGCTAAAAACTATAGAGGGAGTCCACAATTTTATTTGGCACAAAAGACTCAACCGAACTAAACTAAACTCGGTATGTGAATTAGTACTAACGCCTTCCTTATAATAAGCCATACTAACATTTCTAGGGACGGGCAGGAGTGGGGGTTATATTGGAGGCCTGAAATTAAAAATAGTAGTATTTCGTTTCCTATTGGGGTTTCGGCAAATATGCACATAACAAAAGTTGTTCATTTTGTTATTTAGAGTAACTTTTGTTATATGCTTTTTTGCCGTATACGGAAGTATAAATGAGTTATACGCTAAAAACTATAGTGGGAGTCCACAATTTTATTTGGCACAAAAGACTCGACCGAACTAAACCAAAATCGGTATGTGAATTAGCAGCAACGCCTTCCTTATAATAAGCCATACTAACATTTCTAGGGAAGGGCAGGAGTGGGGGTTATAAGGGAGGCCTGAAATTAATAATAGTGATATTTCGTTTCCTATTGCATTTTCGGCAAATATGCACATAAAAAAAGTTGTTTATTTTGTTATTTAGAGAAACTTTTTTTATATACGCTATCGTCGTATACCGAAGTATAAAGGCGTTATACGCTAAAAATTAAAGCGAGAGTCAACAATTTTATTTGGCACAAAGACTCAACCGAACTAAATAAAACACTCAGTATGTGTATTAGCACTAACGCCTTCCTTATAATAACTTATACTATTTCTAGGGACGGGCAGGAGTTGGGGTTATAAGGGAGGCCTGAAATTAAAAATAGTGATTTCCTATTGGGGTTTCAGAAATATGCACATAACAAAAGTTGTTTATTTTGTTATTTAGAGAAATTTGCTCAACACTTCTTTTCAATATGAACTACCAGGTACCTAAATGAAAAAATTGATTCAAATGTATGTCAATATTTTCTCATTAATAATTAAAATCTATGCATAATGCACAGGAAACGGGAAATATGACAATATGAAGGACAGTGAAGTCTTGCATAAAAAAATAATTTTATTATTGACAAATCCACAGAAACGACGGGTGTTAACCCTAAAATGGGACGGGTAAATGTCAAAATATTGTGCAAAGTAAAGCCTTGCCAAAAATATACCATCACCATTCAGCCTAAAATGAATTCCCGAGCGAAGCCGGGTATCTGAGCTAGTATATATATAAAATTGTAACCTCTGTCTGTACATTGATTTTTTTCGCGAAATTTCACGATAACTTTTCGTTTCACATGTCATAGACACCATAACTGCATTTTGTTTCTTTCGTGTATGTTTGTTTGTTTGTTTGTTTGTTTGTTTGTTTGTTTGTTTGTTACCTTTTCACGCAAAAACGGCTGAACCGAATTTTATGAAACTTGGTATGTATATTACTACTAGCCCAACTTAGACTTTAGGCTATATTAATGTTCTCTAAGACGAACAGGAGTGGGGGTTATAAGGAAGGCCTGAAATTAAAAATAGCAATATTTCGTTTCCTATTGCTTTTTCAGCAAATATGTCCATAACAAAAGTTGTTTATTTTGTAATTTAGAGTAACTTTTGTTATATGCACTTTTGCAGTATGCGGAAGTATAAATGAGTTATACGCTAAAAACTATAGAGGGAGTCCACAATTTTATTTGGCACAAAAGACTCAACCGAACTAAACTAATCTCGGTATGTGAATTAGTACTAACGCCTTCCTTATAATAAGCTATACTAACATTTCTAGGGACGGGCAGGAGTGGGGGTTATATTGGAGGCCTGAAATTAAAAATAGCGATATTTCGTTTCCTATTGCTTTTTCAGCAAATATGTCCATAACAAAAGTTGTTTATTTTGTAATTTAGAGTAACTTTTGTTATATGCACTTTTGCAGTATGCGGAAGTATAAATGAGTTATACGCTAAAAACTATAGAGGGAGTCCACAATTTTATTTGGCATAAAAGACTCAACCGAACTAAAGTAAACTCGGTATGTGAATTAGTACTAACGCTTTCCTTATAATAAGCCATACTAACATTTCTAGGGACGGGCAGGAGTGGGGGTTATATTGGAGGCCTGAAATTAAAAATAGTAGTATTTCGTTTCCTATTGGGGTTTCGGCAAATATGCACATAACAAAAGTTGTTCATTTTGTTATTTAGAGTAACTTTTGTTATATGCTTTTTTGCCGTATACGGAACTATAAATGAGTTATACGCTAAAAACCATAGTGGGAGTCCACAATTTTATTTGGCACAAAAGACTCGACCGAACTAAACAAAAATAGGTATGTGAATTAGCAGCAACGCCTTCCTTATAATAAGCCATACTAACATTTCTAGGGAAGGGCAGGAGTGGGGGTTATAAGGGAGGCCTGAAATTAATAATAGTGATATTTCGTTTCCTATTGCATTTTCGGCAAATATGCACATAAAAAAAGTTGTTTATTTTGTTATTTAGAGAAACTTTTTTTATATACGCTATCGTCGTATACCGAAGTATAAAGGCGTTATACGCTAAAAATTAAAGCGAGAGTCAACAATTTTATTTGGCACAAAGACTCAACCGAACTAAATAAAACACTCAGTATGTGTATTAGCACTAACGCCTTCCTTATGATAACTTATACTATTTCTAGGGACGGACAGGAGTTGGGGTTATAAGGGAGGCCTAAAAGTAAAAATAGTAATTTCCTATTGGGGTTTCAGCAAATATGCACATAACAAAAGTTGTTTATTTGTTATTTAGAGAAATTTGCTCAACACTTCTTTTCAATATGAACTACCAGGTACCTAAATGAAAAAATTGATTCAAATGTATGTCAATATTTTCTCATTAATAATTAAAATCTATGCATAATGCACAGGAAACGGGAAATATGACAATATGAAGGACAGTGAAGTCTTGCATAAAAAAATAATTTTATTATTAACAAATCCACAGAAACGACGGGTGTTAACCTAAACACTGGACGGGTAAATGTTAAAATATTGTGCAAAGTAAAGCCTTGCCAAAAGTACACAATCACCATTCAGCCTCATATGAATTCCTGAGCGAAGCCGTGTATCTGAGCTAGTTTACTATAAATGTAGTTATGTATTTTTTTTTTCAATATCTTGATTATTAACCAAGATACTTGCATTTTTTTAGTTTTCGTTCTTTAGTAAACCCCCACTCCAACTCATGTCATATCAACAATAAGCTGTTATGTCATAAACCGCTTCTTTCCAAGGTTTAACACCAAATATGGTTTTCATTGAACTTTTATTTTGTGAGATAAATACAAATAAGTTATGTGATTATCATGTCATAAATTAAGATTTTACGTCCTTGTTTTGAAAATGTTTACTTGAACTATGTCATACTCGATATTTAACCATTTCAGGCAACAATAAAGATCATATTTGTTATTTGCAGAAAAAGGACCTGGAATATTGGGGGCTTATAGGCGGGAGGGGGATGGAAAATTTAAAATATCTCCATTGTTATCGTAAAATGTTATAGAACCAAGCTTGTTAAACTATAGATGGTCTACAATTGTTGTTATAAGCATGTGTTCGTTACTGAAAATATGTGTGAGTGAGTAATTGTTTTTTGGTATTTTCTTGTTTTCTGCCAGAATAGGCAGTAAGATGAGTTCAGGTGTGCCTTACCCAGGATGTGGGAAATCTGCTTAGATTACGCAGCCCCTGCGTGACGAACTTTTTAATCAGCGCATGTCTTACGTCATATTGCGGCAAGCGTTATCACATTTTTCTTTTCTTTATCTACTCGTTTAATCCCCCGGCGTTTATCTTTTTCTGAGATTCCCTTGCATTATCCGAACCATTATGTCGACAGTAATTTATGTAAATGGAAATTAGGCTTAAAATATTATAAAATTAAATAGAAAAAGTGATGAAATTAAATGAGGGAAAAAGCCTAAAGCCTTCTCTTCTAAGAAAGTTCTCCTTTTATCAGATTGTATTTTCTTTTAAGTTGTCTTCCTTTGATCAGTCTAGAGATCTTCTTTAGATTCTAATGTAACGAGTTATTCTATAAAACGGAGTAGTGCAAACATTTATTATTATACTATATTAAATAAGTTTTATGGGCTTCGATGAAGGTTTTACAAGAATTTCTATGAGCAGGTCTGTGCCAACCCGTAATTGTTTGGATTTTATAATACGGAGCTAATTATTGTAATGGGTCTTTTATGCAAAAACCTTTTCTTTAGATTCTTTGTTGTCTATGTTGTAAGCTATACAATTAAGGTCATCATTTTCAACATGTATCATAATGATACTAAGCTCGGGTGGAACCTTCCTTTTATCCGTCCAATTATTTCGATGTAAATACTGGTTTTTCAAGATGTTAAAAGTATTTATTAGTTTGTTACCTTTATCTTCTCCCCTCCCTATCTTAATTCTAACTTAATACATGTCAGTGGGGGGGGGGAGGAGGGTAGATTAAAGTTGTAGCCTGCATACTGATACTGGCTAATAGTCTATCATTAGTCAGCTGATGCAGGCTACCGAGGGATGGCTATCTAACAACTCTGCCCTTGAATAGAATTTTCTCCACTCACGCCTTCACCGATCTGAATGGAATTTTCCTCATGTGTTCCTCTTATTCCCTTGTTCGGTCCCGGTTTACCTGCCCACGATATCAATTACCAGGTGTAGCTTGTGAATACTACATACATACATAACTTTATTCTCTCATCACGCATGTGTACTGCAATTTATTGAAATGCAACAATTCTAGAAGATGAATTTTCTTCGAGATAATTTTAAGTTGTTTTTCCCCCCAAGGGGAAAGATTTTGATGATCTTTTGATGAATACCCGTGGTCATAAACAGTGTGATCCCCTTGAAATCGGCCATCTTAGTTCTAACGCCCCCAAAGCAAAGGCGCCAGTCCCGAATTGTAGATTTGATTGCCTTAATGTTACTGGGGTAACCGGCACGGGGCCGGCCCTTCCCAGTGGCAGCAGTAAGCCCCCGCTGTGTAGCTGCTGGGTAGGGGAACCGTAGGAACAGTAGGTCCTTAGTCGGCTTTGCTGTTCCGGGCAGGGGATCACTCCTGCCTTAATGGGGTAGGGTCTGCCTACTCAATGTGAACTACGGGCTGGGTGGTGTCCGGAGTGGAGGCTTGCCTTCACTGCCGGTCGCAGACGTAGTGGTCGTGTGTTCAAAGCACGAGGACGTACAGGCCAGGAAAACTGGTACATGTACGGGAGTTCTTCTCTCGTGTGGGAGCTGGGTAGTAGGGGACCGTCCCGTTCCATAGGGCTCGCTTCTTGACCATCGTAGCGAGTCCTCAGTGTTCCACGAGGTTGTTGGATTGGTGTGGAAGGATTAAGGCCTTGCGGCTAGGTGCCTTCCACATTGTAGCCACTCCTCGACGTGGGTGCACAATGTCATGCTACGGTTTCCGGCACGGGGCCGGCCCTTCCCAGTGGCAGCAGTAAGCCCCCGCTGTGTAGCTGCTGGGTAGGGGAACCGTAGGAACAGTAGGTCCTTAGTCGGCTTTGCTGTTCCGGGCAGGGGATCACTCCTGCCTTAATGGGGTAAGGTCTGCTTACTCAATGTGAACTACGGGCTGGGTGGTGTCCGGAGTGGAGGCTTGCCTTCACTGTCGGTCATAGACGTAGTGGTCGTGCGTTGAAAGCACGGGGACATATAGGCCAGGTAAACAGGTACATGTGTTCTTCGTGTGGTAGCTGGGTAGTAGGAGACTGTCCCTTCCATAGGATTCGCTTCTGACCATCGTAGCGAATCCTCAGTCACCATGAGGTGTTGGATTGGTGTAGGATGGATTAAGGCCTCACGGCTAGGTGCCTCCTACATTGTAGCCACTCCTCGAAATGGGTACTCAATGTCAGGAAGGAGCCGAGTAAACTAAGCAGATTTCCCAGCATCGATAATTTAACAATATTGGTTCCCTAACATTTTTCGACCCGGCTGATAATAACGGAGACATTTTGAATTTTTGACTGAAACTGTTTAATATCGTGTATGGCGTAGAACAAATAAACATTTTCCAGTTAAGAACCTGAAATCTTAAATTGTGACGACATCACACAATTTATTTGCATGTACCTCACACTAGAAAAGCTCAATGAATACATATTTGGTATTTAAGCTGGTTCATGATATGACAACTTATTGTTAACATGACATGAGTAAGCCGTTTCACGCTATATTCCCTAAGTTGGGGTTTACTGAAGGCTGAAATCTAAAAAAATCCAAATATCTCCGTTAATATTCATGATAGAGAAAATACATATATAAAAATATGTATAGGTAATTTTATTTGAAATAAGATTGGATATGTCCAGTTTTGGACGGATATCATTTTCGTCATCTCTGGGTAGGATCGATAAACATTTGAGGAAATGTTTTGAAAATCGTGTCATGAGTACAACCTCAATATCATATTTCCCTGATGGGAAGTCGGCTAAACAAAGTGTTCTAACAAGTTGTAAGAGTATGCAGTTTTTCCTGACTTCAATAATAACCGAGATATTGATTTTTTTTTTTTTTTTTTTTAATTTCAGCCTTCAGTAAACCCCCACTTAGGGAATATAGCGTGAAACCCACTTTAAGTCGTCGAACTTAACGAATATAGGTAGGATGAAAGAATTGGCTACGCTTCCACTATAGAAATTTATTAAAACGGCAGAGCGTTTTCGATGCAAGACCCGTCTGGTGAACATCGACGACGTTCGGGCACTGACGATGATGTACTGCATCGAAAGCGCTCTGCCGTTTTAATAAATTGTTAAATCCTACCTACATTAGAAATCATTTCCACCTGCCAGATTACTGACTCAGAATTAACGAATATAGCATGTAATGTCTTTTTCAACGCATAAATGCCAAATATTGTTTTCAAAGGACCTTTATTATGTGAGATACATGTAAATAGTAAGTGTGTTGACATCAATTAAGATTTTTTTGACCACCCACTTCTGTTCATTGGATTTCTTTTCTTTTTTCTCTTAAAATAGAGAATATATGCTGATGATATCAATAGTGTGCTATAAAATACAAATGGTTAGATGACATTACTAGCGTGTTATACCAAAATGTGGGAAATCTGCTTATTTTACACAGTCCCTGCATGACAGATTTTTTCCTTTGCTAGTACGATTGCAGTCGTATTTGATGGTATTCATATTAATCCCATCGCGTGAAGGTGTATGCTTACATCAAGCTCTTGGTAATATATATATATATATATATATAAAATTGTAACCTCTGTCTGTACATTGATTTTTTTTCTCGAAATTTCACGATAACTTTTCGTTTCACATGTCATAGACACCATAACTGCATTTTGTTTCTTTCGTGTCTGTTTGTTTGTTTGTTTGTTACCTTTTCACGCATAAACGGCTAAACCGAATTTTATGAAACTTGATATGTATATTACTACTAGCTCAACTTAGACTTTAGGTTATACTAATATTCTCTGAGATGAACACGAGTGGGGGTTATAAGGGAGGCCTAAAATTAAAAATAGCGATATTTCGTATCCTATTGCATTTTCGGCAATTAAGCACATAACAAAAGTTGTTTATTTTGTTATTTGGAGTAACTTTTGTTATATACACTTTTGTCGTATATCTAAGTATAAATGAGTTATACGTTAAAAACTACTGCGGAAGTCAACAATTTTATTTGGCACAAAAAACTCAACCGAACTGAACCAAACTCGGTATGTGTATTAGCACTAAAGCCTTCCTTATAATAAGCCATACTAACATTTCTAGGGACGGGCAGGAGTGGGGGATTATAAAGGAGTCCTGAAATTAAAAATAGTGATATTTCGTTTCCTATTGGGGTTTCGGCTAATATGCACATAACAAAAGATGTTTATTTTGTTATTTAGAGAAATTTGCTCAACAAATAGCACAGGAAACGGAAAATATGACAAATATGAACTACCAGGTACCTTACCTGGAAAAATTATTTCAATTTATAATATATTATTATAATATTTTGTCCTTAATAACTTAAATCTATGCATAATGCACAGGAAACGGAAAATATGACAATATGGAGGACAGTGAAGTCTTACATAAAAAATTAATTTTATTATTAACAAATCCACAGAAACGACGGGTATTAACCCTAAACACTGGGACGGGTAAATGTCAAAATATTGTGCAAAGTAAAGCCTTGCAAAAAAAATACCATCACCATCCAGCCTTAAATGAATTCCCTGGCGATGCCGGGTATCTGAGCTAGTACTCTATAGGATTGTAAGCGCTCACCATTTTCCTGATTATATCTCACTTGCTTGTCAGACTAATAGCAGTCGTGGTCGGACCATGTTCATTATAGTTAATTAAGGGTTTCCTTTAAACAGTGTTAAAGTATAATATGTATAATGGGATGGTGGGATAAAGCGTGGCGTATCCAGTTGGTGGATTGTTCCCCTAGAACGGGACAATCCCGAGTTAGCTTATCCAATTGGGCGGGAGATGATCTGGGAGAGGCATCGTAACAAGAGCCCATATGCTCTTCCCATTCCGGCCCATATCACTCCCCGACAAGCCCATATCCTATCCTAATGATTCCCATTCCTTTAGTCTAACTTCTCCTTCTCTCTCTTTGTATATTCCATCTTTCATTTTTCTAATTAAACAGAGACCCATTTTTTCTTCCCTCCTCTCATCCCTCTCTCATTCGGTCTCTCTTTCAATTTTCTGCTTCAAGAATTATTAATGGCTTTTCCAGGGGAATCATGCTTTATATTCGTATAGAGTAGAGTGAAGTATTATTAAATCCGTGTGTATGTGTCGTACTTTTTTTTCCCCTGCTTTATTTGTTTTACTTGCTTCCCTCTTTCCATTCGTTATATGAGACTAACATGCTCATTTTTTATTGCCATTTGACAGAGTAAAAAATGACATTTCAGATTTGTTTTCGTCGTACTTTCCCATCAAGAATGAAGCCGGTTTTTCATCACTTCCAAAGGAAAATTATTCTGTTCATTGGTTGTCCAATCCGTTCCTACTTCAATATCTTTTTTTTCTCTTTCTTTCTTTCTAGTAAATCTGAGAATATTTTACCCCACGTCAAAAGCCAGTTTGTGGGGGGGGGGGGGGGGGGGTGGGTTTTGGGGGGGGGGGGGGGGGGGGGGGGGGGGGGGGGGTGTTTGTGGGGGGGGGGGGGGGGGGGGGGGGGGGTTTTTTTTTTGGGGTTTTTTTGGGGGGGGGGGGGGGGGGGGGGGGGGGGGGGGGGGGGGGGTGGTGTAGGTATTATTATTTAATAAAAGATCCTTTCAGGAGATAAATTTAGTATTAGATATCGTAATTTGCTTTTCCCTTTGCGAATGATTCTTCGAATTCCTTTTTGTATAACCGATATCCTTACTGACACCACCATTGTAGAGTTTTAAACGCATTTTTTTTCTCAATATTGCAATTTTTAGCGTTTTTCCAATATTACAACTTCAGGTTGCACGTATTGACTTACGTAACAGTTGTTGGTTTTACTGTTGGTCGATTCATTTAATTATTCCATGAAGTTTTGAATAATTTATAATAATGCCACAATTTGGTATAAATGTATTTAGGTACAGCATATTAACTTGTAGAATTGTTAGAACAGATATTTTGTTATTTCTGTTTATTTGCTATTTCTTTATTTAAGAATTTACTATTTTATTGTTTGTTTGTTTCAGGTAAAATGGAATAATTGTACCTTTCACGTAAATATTCACTTTTATGCTTCTGTATTTAGTAATGGTATTATTTTATGAAGAAATGTCTATTTACCTAGTTATTTACTTATTTATTAATATTTCTTTAAAGTGATTTATATAATATTGTAGCTGAGGTACTCGCCTTTGCTCTGGAAGAGATTGAATTATGATTATGCGTATTATTCCATGGACAGTTGATCATCTCAGTCAAGGGGCATTTGGTAAACTCTCTACTCATGAAGAAGAAGTAGAGATATATATATATATATAGATTAATATCAAGGAAATATAAAATATATATTTGGCGGAACTTGTTTTCGTTGTTTACGAAACAGGGATCATTGGCTACCATTTATGATTGTGAAAAATTGTCTCATCAGTAAAATATAGCTGTTAAGGAAGGAGGTGTCCGGCACGGGGCCGGCCCTTCCCAGTGGCAGCAGTAAGTCCCCGCTGTGTAGCTGCTGGGTAGGGGAACCGTAGGAACAGTAGGTCCTTAGTCGGCTTTGCTGTTCCGGGCAGGGGATCACTCCTGCCTTAATGGGTAGGGTCTGCCTACTCAATGTGAACTACGGGCTGGGTGGTGTCCGGAGTGGAGGCTTGCCTTCACTGCCGGTCGCAGACGTAGTGGTCGTGTGTTCAAAGCACGAGGACGTACAGGCCAGGAAAACTGGTACATGTACGGAGTTCTTCTCTCGTGTGGGAGCTGGGTAGTAGGGGACCGTCCCGTTCCATAGGGCTCGCTTCTTGACCATCGTAGCGAGTCCTCAGTGTTCCACGAGGTTGTTGGATTGGTGTGGAAGGATTAAGGCCTTGCGGCTAGGTGCCTTCCACATTGTAGCCACTCCTCGACGTGGGTGCACAATGTTAAGGAAGGAGGGCAGAGTGAGAGAGAGAGAGAGAGGGGGAGAGAGAGAGTGAGAGGGTGGGGAGAGTGAGAGGGTGGGGAGAGTGAGAGAGAGCGAGAGAGAGAGAGAGAGAGGGAGAGGAGGGGAGAGAGAGAGAGTGAAGAGAGGAGGGAGGAGGGAGAGAGAGAGGGAGGGGGAGAGAGGGAGAGAGAGAGAGAGAGAGGAGAGAGATGAGGCGGGGAGATAGATAGAGAGAGAAGAGAGATAGAGAGAGAGAAGAGAGAGAGAGAGAGAGAGAGAGAGAGAGAGAGAGAGAGAGAGAGAGAGAGAATTAAGGGATGACCAGACAGGGAGAGGATTGGTCGCTAATGGAATAAAACCACACTATTATACTATAGGCCGTGTATCCTAGGATTACAGGCACTTAGCGTGCTCCCCCTAGGCATATGCCATATTAGCACTGCCTATAATCGGCTCTGCATCTCCAAATGCCCACTTCTCAGGGCCATTTCCTCTCAGGGTCCATCATGGCGTAGTCTCCGGCTGGAATCTTTAATGTGGGTGTCGGCCATAGCAGTTTAGATAGAAGCCCATCACTCAGGGGCTGCGTTAATTCAGAACATTTCCTTCCTCCTGCTATGACGCACTAATGATCTCATCTCACCACATATTCCGACTGGAAAACAGTATGATGTACTTGCATAATATCTGTTAGGACGTGCGGTTAGCCTTTGTGTGAATAATGAGAAAGCATTCGACTGAAATAAAATTAATAAAAGATATAATTTCCACATCTTGACTATACGGAAGTATTTACTATTTTCTTGTAAAGATGAGGGTGAAATAACACAAGCCACTATTTGAGTTCTCCAAAGATTCAAAATATATTGAGTAAGTTATAGCATATACACAAACTTTATAGTAATGAACCTTCTGATAGGTTTGAACAAAATGATAATAATTTGAAACAATTGAAACCTGTAAAGAATACTAATCTAGGAACTAGCCTTAAAACTTTAAAACTAATGAAATAAACATTAGCACCTATTGATAAATCTGCTATAAAACTTTAACTTTATTAAAGAGGGCAGTAAAACATAAAAAGAAAAATAATGGTTGCCCTTTATTAAGTTTGTAAACTTTAGCAGCAAGCCAATACTTTATGTACATTAGATAATGATTGAAATGTCCTTTATCATGAGTACTCCTTCGATCGTCAACGTCGATAATGCTAGCATTATAGTAAAATAAAGAGGTACGTTTGATGAAAATATACTTTCAATGAAGTGGACTCTCTTCCAGTGTTATTTGTGTTCCACATCAGATTCCTTCTTCTAACTGGTGCAGAATGATAGCGGAGGCCTCTATCTTCGATGCGGAGAGATCCATTCTGAGAAAAATCGCTGTGAGAGCCGAAAAACGGTCACGTTTGCAGAGCATAAACAAAACCAAGTGCCGGACACAGGACCAATATGGCTGCCCAGCCTAAAACGAGCGCTCCATCCTGTACACCAGCGCTGCAGTTTCCGATCTTGGCCACCGCCTACGGCGACCTCCTGATGTACGGCCGGTTAGTGAACTAAGTAAGCGGGAGTACACGACTGAACAATTGCAGTTACAAAAAAAAAATGCACAGAAAAACAAGACTGAATCTATAATCCAACTCATTATAATGGAGATATTACTAATTTAAGAAGCCCCCCCCCCTTCTATAGCGCCTCTACTCCTATAAAGAAAGATCAGGTTCGTCGAAAATTGTAAATGTGTCCATTTTTAGACGTCCGATTGAAAAATTGTATAGAACCAATCTTATTACAAATTGAAAGTTCTATAAATATTATATACAACGGAAGGATCAAAAAGTTCAAACACCTCCACTCTTAATACTTCTTTATTACAGGCAAACGTTCGGGGCGACCGGTGCTCTAGAGATCGGTGCTCTAGAGTTGGTCCCTATTGAGCCGACATCTCCGGCGAGACTTAACTCCGTAAAGTACTTTGCCTGTAATAAAGAAGTATTAAGAGTGGAGGTGTTTGACCTTTTTGATCCTTCCGTTGACGATGGACCTCCACCAGTCAGCACAAATCCAGATTGTTATATACATTTTTCTGTAATTGTTGAATAATGGTAACATTACTAAACTGAAATGAGTGAAAAAAGTGAAACATTTTGCAATAGAGTGAAGAAATAATCACTTTCTTCACAAGTGAAGAAAGTGAATTGGCTTCTTAATTAGTAATAAGTATAAATTAAAAAATAATTTGAAGATGGAAATTAAATGCTTTTAAATGTTTCTTAATATTGTAAGAATTTATTTTAACAAAATAAATTGAAATGTGAATGAATTATTGGTAGAAATAATCAATATATTTCAAAATTTAAATATAATAATAATTACCTTTCTTGTTTATAACCTGCACTTGAACTACTTCACAATCATCACTAGTTGTTTTATAACTATGCTTATAACCTTTCACAACCATGCTTATAACCTACCTACAACATACCATAATCTTCACAACATTCTAATTTTGTTCATATTCTGGTTAGATCTGATCATGTATTACACGATTACAGAAAAAAATTTAATATTACACTCGTGACGAAAGTAGAATTTACAACTCTCGTGAAATTACCACACTCGCTTCGCTCGTGTGGGTAAACGTTTCACTCGAGTTGTAAAATGATCTACTTTCGTCACTTGTACAATAAATAACTATTATTCTCTTTCTTGAATATTAACCGAGATATTTGCATTTTTTAGTTTTCAACCTTCAGCTTGCCCCACCCTCCACTCCTACTTATGTCATATAAGCAATAATCTGTTACCACTTTATTCGAAGCTTAAATAACAAATATTGTTTTCAAGAGACTGTTATTATACGAGATACATACAAATGTGTTCTGGTGCCCCCCCCCCGTCTTAAGTTCTTCGACTGCTAAAATTTGATTGATTGAGATAAAAATTATTCTGGTTCATTATAAATTACAGCTCTGGCAATATTAAATATTTTTCAATAAAATAACTATGTTATATTCAGTTATATTTCATTAATTGTTTTTCTTTCCGGTTTAGAATATGTCTATCTATTTACTCAGTTCTGAAACGTTGGCTGATCTGTTTGTTTACAATTCGCTGAACGATTTCTCATTATCGTTTGTATTTATTCACTTAATATTCACGGTGGTGTCAGCAGTATGGTGACTTATCTATTGTAAACCTTCACTTGGGAAATCTGCTTAGTTTACGCATCCCCTACGTTGACGGACTTTTTATTGGCCACCGACGCTATATAGATTGGAAGACTTCTTTTATTTGTTTGACAATTCTTTTGTGTTGGCCACTTGAAGAAGTAAGAATTAATCAATGACTGGCGTAGAACTAGGTTAGAGCTGGCGGTAAGAGGATTATATTTTCTTCTTTTGTATGGCTTGGGGCATATCTAGAAACCCGCAAATGTATGGAACAAGATTTATTGCTTAGGAGGGGGGTTGAAAGAAGCCCGCAAAGGTGTAGCAGGTGTTGCCAATGTTGCTCAGCAACCTTTTCAACTAGGCCAAACCTAATTGTCGAGTTACATTAATTACCTATAAGGTTCCCACTTACTCAATAGGCTTTGATTTATTCTCGAACAACTTAAACCAGTTTCTTGTTCCTGATTTACTTGGAATAGTTTTCCCCAACTGTTTATTTCGAGGCGCCTTACCTCTTCCTTAAGTTTGACGAAACCAACTAACGTGTAGTCCCTACAATCTTTTTTAGAAGGCAATAAAAAATTCTAAATTTGCATTTTGTACATTAAAGGAAAAAGTCCGTCACGCAGGGGTTGCGTAAACTAAGCAGATTTCCCACGTGAAGTTTTACAATAGAGAGTCAAACAGTTACGGGAACGGCCCGAACTAGCTCTTGACGGAAACTCACGACTAGACCCGAAGTTAGCCGATCTCATCTCAGAAGCTGAAAACAGAAAAATGCAAATATCTCGGTTAATATTCAAGATACAGAATAAATATATGTAACATTATTTATAGTAAATTTAATTTGCAATAAGATTGGTTCTATATAATATTTTGATCCGACGTATAGTAACGGAGATATTTCGAATTTTCGAAAATCCTCCCCTCTAAACCTCCCCTCCCGTTGGTCCGATTTCAGCCATTAACGAACTTGATCTTAATTTTTGCATAAAATGTTTAAATTTCGAGTTTGGTAACGATCAAACGAAAATTGCGACAGATAGATCGTTAACAGAAAAATATATATATATATATATATATATATATATATATATATATATATATATATATATATAATTTTGAACGGACCTCATTTTCGTCATCTCCTGGGTAGGATCGATGGACATTTGAAGAAATTTTTCGTAACTCGCGTCATGAGGGAAATCTGCTAATACCTGATTAATAGTAATCATATGTTTATGTTTGAATAATAACGTTAATTTTACTTTTGTCTTCTGGAAATTATGGTCCTCATGGTTCAATTTTGCCTTTTGGAAAACAAGGTTTCAATTTCATATTAATGGTTTAAATTCATAGATAGAAAATATAAGCCACTTCATCTTTAAGTCACTCCAATTTCTGTTGATTTATGCTTAATGACAAAGGATCTTCCTGAATTCGAAAAATCGCATGAGTATAATTGGGTCATTTTAGCTGAAAATCAGAAAATAAAACCCTAAATAGTTACAGCCATATGGATAAAAATAATAATAATAATAAATTAAATTATTTGTTAACGTCCACTTTTTGCAACTAAGGCTAATTGGGGCGGGTTATCTACCGCCCTTTTCTGTCCTGAGTGGGACTAAGGATTTTATTTAATGAATTCCGTCACTAAATAAATTTATATCGCCCAGGCGGAAATTGAACTCGCCACTCTAGGTTTACAATGTGAGATTAAGACAACGCTTTAACTCACATGGCTAATCTGAGCCCAAAAAAATAATATTTGTCATATAACATTTTTCGAAACCGATCGTAATATTGAAGATATTTTTACAAATGTTTATTCCCCTTCAATTTCAAATAAGAACATTAAATCCTTAGTTTACCGATGACCCAACATAATTGGCTACAATTTTAACGAACAAGTATTCATAGATTTTGGTATTATTATTATTATTATGGGAAAACATCTTTGGAATTATGCGCCATGGATGAATTTTTCTTATTTTACGTATGTAATTAATATAAGGGACTCAGGTTAGCCATGTGAGTTAATGAGTTGGCCTTAACCTCACATGGAGCTAGTGAGATTTAGACCAACTGAAACTTGCCTGGAGTGGCGAGTTCGATTCCCCCCTGTGCAATTGAAATTTATTTAGTGGAGTTCATTAAATAAAATCCTTAGCCACACCCAAGCTAGAAATGGGTGGTAACCTGTAGATAACCCTTCCCAATTAGCCATTAATAGCTAATCTAAAGATAAACTGTAGATTAATAGTTAATCTACAAATAATAATGTACATATAATCATAGCTCTTTTTTTTACTATCTATTGGTGAATGGTTACGTTGATAATTGTTGGTTACTATTGGTCTTCATCATTCGTTAAATGACATGAATTCTCTCCTCCCACCTTGAAGCGTAGGTATATCATTTAAAATCACATTCATGTCTGATTGAAGATATCATCACATTGGCTTTGCGCCCACTCACATTGCCATGAGGAGAACAAATTACACATTTCATCTCTTGATTGCGGTCAGGGATTATTCTGTCCAAGCAAAGCTACCCAGTCCCTTCCTTTATTTAGCCCAAAGTTAATGTTAATTAAATAATACAATTTGTTCCCTCATTATTATTTTACAAATTTTGTATCGTTGGTCGATCCGTCGTTTTGCATATCTCTGATTCATCTATAAGTTTAATTGATGTTAGAAAATAACTTCGCCGAATTTTATCGTTTTTAACCTTGAACATAAATAAAAATCTAAGGTTTGTATGGTTTTCTCTTTAAAATCTGTGTGAATACGTTTTTTTCTTGTTTCGTCTGTTTTTTCTCACATTTGTTACTTAGACACTGGCGTGTAGTTCTACAATCTTTTTTGAAACCATCCTTAACCACAAAAAAAAATACAAATAGAATGATTTTCATTTTGTTCATTAAATAAATAAATAACTGATTAATAGTAATCATATGTTATATATATAACATTAATTTTACTTTTTCTCTTCTGTAAATGATGGTATTCCTGATTTGATTTTGCCTTTTGGCATACAAGCTTTCAATTTCATATTGATGGAGGCCTCCGAGGATTTCAGTGAAGATCACAAGTTCTGTGCCAACTAGCCAAAGGCACAACATAAGCTTTATTAGAATTTGAATTTTCAACTAGGACGGGAGGATTACTTCGACGTGCAATAAGCATATTCAAAAATGTGTTCATCAATACTGATTTTATCAAAAACATTTATTTGATCCCTTCAACGAGCTTGAGCCTTTATTTGCTAATATATTGTTGCGAAAATTAAATAGATGAATAATCCTTCGAGAGAGAGAGAGAGTCGCGTATTTGGAAAGTGTGACGTAGATCAAAGCAGCCGACAGGAAAGTTCTAGCCTCTATAGACTCTTCTAGCCCGCCCTCGAATGAACGAGACAATTTCCCTTTGATGTATGCCGACAACCTATAAAGAGCGGCCAGCTGCGAGCCAGTCAGTTTTATTCTCACCTGTCTTGATGTTCACATCAGTGCTACAGTGCGACTTAGTACAGTGCGGTAAAGTGTTTTTATAAGAAGAACAGTGTTGTGCCGTGACTGTAAGTAACAGTTTAGTGCCGTGCATAAGACAGTGCAGTGCCGCGAAGTAGAAGATAGTGCAGTGCCGCGAAGCAAAGGACAGTGCAGTGCCGTCTTTCTGTGAATTTCAGTGAATTATTGGACTGTGACTCATTGATACAGTAACGCTATCAGTGTATACTGTGAGTAGTAATTAAGAATAATCACCAAGTTTATTGTGCATTGTGAAATAAATTTTGCAGTGATAAAAACTGTGAAACTTGCGAGTATTTAATTTTCCAATCCTAAAGAACTCTTAAAAAGCGTTTATTACTGATTTTGGTAATACAAAAACGTAACAATATATAATTATTTAAGATTTATATCATTATTCTTATTTATTTTTTCTTCAATAAAAAAATCGCTGAGGTGAGATTTTTTGAGTTCATCTGAACAGAATTTTGCTCATTTATTTGTCTGCCAGTGAAACCAGTTAATGTCCTTGTCCTAACCGCTTCTACGAATTCTCTCCTCCACCTCATTTCTTCATCTAGCAGTATTTTGGTCTTCCTCTGCCTCTTTCCCCCGTCCTTGGGCACTATTCCAATAGGTGTTTTTACCAGGTGTTATTATCCCTACCTACATGTCCACCCGCCCCTCCAGTTACTATGATGTATAATATCAGCGATATCATGTTTGTTTTCTAATTCATGTGTTAGACTTCCTATCAATCCTTGTTATCCCTAACATATACCTTCCAGAACCCTACAACTGGTTGACCTTTTTTACTAATTTTTTCATCATTCCCTGGCTCGCAGCCATAATTCAGTACAAAAAGGGCTCTATGGTTAGCCATAATTTCAGAGACATTCCCACTTCGCTTCTTTGCAATATTTTATTTTTAAGCATTGTTTTCCAGGTCAAATTGTATCTTCTCTGATTTTCATTTCATTGACCTACATTTTACTGTTGGAGCTTAATTCGACTATATTCTCCCAATAAATTTCCCACGCTTCACATATAAAAGTCCGTCACGCAGGGGCTGCGTAAACTAAGCAGATTTCCGACGTGAAGTTTTACAATAGAGAAATTTCACGAGAGCCGAGCCATTCAAGGAAACGGCCGAACAAGCTTTTGGCGGGAAAGTAACTCGTCCGTTAGTCGCCCAGATTTAATAAAATGCAAATATCTTAGTTAATATTCAAGATAGAGAAAAAATGTATATACGAATATTTATAGTAAATTTAATATACAATAAGATTGCTTCCGTAAAATGTTTCGATCCGACGTATAGTAACGGAGATATTTTGAATTTTCGAAAATTCTCCCCTCTCACCCCCACCCCTCCCTGCCACTGGTCCGATTTCAGCCGCTAACGAACTTGATCTTTCTTTTTACATAAAACGACGAAATATCGAGTTTGGTAACGATTAAACAAAAATTGCGACCGCTAGAACGGTAACAGACAAATATAGATATATATATATATATATATATATATATATATATATATAAATATATATACAGTTTTGGACAGACCTCATTTTGGTCATCTACTGAGTAGGATCAATGGACATTTGAAGAAAAATTTCGAAAATTCCGTCATGAGTACAACCTCAATAGCTGATTTTCATTTAGGGGAATCTGTTAAAACTGTTTGACTGTAGAAGTAGAACATCTTTCACGATGTCGTGGAAATAAAACGATCAATTAGTGCCTCTGTTAATTCCATCTTTCTTTGTTTGGAAAAAAACATTTTTATTTCTTATTGGTGGCTAACAGGAATTCTTAATATAAATTCGGTATCATTCTTCAATTCCCACTTTATCCTTCTCGACAACGTTCGGGCCAGGACGTTCCTATGTGTTATGTGATGAAAATGATTGTTCTTACGTAGTTCATAAATTAATCCAAGCTTTGTATTATTATTATTAAACCATTTAAAGCGCCAAGGACGTGTAAAATAGCTAGTGAATGATACATTTAATTATTTTGTCAAACTATTGACTGGTTACCCTCGTGCACTGCCATAAACCAAATTATGTATGACTCTCGGACATACTGAAGCGTGCGTTCACTGATGATACTAACTGTGCAGCTTGGAATGCTCACTTCTCTTGCTCTTACAGTAATATTATTCACTTGTATTTTATTATTTGAAGGTTTGTTTTCTGGCAGGTGGATATGAATTCCATTGTTCCTTGGAATTGCAGTTGGGAGTCTGGTCCTTAGGCCTTTCAGGCCAACATTATTATTATTATTTGTTTGAGATGCCGCTACAATGGCGATTCATCTTTTAACATGCTAAAATATAATTTCACAAAATTAAATAAATATTAAAATTTTTACACAGCTAACTTTTACAAATGTATAAAATAAATAGAATGGACAAAACTAAATATAAATTGTTATTATGTTTACATCATGAGGAAAAAAACAAAATAAAAATAAAACAAACAAAATAAACTAAAAGAAAAACTATTAATAGTTAAACTGGAAGAAGGCAATACTTATATTCCACAATGTTTGCTATATATAACTTTCATAATTGTAGATAATAGCTTTTATATTTCATCAAATAATCCATTATTTCTTAAATACTTAAAAACATCATCTATAAATTGGCTACTGTCGGCCAGTAGTTCGCATACATTTGTGGGCCATGGGTACGTTTTCAAGTCAGGCCAACATTAGGGCACTGACGATGATGCACTGCATTGAAAGCTGTCGGTCGCTAGAATAAACCTTTACTATGAAAGTGTGGCTTCTTTTAATCGACCTGCAATATGTATTTTATTACTCTAAATGAACAAATCATTATTAGTCAGGAATGCCCGACTTTATGACATCGTAGACACCTTGCTAGTACGCTACAAGTTTTATTTACCAATACAAATTTAGTCTTGAATACCAATATTTTATTTAACCAATTCTAGTAAATTTGATAAAAAGATTCCGTTTTAAGTGTCTAACATTTTTTGTTCTATTCTTTTCCGAAACACGATAATAATCAAAACATATAAATGACATGAGTATTTTTTTAAATAAAGTGCATATTAGTCATTAAAGAATAAAGGAAATGCTATCTTGCAGATACTTCTTATGTTATCTTGTATATAACTTATTATGAGGTGAGAATTGCGACTGTAAGATTATATAGGACCGGTTATATTTGTTGTGATATATTTGAGAGTAGTAGTGAGATTGTTGGTTAATTAAATAGAGGTATAGGAGAGGTAAATGGTGGGCATAGCTCATTATGTGGAGCGGGTATTAAATATGCGGTGCTGGGCCTGGGGTCGGTCAGAACCACAATTTACCCTCTGCCTACCTCCTAGCCGACCCAATTGTGCTTTCATTCAAACATATCGCTGAATCTCTTACAGTATGCACTTTATATTAATTAATTCTAATCAACTTATTATAATGTATTTACACTTTCATAATGACAAAATTGACTTCCACGCACGAAATATATATCGGGGAACACCCGATTTCCCCGATTTATTGGAAGTGTTGACGCAATAATGTTTTAAATAAATACAAACAATTCTGTAAGCACTTGATAATCTGATTGAGGAGGCATAGTGGGTGGTAAAGGAGACTGGAGAGGAGTCCTGACTAAATGAGACATGAGGGAGGTGTGACCCGCGATATAACCTTAACGACCTCTCTGACCTCTTATCTACCCTCTCCTCCCTTATCTACAGCATATTATTATCTTGGGTCCCTGTCCACTCGCTCTCTCTCTCTCTCTCTCTCTCTCTCTCACTCTCTCTCTCTCTCTCTCTCTCTCTCTCTCTCTCTCTCTCTCTCTCTCTCTCTCTCTCTCTCTCTCTCTCTCTCTCTCTCTCTCTCTCTCTCTCTCTCTCTCTCTCTCTCTCTCTCTCTCTCTCTCTCTCTCTCTCTCTTCCCCTCTCTCTCTCTCTCTCTCTCTCTCTCTCTCTCTCTCTCTCTCTCTCTCTCTATCTCTCTCTCTCTCTCTCTCTCTCTCTCTCTCTCTCTCTCCCTCCCTCTCCTCTCTCTCCCTCCATCCCTCCACCCCACCTCCCTCCCTCTCTCCCTCCCTCTCCCTCCCTCTCTCTCTCCACTCCCCCCTCTCTCTCTCTCTCTCTCTCTCTCTCTCTCTCTCCCCCCCCTCCCCCCCCTCTTTTGTGCTCTTTGCTAATGAGAAATGGGCTTGCAGGATTGGGATGTCGAGGAAAAAATTCATTTTGGTATTCCGTTTCGACTGACGAGATACGAATACGCCATAAGTTTAAACTTTTGCAAATTCTATTGCAGGTTGAGTAAAAAGGTCCAACTTCAAGAGTCAAGAATTATTAAAGCGACAGAACGCTTTCGACGCTGCTCATCAACATCCTAGAAGTGGATGTAAGCGGGCTTATCAACAGCTTTGTCGCTATATTATTATAGTTATTGTGGAATATGGGCCTTTCTACTCATCTTGCAATATAATTCAGCCATTCTAGGACTGGTAAGGCTAGTGGGAGGTCATAGAGAAAGATGTAGCCGTTCCTTTACTTCCTTCGTATGGTAGAATTTCTCCCGATGAGGCGTATTTGAACTCGAAACTATGTGAGAAATAAATGTGATTTGAATAATCATTTGAAAAAATTTTTCATTTTTCTGTTGATGTTCTGCCATAGACTAAATTAATAAGTAACGTTTTCACAATATAATTCACATCCTCTTGTCTACAACGAACTTTAAGTATACTTATTCTAACCTCTTTCGATTTGTCTTGCACACAGTTAATTTTATTTATTTTTATTTTCAACTTTATCTCTGTTAATTTATTGGAGGTCCCCTTCCCTTTCGAATCATCCACTCCCCTTTTCCAGTTCGTATTAATGTTCCTTGGATATTTTCCCTGGTTAATTAACCAGGGTTAAAGCAGACCTTGTACGCAATCATTTGTGCTTAATTTGCCATTTCGTGTTTTAGAAATTATGTTGGGTTTTATTATTTTTGCAACATTTATTGAAGGACTTTACTAAATGAAACCATTAATAAACATGGATTCCATAAAGGGGGCGTAAAACCGACAATCAAATAACGTTTTCTAAAGTTATAAAGCTATAGGCGACTCCTTGGTTGTTACACGCACACTATTCTTAAACTAGATTTTTTTCCATTAGCCTGGAGTTGGCGAGGGAAAAATGACTTAATGGCTCATACAGAAGAGGCTTGTTGGTTCAGTAATGACCTGAAAATACTGCTTCCATTCGATCGTAAAGTCATCATACTTAAAACACTTTATGAGGAGAGCGTGCCATCTTCTCCAGCTATTACTTGACCAAACTACACCATTACCCTCTTTGCCTATTTCCCTAAATCCAAGGACCGGTTTATTTTTTATTTTTTTTTTTTTTTTGTTTTTTTTATCACTAGCCTTTTACGAAGTCCCTTTTATTTACTAGCTGTGAAACCTGTTCGCTCTTGAAGTACAACTACAAACAGGTTTACCTTTTCAAATATATAGTTATTGTTGGCTTGTTATGAAGTAATTCATTTGGAAAGCTAATTTGTTCGTATTGTTCCGAAATATGTATCCATTGGTCTACTTGAGAGATTTCGTTTAATCACGTTTTTAAGAAGTACAAGAAAATTGAGAGCATTCCTGCAAATATTGAGGCAGGGTGAGTATTTAGAACCTTCTAGGCGACGACCAATGAGCGGGCGAGTTGGCGCCTCGAATCTTCTAGATCGGTCGTTGGGCAGTAGAATATAAACTCGACAAGCTCCCCCGGAAGTTTAGTTCAGTCGAGAATACGTGATTTGACCAGTGATTCGAATTATTGTGCTGTGTAACAAGTACGTGAAGATAACAGTATATACTGAAAAATAATTACCAAGTGTTTAAATAAAAGTTTGTAGTGTGTCCTCGAATCAATTGAGTACAGCACAACGAAAAACGTTAAGGTTTATTTATTTAATTTTGCAATCAAAAAGAACCCTAATAATCAGCGTCTATTATTTTTGTAATAAACACAACAATATTTATTTAACAAAACATAACAATATTTAATAACAAATATCTTGATATAAATGCTTATTGTGAAACCCCGATGGTTGAGGGGGACTTTTTTTCATGAAGTGAATTTTCTAAACAATTCCACAAATGTCCATCGATCCTTTCTAGCAGATGACGAAAATGAGGTCCGTTCAAAACTATATACCTATAGTTGTGTTACCGCTATAGCGCTCGCAATTATAGCTTGATCAATACCAAACTTGATATTTTAACGTTTCATGTAAAACTAAAGTTAACGTCTGAAATCGGACGAGTGAGAAGCAGAAGAGTCTTCGGAAATTCGAAATATCTTCGTTATTATACATCGTATCGAAAAATTGTATAGAAATAATATTATTCCAAATTTGGTTGTCTCTAGATATTGTTATATATATATATATATATATATATATATATATATATATATATATATGTTTTCGCTATCTTCAATATTAACAGATATATTGATATTATTTTAGATTTCACCCTTCAGTTAACCCCCACTTTTAGTCATCGCACTTTAAAAAAAAATTCCCGTTCACGCAGAGGCTGCGCTAAACTAAGCAGATTTTCAACGTTAAAGATATTACAATAGAGAAATCTCCATACGAGTGCCGATCAGTTACGGAAGCGGCCGAACTAGCTTCGGCGCGAATCATAGCTCGTCCTTTACACTTTAATAAAAATGCAAATATCCTCGGTTAATAATTTAAGATAGAGAATAAATGGTATAGAAACAATATTTATAGCAAAAAATTAAATTTGCAATAAGATATTATTCTATACTAATTTTTCGATATCCCGACGTATAGTAGATATTTCGAATTTTCAAAATTCCCCCCTCCTCTAAACACCCTCCCACTGGTCCGATTTCAGCCGTAACGAACTTTGATCTTTTCTTTTTTACATTAAACGATTAAATACCGAGTTTTGGTGATGATGAATATAAACAAAAATTGCGAACTGCTAGAGTGGTTAACAGGGTTGGGGCAACAAAATATATGCATATATTATATATAGTTTGAACGGAATTATTTTCGTCATCAAAAATCTTCGAAAATCGCGTCATGAGTACGACCTCAATAGAAATAGTTTTGAACGACTATTTTCGTCATCAAAAATCTCTTCAAAATCGCGTCATGGAGTACGAACCTCAATAGAATTATATATATATATATATATATATATATATATATATATATATATATATATATATAATTTTGAACGGACCCTTCATTTTCGTCATTCCTGGGATAGGATCGATTGGACCTCCTAGGTAGGACGATGGACATTTTTAAGAATTTTATCAAAATTTTTTCGAAAAACCCTCGCGTCATGAGTACGACCTCAATAGCTGATTTCCCTTAGGGGAAATCCTGCTAATATGAGAATATTATTATGAAACGTAGTTATTCCAAGCATAACTATTGTGGCGGAACTTCATGTGAGTTCGTGCAATTAGTTAGTGTTGATGACGGCTTCTATCAAAGATTTTATTTGACTTTAACTCATTCGAAATTTTTTTTTAAGGTATTAGAGAATATAATATGCTTAGTTATACGTCTATATTTAGGTTCTTTAATATTTAGCTTAGAAAACGGAAGATATAGTTGATCTCTTTCAAATGGGATATATTTGAATTTAGTGCTGGAGAACCTTTTCATATATTTAAATTAATGGAAATACAAGGAAGTCGTATAGAGTCTGGATCAGATTTGTACCATGTAACCATAGAACATAGAGAATATGATAAATATTGTTACGTTTTATTACCAAATCAGTAATTAACGTTGTTTATAAGAGTTCTTTTGGATTGCCAAATTAACCACACACAAGTTTCACAGGTTTCATCACTTGCACAAATTATTTAACAATGCCACAATACACGTGCCTTAATTATTCTTAAGTACTACTCCACGGTTATACTTTGATAAGCGTCACTGGTCTTGAGATATTACACAGTCCAAGTTATTCCCACACGAATCACTGAAATTTACAAAAACCGCGGAACTGTCTTTTACATAACGCGAAGTTATGGGTACTGCACTGGCTTAAAACACTGGCTCTAAACTGTTACTTTACAGTAAGTCCACGGGCACAACACTGTTCTTTCACATTAAAACACCGCCAATGCACTAAGTGGCACTGTAGCAACTGATGGTCACTTTGAGAGACAGCTGAGAATTAAAACTAAACTGACTAGGGTCGGTCAGAGGTGTCTTTATATAGAATTGGACAGGCAAAAAACATGGAAGGTGGAGCGCCCCGAGACTATTCCAGAAACGACTCGAACGAACTCGAATTCCCTCTGGTCGCTTCTTTTTTCTATTTCGCACTTTCCCGAAAATACGTGACTATCACTATGTTTAATTTTTCATGTAGTTAATTTTCGTAACAATATAGAAATCCGTTCCAGGTGGCTTTGAAAGGTTCGCATGAGAGAATATTATACTTATTCGTATACTACCTTGATAACAGTGTCCTGTGAGTATATGACCTGTCCTCGGAACTAACTATACGGCAAGTCAGAAACAGAAAGGTTGAGAGTGGAAAAAAAGGTGGCTATTAAAAAGAAAAGAGGAGATGCCCCAGCTTTATCTGGAAACAATTAACTGCAAAGTATAAGGAAAACGTGGGGAGGCCTGGAGATTGGATTCGGAAAAGCGGTAAAAACCTCTCGGGGGTTATAATGGAATGGTCTGTATTTTGCTCCGCCTTGTAGCAATGGCCGGCTCACTTTAATCAGCGAAAAGCTACACAGCAATCTTCACTCCTCTCGCCCTTATTTGATTCAAAATTAGTTGAGGAAATATGCTAATATGATACAAATTTATATTGGAAGGAGCCCTTGGGAAAGTTTCATCTTCAGGCTTTTACAAATGAGTTTAGAATTTACTTAGCGTGTAGCCAGTATCTTAAATTGCAAGATTGCATACAGGCAAGTAAGAATGAAGGTTGCGTAAACTAATCAGATTTCCCACGTGCTGGTATAACACACTTTTCATCTCATATTACAACATATTCCCTGTTTCTATGTAAAAATCAGATGAATTGAAAAGGTGTGGGCGAGGAGTCCGCGAAGGCCTGATATTAAAAATGTGCGCCACGCAGGGCTGGCGTAAACTAAGCAGATTTCTCCGCGAAGTTATACAATAGAAAATTTCCACGATAGCCGAAGAGTTTTAAGAAAACGGCGACCAGCTTTTGGCGGTAAAACTCAACTCATCCGTTATCCACCCATATTTAAATAAAAATTCAAATATCTCGGTTAATATTCAAGATACAGAGAATAAATTATAAGAAAAATATTTATAGTAAATTTTAAATTCAATAACATTGATTCTATAATTTTTTCGATCAGACACATAACAACGGACATATTTCGATTTTCCTAAAAAAAAAAAAAAAAATCCCTCCGCCCTGGTCCGATTTCGGCCATTAACGAATTTTGCTTGATCTTCCTTTTTAACATAAAACGATTAAATTCCGAATTGGTTAACGATCAAAACAAAAATTGCGACCGCTAAGCGTTAACATACAAATATATATAATTATGATATATATAATAATATAATATATATATATATATATATATATATATATAATTTTGAACGGACCTCATTTTCGTCATCTCCTGGGTAGGATTGATGACAATTGGAAGACATTTTTCGAAACTCGCGTCTGAAGACAACCTCATAGCTGATTTCCCCTTGAGAAATCTGCTAAAAGTACAAATAACTCGCTGAGTACTGAAAAAAAAAAAAAAAAGGAGAAAAAAGAAGTTTCGAAATAATCAATATCGCAACAATTTTAGAGCATCAACAGTTTAACCGAATTGATTATATAAAACTTTACGATCCAACTCATAATAACGACAGTATTTTGAATTTTCAAATCCCTTTCCCCTCTATCCCTTCCACTATTCCAGGTACGATTTCTGCCAGTAACAAATTTGATTTTCAGTATTAACTAAAACCTTAATTGATGTCTTCTTTACGAAACGAATTTGCATGTATCTCGCGTAATAAAGGCCTCTTGAAAACAATATTTGGTATTTAAGCTTAGAATGAAGTGGTTCGTGATGGAACAGCTTATTATTAATGTGAGACAAGTAGAAGCGAGGGTTTACTGAAGGCTGAAAACAAAAAAAAAAAATCCAAATATCTCGTTTAATATTCATTACAAAGAAAATATGTATATAACACTATTTATAGGCCATTATATTTGGAATAAAATTAGTTCTGCGTAAACTAAGCAGATTTCCTGCTGGTGTAACACACGTGATCTCACTTCACCACTTATTCTCTACTTCTATGGAAAAAGTCCGTCAGGCTGGGGCTGCGTAAACAAAGCATATGTCCCTCATGAAGTATAACAATAGATAAATCTACATACTGGTAGCACAACAGCACTGTCAAAATTAACTGAATAAATGAAAACAATACTAAGAAACCTCCTGACGGAAAGCGTCTGAAATGTAAACAAACAGTCTGCCAACCTCTTACCGGAAAGAAAAACAATTACTGAAATATATCAGAATAAAATATATTAATTTTGTTGAAAACTATTTACTATATCTAGTGCTGTAATTAATAATAATATAATACATTTTATCTCAATCAAATTTTAGTATCAAGAACTGAAGAACGAGGATGGTGGTCACCAGTACATATTGCAATTATGTTGAAAACTATTTACTATATCTAGTGCTGTAATTAATAATGAGTCAGAATACTTTTTATCTCAATCAAATTTTAGTAGTCCAAGAACTTAAGACAAGGATGGTGGTCACTAGGACATATTTGCATGTATCTCGTATAATAAATGTCTCTTGAAACAATATTTGGTATTTAAAAGCTTCGAATAATGTAGTTTATTATGTAATAGAGCATTGTTTATTAACAAGAACAGAAGTGGGGGTTTGCTGAAAACTGAAAAATGCAAATATTTCTGTTAATATTCCAAGATAGAGAATAAATGTATATTACAATATTTATAGAACATTTAATTTCCTGTAAGATAGGTTCTATACAATTTTTCGATCCGATGTATAGTAACGGATATATTTTGATATTTCAAAAATCTTCCCTTAAGGATTTTTGAGCCCGAATCTGTCAGCATATTTAATAAAGGTCCTCTACTTGAAGTATTGAGAATCTATATAGCCGATACCCAACAATCCTCTACTATCAATGAGTAATAACATACATAAATGTGGGGACGATACAGCCTTGTATAAGGGTTTTAATGTGGCGGCTGGTGATAAAGGGCCTATGTAAAAAGTAGCCTGTTGATATAGGGCGGGAATAAATTTAGGAGCGGGGATAGGATTGGAAGAAGTTGTCTTTAGCGAGCCATTAGAGATCTGTTGCTGCTATCAGCTGGTTGGATTAATCAGTCTGGCCAATGCTTCAATCAGCCGACCCCTTCCTTCTTTACTCTATCAGCTTCTCTTACGGGCTTTTTTTTTTTCTCTCTTTTCATTTTTCCCCCTCTTTCTTCTTCTTTTCTTTCTTTTTTTTCCTCTCTGCCCCTTTCTTTCTAAAGGATGTCTCTCATAATACGAGCCGAAGCCCCGTCGAGCTGAAAGGGCAGGCGAGCTCCATCCAATTTGAGGCCTGTTCTTCACTTGACGTACTTACCTTATCAGAAAGGCCAGTATGTCCGGCCAGCTCCTATTGTGCCCCGTGTATTACATTAACCTCATAGCTCCTTTCCTTATAAAACCTCCTTTAGTTTAATATCATTTCATCCTCTCTTCCTATTTTAATATCATCTCTGGGAAAATTTACAATTTTTTAAATTGAAGCCTTGTATGACTATATATTTGATGAGATTTACTAATATGTGTCCTTTGTAAAACTGCATCCTTTGTCGTTGATTAGCCAATATCACTTTTGAAGAACATATAGCCTTTCATCTTCCTGAAATTTTAGTAATTGAATACAACTATTAGCCGTGAGAAGTCTACTGCGTAGTTGAGTTGTTGAAAATCAAAATGCGTTAGGACTAGTTTTTAGCAGATTTCCATTAAGGGAAATCAGCTATTGAGGCCTTACTCATGACGCGATTTTCGAAAAATGTTCTCAAATATCCATTGATCCTACCTAGAGGATAACGAAAATGAGGTCCGTTCAAAATTATATATTTACTGCCTGTACCGCTCTAGTGATAGTTCATTAATGGCTGAAATCGAACCAACGGGATTGGGGATTAAGAGGAGGAGAGATTTCGAAAATTTAAAACAACTCCGTTATTATACGTCGGATCGAAGAACGTTTTATATTTCAAATACAATATACTATAAATATTGTTATATACATTTATTCTCTATCTTAATTATTTACGGAGATATTTGCATTTTTGTTGTCAGCCATCAGTAAACCCTAACTTCTACACCTTCCATATTAATAATGAGCTTTTATATTATGAAGCACTTTATTTGAAGCAAAAATTCCAAATAATGTTCTCATTGAACTTTTGCTCTTTGAGATAAATGTAAATACGTGATGAAATTGAGAAATCTGCTTAGTTATAAGTAATGCAGTCCCTGCACTTTTTTATATATAACTTTGCAACTTAATCATAATTGTTATATTTTTTATATGTTAAAATTTGTAATTGCAACATTAAATTTAATTAAAACCATAAGTTAGGTTTTGTTAGTGTTTATGTTTTCTTCATGTCTGTTAGACATTGAACGTATGTTTTTCGTATCCTTTTTTTTGATTAGACAAAAAACAATACTGTGTTATTCGACACCTTGCTCGTTCCCCAACAATCCATCTAACCATTTAAAATATTTATGTTTATATTTTATGTATTTATTCTTATTAGCGGGGATATCCCTTAAGAGGAATATACTATTCAGGTCGTACTCATATCTCTTTTGTCGAAAAATGTCTTCAAATGTCCTACTTAGTTGATGACGAAAAGGAGGTCCGCTTAAAAATTATATATCTACTAGCTCAGATACCCCAGCTTCGCTCTGGAATTCATTTGAGGCTGAATGGTGATTGTATATTTTTTGGCAAGGCTTTACTTTGCACAATATTTTGACATTTACCGTTCCAGTGTTTAGGGTTAATACCCGTTGTTGGCATTTGTAAATAATAAAATTATTTTTTTATGTAAGACTTCACTGTCCTGCATATTGTCATATTTCCCGTCTCCTGTGCATTATGCATAGATTTGAATTATTAAGGAGAAAATATTGACATACATTTTGAATTAATTTTTTCAGGTGAGGTACCTGGTAGTTCATATTGAAAAGAAGTGTTGAGCAAATTTCTCTAAATAACAAAATAAACAACTTTTGTTATGTGCATATTTGCTGAAAAAAGCAATAGGAAACGAAAATATCGCTATTTTTAATTTCAGGCCTCCCTTATAACCCCCTCTCCTGCTCTTTGTCCCCTAAAAATGTTAGAATAGCTTATTATAATGAAGGCGTTAGTACTAATTCACATACCGAGTTTGGTTTAATTCGGTTTGAGTCTTTTGTGCCAAATAAAATTGTGGATTCCCGCTATGTTTTTTAGCGTATAACTCATTTATTCTTCCGTATACGTGCAAAAGTGCATATAACAAAATTTACTCTAAATTACAAAATAAAACAACTTTTGTTATGTGCGTATTTGCTGAAAAAGCAATAGGGAAACGAAATATATCTATTTTTAATTTCAGGCCTCCCTTATAACCGCCACTCCTGTTCGTCTTAGAGAATATTTAACATAGCCTAAAGTCTAAGTTGGGGCTAGTAGTAATATAAATACCAAGTTTCATAAAATTCGGTTCAGCCGTTTATGCGTGAAAAGGTAACAAACAACAAAACAGACACGAAAGAAACAAAATTGTAGTTACTGGTAAAAATGTACAGACAGAGGTTACCAATTTTAATATATTACATATATATAAATATATATATATATATTTATATATATATATATATATATATATGATATATATAGATATACTAGCTCAGATACCCGTCTTCGCCCGGGAATTAGCAGGCTTTACATTCCACAATATTTTGATATTTTTACTTACCCCGTCCCCAGTGTTTATGATTGATACCCGTCGTTGGCCGTTGATTTTTAACCCCCCCTCCCCGTTCGAAACCAAAAAATTTTAATATAACTTATAAATCATGGAAGAATAAATGCAAATTGACATACCGAGTTTTTGGTTTAAGTTCGTTTCAGCCGTTTAGTTCCCGTGGAAGGAGTGTATATAACAAAAGGTTACTCGAAAATTTAACAAAATTAACAACTTCTGTTATGTTTATATTTGCGTGAAAAACCAATAGGAAACGAAAATATCGCTATTTTTAATTTCAGGCTTCCCTTATAACCCCCAACATCCAGCCCGTCCATATAAATGTTGGTATGGGGGGCCCTTTATTATAATGAAAGGCGGTTAGTCATATTGCAAATACCCGAGTTATACTATAGTTCGGTGAAGTCTTTTTTGGCAAATAATATCGTTGACTCCCGCTAAAATTTTGTTAGCGTATAACCCGGAGAAACTTCGGTATACGACAAAAGTGTATATAAACAAAAATTACTCTAATAAACAAAGTAGTAAACAACTTTTCGTTTTGTGCCTTACTGAGGACTCAAAACTAAAAAGAAAACCCGTTACTTGTCATATTAGCACTGAACTGATATACCATGAACATTTTTATTCCATGATTAAATATCAATTAATGTTTCATTGTACGTTTACTGTGTGGGGTACATGCCAAATACGTAGTGTGATGTCTTTAGTATTTAAGATTTTTTTGCCGAGAATTAAAACGTTTTTCTCTCATACCATATTCGATATTTAACTGATTCATTCAATACTAAATATCATATTGGTTATTGACGGAAATCGGAGCTGGAATAGTGTGGTTTAGAAGAGGAATTCGAAAATTCCGAATATTTCCGTTAATACGAGAGGGGTTGGAAATGCTATAGATCAATCTTAGTAAACTATTGACGTCGTACAATTGTTGTTCTATGTATTTGTTCATAACTCAAGAATTAAGACCAATTATTGGCAATTTCTTGTTTTCAGTCCCCCGCGCTATACCACACATATATGAAATATGTGCTCGCCCGCGTTTATGTGTATGTCTAAGAATAATACAGCCTGAAATACGAAAAAAAAATGTAATACCGTCAAATATAATTAGAAGTCCAAACAAATATTACTATGTTCGTAGATACACACATATTTGACGAATAGTTGGAGTGATATGGCATCGGCAATGCGGCAGACTGCATTAGGCGACTAAATATAAACAAGTTCGTAAATTATTAGTTATCTGTCGATATTCTTGGAATCTGGATTTGGATAATGGTTTAATTGAAGGGTTCGTCACTTTTAATTGAAGTGTAGGTTGTTCCCAAAGTATCAGGCATGTTTGTCCGCTGAAAGGGGTAAATATTCCCTTCTGGAAATCACTTAGCGGAAAAGTTAATTTCGATTCTGAGTATTGCTGGACAGGTCTGAAGTGCAATCGATGGTCTATTCGATTGACAGTTGGTATCGATCTGTTCTGATTGTAGTTAGCCGCTAGACTCAATTCAGAAATGAAATCAAAAGATGTTTAGCAGATTTCTCTTAAGGGAATCAGCTATTGCTGTTGTACTCATGACGTAATTTTCAAAAATGTTCCTCAAAGGTCCAGGGGATGACGAAAAAGGAGGAAGGGGGGGGGGATTTTTGACAATTCAAAATTTCTCTGTTATTACGCATCGGTTCGAATAATTTGTATAGAATCAATCTTATTGCAAAAGTAGATTTTGTCGTAAATTTTGTTTTTCTGCATGTTTTCTCTATATTGAATATTAAATCCTAGATAATTCCATATTTTAGTTTGGGCCATTTGTAAATCTCCACTCTCTTATGTCACATTAACAATAAGCTATTATGTCATGGGGGCCCCACTTCATTCCAAGTTAAAATACCAAATATGGTTTTCATTGAACATTTACTTAGTGAGATACTTGCTAAATACGTTATGTCATGAATTTAAGATTTTTCGTCTTCTTTACGCGTTAATTTAAATACGATATTTACGCGTTAAATTTTATTTTTTTCAATACCCTACTAGATATTTAATCCGTTCCAGTAAATACTATAGATGATAATTGTTATTGGCGGAAATCGGAACTTGAATAGTGGGGGTTAAGAGTGGGGAAATCGAAAAATGCAAAATATTTATGATATTAAGAGTCGGATAGTATAAGGTTATAGAACTGATGTTCGGAAAATCATGTAGAATATGAATAGCTATAATATTCATAGACTAATAAACACATCACTATTTATTTGGGCTACTCGGCTATAACTCAAGTAATATAGTAGAACCAAATAGAGTTTTTGGGGTTACCTCCTCCAGACGCTTTCTCTGACATAAGAAATCTTGTAATTAATGATTGGAATAACTTATGGTAATACAGTACAGGACGCACTAGAACCTAACACATTCATATCTAATAAGCAGGCCAGATGAACCTTTATGTACCGGTATATATGAAACCAATTAAAATATTATTAAAATATCATGGTTATTATTGATAATTGTATTATTCATTGTATTATTATGTATTCAATTCAATATATTTCTTGTATAATATTAACTATTTCCATATAATAATTTTATTTTTTACAGAAATGGCATTCGAATTTTCTGTAAATATTATGGAACAAAACTAAAAATTAAGATCCAATAATTAAAAAAAAAACTTTTTTCAACCATACTACGATGTAAATCACCTGTTTTACACACCTAATTTGCGGTCCGACAGCTACACTTGGCCGCCCTAGGGCCGAAAATGAATATTTTTCGTCTATGGGCCCGCAAATCAGCTGTTTATTATTTTAAATTCATATCATTTCATTATATACATTATATTTAGTTTGTTTTGCTCTATTATTGTTTAGTTATTTGATGTAATTATGGCTAATAATATATCAGAATCTATAAATAGAAGAGCAAAAGAAAACTCATGGCAGATTTGTTACCAGCAAAATCAAAAGATAGGTATGACGAAAGAGTATTCATTATCGAAATTGGAAGTTTCTAACAGACTGTTTAGTAAAGTGAATGAGGTCATCGACTTCGACATCAAATATCGATTTTGGAACTATTGAATATGAAAATCAGTCTCTCTTTACAATTGATGAATTATTTGAAGATTGTCAAGAGGATATTTTAATCAGAAACAATCCAACTAGTAATAGAATCTTCAAAGGGTATTATGTTTTCAAACAACCAAATTGTACTTTTAACATTTCTATAAATCAAAAATAAACGAACTAACTTTTTTTAGCATTTTGAAATATATCAGTTGTCTCTTTATTAACTTACATAATAACATAACGTAAAACAATCCATACATTAAACATTCATCATGTCCCCATAACCACAAGATAACCTTCTAACAAAGAGGTACACTTAACCAAAAGAAAATCTTGTTTTTGATTAATGTTATATCGTATTAATATTTATTGTAGTATGGTGAAAAATAGCGTTCGTACCTCGGGCCAAAATGCTTTTGCCGGCCCTCGAAACTTTTCATGACCTCGACTACGTCTCGGTCAAAAAAATATCTCGGGCCGGCAGAAACGCCCACTTTCGGCCCTTGCTACGAAATATACTATTATTTATTTATTTATATTAAATAAACACCCTAGAAGCAAATAAATGAAAAACAAATCTAGAAAAAAATAGTCACTCCCGGAGACATTCGATCTCGAGATTTTGGTTTCAAAATGTGAAAACACTAAATATAAAAACTTAGCCGCCCGGGGCTACTTCAACTATTCGTCTTGGGAACAACTCCAAGACGTTCAGGCGAACTTTATGATATTTTTTTTGTTAGACGATCACGTGAAAAGTGCGTTCTCTCGCTTTAACAGAATTGTTTTTTCATTAAATACTAAACACTGGACATTTTTCGTTCCAAATCGGAGGGGTAAAGGTCGTGCACTCCCCTTGTAAGACGAGTGGTTACATATCCATTCATCGCAATCAATGGTCTCTTAAAGTCATCAATTTGCTATTTCTTTTCCGAATGTTAGATATAAAAAAAAAGGTTTGTCTTAGGAAGGAAATTAAGAGGACAATTTGGAAAAAGGAAGAATTGGTATAATTCGTTTGAGGCTGGAGGGATGTTTGCTTTCTGCGCTATTTGCCGTGTGTGCCCTCAATCAGCTCCGTGGATTAATCCGAGTCTTCTAGGTCGATTCACCTCCTTCCACTACATTCAATCCAAATCTCTTTCTCTCTAATTCAATCACTTATTTATCTCTTTTGCTCCCGTCTCCTCGCCCCTTCCAGAGATATAGTCCTCAGAACGAAGAAAAGAGGAACCAAGACGTCTTTAACCTATTCTCTTCTTATATAGGCATCCATTTCGTCTTATTTTCTTTATTAGCAGATTTCCCTTGGGGGAAATGAAGCTGTTCAGATTATACTGATTTGCGTTGCGATTTTCGAAAATTTTCCTCATATGTCCATCGATCCTACCTAGGCGGGTGACGAAAATGAATTTAGATTTAAAATTATAATATAATTTTCAACGGGTCCCCTGGGTAGGATCGATGGATATTTGAAGACATTTTTCGATATTTGTCTCTTATTTTTTGTTCCGTCCCTACCCAACTCGATATTTAATCATTTTATGTTTTTAAAATGGAGAAGGGATCAAGTTCCGGTAATGTCTCAAATCGGGCCAGTGGGAGGGGGATTTCGGATAATTCGAAATATCTCCCCTTACTAAACGTCGGATCGAAAAACTTGTTTATTAAAACACCACAATCATATTGCAAAAATTTAAATTTACTATAATAATATTGTTATTTACATTTATTCCCCTATCTTGAATATTAACCGTGATATATACATTTTTATTAAGTGTGTGCGAATAACGGATGAAATGAGATCGACTAACGTCGGTTCTGTTCATGAGTTTCCGCCGAAAGCTAGTTCGGCCGTTTCCTTACCTGTTCGGCTGTCGTTAAATTGGTTTAGAGATTCGTTACTACTACTGTTACTAGTATGCAGAATTGTCTATTGTGAAACTTCACATGGGAAACCTGCTTAGTATAGCAGAACTTTTTCCTATTCGAGAACTTCACGCCCACAAGTGACGGACTTTATATTAGCAGATTTCCCTTAAGGGAAATCAGCTATTGAGGTCGTACTCATGAAGCGATTTTAGAAAAATTTCTTCATAGGTCCATCGATCCTCCCCAAGAGATGACGCCTAAAAAATGAGGTCCGTGCAAAATTATATATATATATATATTTCTATATATATATATAATTATCTATATATATATAAATTTGTAACCTCTGTCTGTACATTGATTTTTTTTGCGAAATTACACGATAACTTTTCGTTTCACATGTCATAGACACCATAAACTGCATTTTGTTTCTTTGGTGTCTGTTTTTTGTTTGTTTTGTTTTGTTTTATTTGTTTGTTTGTTTTATTTGTTTTGTTTGTTTGTTTGTTTACCTTTTCACGCATAAACGGCTGAACAGATTTTTATCAAACTTAGTAAATGTATATTACTACTAACCCAACTTTAGACATTAGGCTATATAAATATCATCTGAGACGAACAGGAGTGGGGGTTATAAGGGAGGCCTGAAATTAAAAATATGGTAATTTCGTTTTCTATTGGGTTTTCAGCGAATATAGCACATAACAAAAGTTGTTTATTTTGTAATTCGAAGAAGTTTTTTGTTATATACACTTTTTTCGTATACCGAATTATAAACGAGAATTATACGCTAAAAACTATAGCGGAAGTGAACAATTTTTAATTTGGGACAAAAGACCCAACCGAAATAAATATAACTCGGTATAAGAATTAGCACATACGCTTTCATTACAACAAGGCATACCAACATTTTCTAGGGACGGGCAGGAGTGGGGGTTATAAGAGAAGCCAGAAATTAAAAATAGCGATATTTTCGTTTCCTATTGGTTTTTCGCCAAAATATAAACAAAACAAAAGTTGTTTATTTTGTTATTTAAGAGTAAGTTTTTGTAGTATTCATTTTTGTTCTTTAAACAAAGTATAAACGAGAAATACACTATAAACTAAAGCGGGACTCCACTATTTTAATTAGGCGCTAATGATAGACCCTAACTTAACAAAACCTCCGTATGTCGATTAGCATTAATTCTTCCATGATTATAAACTATATTAAAATGTTTAGGTTAGAACGGGAGTGGGGGTTATAATGGAGACCTGAAATAAGAATTCGCGATATTGTGATTCTTATTGTTTATTTCAGCGAATAATTTTATAAAAATACCATCATTAGTCTGTTCAACTACGATTTCCCGGGCATCGTCCGGTATATTAGCTAGATTGTATACAGAAAATACGTACATTATAGATGAAATTTAATAATAATAAATGCTATCCATGATTGTGATTTGAATTATTCACTGTGTGTCTAACAGTGGAGAGGGAATGATTAGAGACTTATTTTCATTTATTCTTCAAATCAAAAATTTTATTTTCCCAACGGACCCTTACGGGAAGAAATGAGCCCAGACGGGAAGAAATGAGCCCAGACGGGAAGAGCAGTTGTACACGTTGAAGCATTTGCCATAAACAAAATAGAATATTTCCGTCTCAAATGATTTCCCGAGCGAAGCCGGGTACCTTGGCTAGTATATATATATATATAGGTGTCTGTTACCGCGGTAGCGGTCGCAATTTTTGTTTGATCGTTAACCAAACTCGATATTTAGACGTTTTAATATAAAAAGAAAGATCAAGTTCGTTAACGGCTGAAATCGGACCAGTGGGAGGGGGGGGTTTAGAGGGGAGGATTTTTCGAAAATTCGAAATATCACCGTTACATACTACGGATCGAAAACATAGTACAGATCCAATCATATTGCACATTAAATTACCTATTACTATAAATATTGTTTATATACTTTTTTTCTCTATCTAGAATATTCTCCGATATATTTGCATTTGTATTCTGCGATGAGTGTTCACCAGTAGGCTATGTTCGGACTTTCCGCCGAGAGCTCTGGCGGCCATTTCCATAACTATTCGTCCCTCGTGAATAGGTTTAGAGGTTAGGTTTACTGTTTTATCGGGCTAGAAACTACTGGGTTAATTATCGCCATAAATAATGTTTTAGGTTTAGATGTTTCGTAACTACAACACTTGTTTATAAGCAGATTTCTCTATTGTAAAACTTCACGTTGGAACATCTGCTTAGTTTTACGCAGCCCCTGCGTGACTGAGTTATATAGGAACTCTCCTACACGGATTTACTTATCTAACTTGGAATAATAGCTCTACTTATCAGTGGTATCGGTGGATTAGCCGACTCGATTGATTACTTCATGTACAACAATTCTTTATTAGTGGCCGGTGTAGGTGTTGAATAAATACCTTGTTGTATTAGTCTCTGTTTTATATATATAATATATATATATATATATATATATATATATATATATATATTAATCGGTAGAGCTGGTGGGGCAATGAAGGCATAACGAGCCCTTACTGTTATTAAAGCCATAAATTTGTGGTCAGCGGAGATTCCCTTATCAAATTACCTTATCAAGTTGTAGGCCTGCCCCTAATCCTTTTTGTCTAATAAAAGGATTTACAATCAAGCAAATGACCTCTAAAGTGAACCCTCATTTGCTTAATGTTCTGCTAACCTTTATTAATTTATCCTCGTGGATTACGGAGAAAATATTAAACAATGCTTTAGTCTATTTATTCCTAAGCTTATTGTTATTACATAAGACTATTATTGATATTTGGAAAACGGGGGAGAGCTCAAATTCGTCTTTTTAATTAAGTTTCTTGTAGTCTTCAAAGTTTATTTTTTATTTTGATAATTATTTATGATTAATTTATTGTTAAATACCTCAAATGGTTTAGACAATTTGCAGTTTATATTGATAACTTGGATTTGACCTTCTAAGGCTACGGTACTCCTTATATCTAAACCTCATTGTTATATCGGCATCTCATCTCAAACCTTACTCATCAAAAAAAGTCCGTCACGCAGGGACTGCGTAAACTAAGCAGATTTCCCACGTGAAGTTTAGTAATAGAGAAATCTGCCTAATAACAACAGTAGTAGTAAGGAATATCTAAACCTTTTCACGAGGGACGAACAGTTACCGAAACAGCTAAGGGAAAATCAGTTTTTGAGTACGTACTCATTACGGGATACTCGAGAAAATTCCCTCAAATTTCCATCGATCATACACCACCCCAAAATGAAGTCCGTTCAAAATTATATATATATATATATATATATATATATATATATATATATATATATATATATATTTGGCTGTTAACGCTCCAGAGGTCGCAATTTAATTTTTAACCGTTACAAAACTGGATATTTAAACGTTTTATGTAAAATTCATGATCAAGTTCGTTAATGGCTGAAATCCGATCAGCGGGAGGAAGGGGGTAATCAAATATTCAAAATATCTCCGTTATTATAAGTCGGATCGTAAAATGTTATAGAACCAATCTTGTTGAAATACATTTTTTCTCTATCTTGAATACACCCGCGCGCATTCTTTATTTTCCAGCACACACGACACTTCTACACACACCAACACACATAGGTAACTGCTACATAAGAGGTCGCCATTCAATGTTTAACGTTACCAAATACTGTATTCCAGATACCCTTATTATACGAGATACATGCAAATTTGCCCTGATGATCCCCCCCCCCATCTTAAAGTGTTGGACTACTATAATTTTATTGATTTAGATAAAAAATATTATGTCTAATAATAAATTACAGTACGATACTATAGAAAATGTTTATTTGTAAAAGTAAAGTGTAATTTTCTGATATATTTCAGGGTGAATATCGGACAAGCGGGAGGTAATCCAACCGAATTGTTTACAATAGAAACCTAAGGCTTCCTGTCGGCAGGTTATAGACAATTATATGTTCCACAATTGTTGTTCCGTATGGATTTTTTCACGGTCTAGTCAAGTGTTAAGCGAGCTATGTATATTTATCTATCTATCTATCTATTTATTACTAAACTTCACGAGGGAAATCTGCTTAGTTTACGCACCCCCTGCGTCACGTTTCTTGTTTTTGGCCTTTAGTAGACCACACCCCCAGCTTCTGCTTTATCGGTTTTTTGCAAATATATAAAATATATAATAAAATATTATAAATATATACTATAAATATTGAGAATTCGTGGCGTCATGAGATTACAAGCGTGTTATACGTTTGAAATCTTCTTAGTTTTCACAGCCCCCTGCATGACGGACTTTTTAAAGTTGAGAATCGCTTCTCTGTTGAGTAGATTTAAGCTCTTGAAGATATCTCACCGAAAAATGTGAAGCCAAATGTAATGAATAGCTCTGTCTTTGAGGAAGAGTTTTCTTTACTGGCCCCTCCTACTGATTAGGAAGATATTTTCAAATATTTGTGACGGTGTAACTCGTAGAAGAACAATAATTAGAAAGAGGGATGGTGGAATATAAATAAGTGGGCTGTTGCCCAGAATTGATGAAATTACAAGCGTGTCATAGCAGCTCTTGCCAAATCTCCTTAGTTTATACAGACCCTGCGTGAACGGACTTTCCTTTTAGCAGATTTCCCTTGAATGGAATCAGCTATTTAGGTTGTACTCGTGACGTGATTTTCGAAACATTTCTTCAATGTCTAAAGATCTTACCCAATAAATGATGAAAATTAGGTCCCTTTTAAATTGATATTATGTTTATCTGTTGCCGCTCTAGATGTTCAGTTTTGGTTTAACCGTTGCCAAACTCGATTCGAGTTCGTTAGTAGCTGAAATCGACCAGGGGGACCAATGGGGAGGGGATGAATTTCGAAAATCCTTAATATATCCGTTATTATGCGTCTTATCGAAAAATTGTGTAGAATCAATCTTATCGCAAATGTACTGTTCTGCAGTTATTATGTACGTTTTTTCATTATCTTGATTATTCAATTTTCAATTTATTAGCAGATTACCCTTAAGGGAAATCAGCTATTGAGGTCGTACTCATGACGCGAGTTTCGAAAAATTTCTTCAAATGTCCATCGATCCTACCCAGGAGATGACGAAAATGAGGTCCGTTCAAAATTATATATATATATATATATATATATATATATATATATATATATATATATTTGTCTGTTAACACTCTAGAGGTCGCAATTTTTGTTTGATCGTTACAAAACTCGATATTTAGTCGTTTTATGTAAAAAGAAAGATCAAGTTCGTTAACGGCTGAAATCGGACCAGTGGGAGGGGGGGTTTAGAGGGGAGGATTTTCGAAATATCTCCGTTACTATACGTCGGATCGAAAAATTGTACAGAATCAATCTTATTGCAAATTACATTTACTATAGATATTGTTATATACATTTATTCCCTATCTTGAATATTAACCGAGATATTTGCATTTTATTGAAATTAGGCCCGATAACGGATTTTTGAATTTCCCGCGAAAAGCTAGTTCCGCCCTTTCGCTATCCTATGGAGATTTCTCTATTGTATAACTTCACGTGGGAAATCTGCTTAGTTTTAGTAAGGTGATTTGTCCTTCATAAGTAATAACAGGTAACAATAACAATAAATTTGATTATTAATTGAGATATTTGCATTTTGTATTTTACGGACTTCAGTAAACCCCCATTCCTACTCACGCCATAAGAAATATTTATTAAAATATAAACTACTCTGATTCATTATATATAGTTTGCAATAAAGTTAATATGTTATATTCAGAGCAGTAATTGTTTTTCTTTTCGGTGTAAAATATGCCTATCTATCTGTTCAGCTCTGAGTGGTTAGCAGACCTATTTGTTTACAAGTCAAAAGCCGTTTCTGTTGGGAGCTATTAAAATTAACTGAAAGATTTCTGATTACCATTTGTATTTACTCATGGTGGTGTTAAGTGTTAGCAGTTTGCAGATTTGTAAAACTTCACGTGGGAAATCTGCTTAGTTTCCGCAGCCCCGGCGTGACGGGGTTCCCTTGCTATTTTGCTATGACCATGTGTAGTTATATGGGATAAGTCATTGGGGTAATTATGGGCCTTGGAGAAGGATATGCTTATCGGTTGTTGCGGCACACCTTATTCTCTAAATGATATGCACAGCTGAGGGCATAGTTGGGCACGATATTAGGGTTTTAAGCGGTTAATGGCGGCCGATAAAGTAGAACTGTTCGGTAATGAGGAGCCATACAAGAAAGCGGATAGGGCATGCAAATGGGGCTCCTAACTCCACGATATGGCAGTATTAGGCCTGCAATCATACTGCGTTATCGCTGTTACGCTCGATAGTCTGTGTACAATCTCTTACAACTCACTAACCTACCGCTGGCTATACTTGGCCCTGCCTCCTTTTACAGTCAGCCACCTGTTATAGATGGCCATCCTGCAACATCTGTTCCGTCTCGAGGTTCAAGCCAATAATACTCCTAGACCTGCCTTATCAATGGTTTCGGGGGCCCGTTGGTTCGTGTATCTGAAAACGGGAACGACGGTTAGAGATTAAGTCAGCTTTGGGAGTCTGTTATTCCGCCTAGAAAGAAACATATTGTTGTGAAAACTAAGTACTAAGTGAAAAATTAAACAGAGTTAATCGCATATTTAAGAAGTACGAAGTAGATGAACGGGACCGCCCGAAGGTCGGACCTTTGACGCCAAAGAATGTTCTCCGCTATACCCGTCTGGGATCTAGGCGTGTCTTGACAGTTTCCTCTGATGTCGCTCGTCTATAAACGCGGTCCGTCTCGCTCGAGAGTTTAGTTTGTTCTCAGCTCTCTTCAAGTGAATGACAGTGCGATCAGTGAAGCTTCAGTGAACAGTGCGTTTTTAGTTGCAGTGCGATAAAGAGTTTTATGTGAAGAACAGTGCAGTGCCTTGCTTATGTGAAGAACAGATTAGTGTCGTGTTTAAGTAAAGGACAGTGCAGTGCCGTGTTCTTTGTGAAGATCAGTGCAGTTGGACTGCGCAGTACAATGGACAGTGAAGTTATTTGTGCATATTATGAGTAGTATTTAAGAATAATTGTGCAGTGATAAAAATTATAAAGCTTGTTTGTTTAATTTTGGAATCCAAAAGAACTCTAATAAACAAAGTTTATTACATATTTGTGTGATAAACGTAACAGTATTAAGCACAGAACTCATAAACACAACGGAACTAGATCCGGAGACAGAACCCGATGGTACTTGTAAGGGGATCCTCCCCCACAGCACAGGACATGACGGCTAAATGCACCTGGAACAGAACTCTTGACGGTGTCTCATTTTGTCATCTACTATGCTGACTGGTGACCATCTAAGGAAATGTTTCCTCATTAGTACAACATCAATACCCGATTCCTTAACTTGAAAGAAGCCTTGCATTCGCCTAAAGTATATTCTAGAGAGACTTGTGGTCATGCCGATTGGGAGAATACGTTTAAAAGTAAAAAAAAATATCCTCAAATGTCCATCTATCCTTTCCAGGAGATCTTGTCTGTTACCGCTCAAGCGTTAGCAATTTTTGTTTAATAGGTACCAAACTTGATATGTAAGCGTTTTATGAAAAATTAATAATCTTATTCGTTAACGACTGAAATCAGACTGAAGTTATGTGAATTTAGAGGGAAGGAGTATCCAAAATTCGAAATATCTTAGTTATTCTATGTAGAATTGAAAAATGGTATAAAACTAAAAATTAGGCATTTTTTCAGCTTTCAGTAATCCGCAATGCCATATGAACAATAAGCTGTTACATTATGAATCACTTTTTATAAGCTTAAATACCAAATATTCTTTTCAAGAGACCTTTATTATGCGAAATAAATGCAAATCCATTGCGTCATCTATTAAGATTTTACTAACTAACTCGAAAATGTTTACTTGGTCTCTACCATACTACATTTGATCGTTTCAGCCAACACTAAAGATCGTATTTGTTATTAAAAGAAATCGGTCACAGAATAGTGGGGTGGGTACTCGAAATTCCAAATAATTCCGTTATTATGAGCGGGATGGTAAAATATTATAAAACCAATTTTGTTAAGCTATTGAAGATCCACAATTGTTGTTCTATGCATTTTTTTCATAATTCGACTATTTAAAGAGTCATTCCAGGTTTCTTGTTTTCTCCCTTCAATAACCCCCACACCTTCTGCTCACCCTTTTAGAGAAGTAGAGAATATGTTGTGAAATGAGAACACGTGTGTGATATGACAGCACGTGGGAAATCTGATTCGTCTACGCATCCCCTGCGTGACGGAGTTTTTAAAACATTTTCTTCTACAATTTTTAAAGAATTAAACATATACATGTTTTTGCTAATTTGACGTTTCCTCTTTGTTTCAGGTGCGTATAATTTTGAATACTTGATGCAGCTTAAATGGTGAGCCCTGAATTAGATTTTGGTAATGTGTAGATGGTATAGTTTGTAATTATAAATAACTCTTCTGATTAGAGAAATTTAAAATATATATATATATATATATATATATATATATATATATATATATATATATATATATATTAAATGTAAAATAAACATTTTGTAATGGCACACATTTAAATTAATTCATTTACTTGGATGTCATATTTCAAATGCAGTGTTTTGAATAATACTTCAGATTTTATTTAATTCATGACGTTACGGAAATCAGCTTTTGAAGCAAATGTCCATCGATCCTGCCCAGGAGATGACGAAAATTAGGTCCGTTCAAAACAGTATATATATTTGTTAACGCTCTACAGGTGGTAATTTTTTTTTTATCGTTACCAAACCCACTATTTAATCGTTTTATGAAATATTACTTGTTAATAGCCAAAATGGGACTGGAACCTGGTGAGGGTTTAGAGGGAGCGGAACCGAAAATTAAAAATATCTCCATATATCTTAAAATTAGGATTGCAAAATATTATAGAACCAATCTTGTTAATCTGTTGTTGGTCTATTGCAGATTTTCGTAACTCAAATGTTAAGCTAGTTACTAGTTTATCTTGTTTTCAATGACTTGTCCCCCTTGTACTCATCAGTTTTTTCATAGAAATAGAGAATATGTGGTGAGATACGTTTACATGTGTGTTATTCCAGCACGTGAGAAATCTGTTTTGTTTACGCAGCCCCTGCGTGTCCTCCTTATTTAAGTTGAATGCCTTTCCCGGCAAGCCCGGCCCCATCCACCTCAATTAAGTACTTGGGCAGCAAATAATTAATTCTGATTTAGCATATTTTCATGTGTGGGACGAATTTGGCACCGGATTTAGAGAAGTAGTATTCAGTGAGAGTATGAAGGAAGTATTTTGGAGTTGTTCCAGTATAGGTCCAGTAGTTTGTGTTGTTGGCAAAGCATCATTTTTCATCGGAGTCAGATCCTGGGTATTCACCCTTATTGATCCCCACACGCATAATTATCCTTTCATACACCTCGCAGCCGTTTTCTATTCATACACACTCTTAACGGTCCCTTCTATCTCCGATATCCACTATTATTTTGTACTTTTGTTGGCACAGTGCTCTTGAGCCGAGATGTAATGATCAGCCTGTCAGCAGAGAGGTGTTATAAAGAGACCTGGATGCTGGAGTTACTCCGGCGCAATCAGATTCACATTGACAGAATCATAATGAATGATCTTCTTAACTCGTGCGGTGTGGGATAGCCCAGCCCCAGGAGTGTTGTCCATGTTACCTTCTAGCACTAATCGTTTAATTCCCACTCCAGTTTTTTTAATAATGTTCTAGGCATTTCACCAATAGACTCTATCGTCAGGATCGTAATCGAAATTTGAAGAAGAATCACCTTCGCTTTCAGCAGAAAGTTTTAACGAAATTTCTTTTCTCACAAAAACTTCTATTTCTAGACATTCTGATGCACTCAACTGTACTCTTTGAAAGCAAGAATATACTGACTAAATATCCAAGTGTAAATTCCAGTTATTTAATGAGTAACGGTAATTGAAATTGAAAAAGGAGCACAGCAGGTATAAAGGTAATCCCAGTATAGAGAAGCTAAAAATGAAGTAAATCCCTATGCCATCTATTGGCTTTAAAGGACACTTGTAGATTCTATAAAAAGTCAACAGATGGAAATAAAGGAAGGACTAATAATAGTTCGTAGAAATTCTTAGTGGGCGATCCGTCCTCAGCACACGGGCACGTCTCTCTACGGACTGATATAGCAGCCCAAAGGGTAATTGAATATATGCAAGGACATGGGATCAGGAACTAAATCTTGATAGGGTGACTTTGTACAGTCTTGTTTAGGATTGGACAGGAATCAGTGCTCGCACTTATAGTGATAGACTAAGGAAGGCTCAGAAATGACAGAATATGGTATCCGGAAATAAGGATTGACAGAATAGCTTTGTAGAGTGTTGTTTAAGATTAGATGGGAAACTGGAACCGTAGTTATAGGAGGTGGCGGTGAGGCTTGATAGTCGAATGCATGTCCTCAGGAACTGAGAGGTGACTGAATGAAATTATGGAGTGCTAAACCACACTTAGTTGTGTGATCAGGAATTGTAGTTGTAGAATTAGATCAACGAAGGTAGTGGTGAAGATTGATAGACGCAGGAATTACAGGGCATGGCATCGGGAAATAAGGGTTGACGTAGTGGCATTCTAGAGTGTGGTTTAGGATTGGACGGAAAGCAGTGGTCGTACTTAAGAGTTAGACCAAGGAAGATAGCAGTGAGAATTGATAAGCGAAATAATGACAGACAGGACATGACACCGCAGAACATGAAGAATGTTGTTTAGGATTGAACGGGAAACAGTGGTCGAAGTTATTAGGGTTAGACCAAGGAAGGAAGCGGTGAGAATTCATATCCGCAGGAATGAGGGAACATGGTATCCGGAACTAAGAATTGACAGAGTGGCGGTTTTGTATAGTGTTGTTTTGGATTGGACGAGAAACAGGAACCCTAGTTATTGAAGGTAGCGGTGAGGCTTGATAGACGACGAAATAACAGGCATGACCTCAAGAACTGAGAGGACTTTATGGAGACTTGTTTAGGACTTAGTTGTGTGATGATTTTGACGTATTGAAAATCAGGGGTATTTGTTGATCAATTGTGTGAGTTGCCTCAAATGTGTGCATTTTCTTTTTAATTTTCCAAATATTTTTCATATATATAATAATTTCATTCAAGTGTTCCGTACGTATTTGTGTTGGTGTGAAGCTTTGTTATAGAAATAATTCTGGATGATAATAACTGTCTTATCTTTTTAATAACATGTAATCATATATTTAAGGCTTTTATTCGAGTAGCATGTCCGTCTCTCTGTAAAGGTTGAAATAGAAGTCACATTCTATTCAGAGAGAGTGGGATCTTTTTACCCCCAGGATTTAAAAGCTCTCTTTGTGTTTGTATCCTGGAAAATATCTCAATGGAGATGTAGAAAACTCAAAGTGAAAACAGTCTCCTCCCACATAATTATTCGTAATGAAAAAGAATCAAGTCGTTATCTGCTTCCTTTTGAGCATTTTCCCTTCTGTGAATTAGTTTTTTAGCCCTTTCTCCCCCCTCCACACATGCATATATAGCCCATATTTTAGGAGCATGAATGAAGATTTAACTGCGTAAAATGCGGGGCAGGGGTTATGATAGGGGCGCTGAAAAAGTCTTTTTCCGCTGGGCTTTATTTATCAGAGCGTGCTTTAGGCCGTTGGGTATTAGCAGAGATGTATTTTTCCGCTGGGGTTTCTATCCCCCGTCTGTGCACTGCATGGAGTATATTAAAGCTAGAGGTGGTTGTAGCCGTCCCTTTCATATGCTAATGCCAGGACCACCTATTGGGACCTCTGCTTCTCTCCCTTTTCACGCCAACTCTCTCTCTCCAGGATCATACCCACCTTTGTCCTGTCGGATTACACCTCTCTCTATCATTGTCTTTCAGATATTACTCTTCGTCTGCCGGCTTACCTTTGGTATGAAACCAACCTTTGTGTAATCTAACATAGTTTGTTTAATGACAACATTGAGGGCCGCCGGTGGCCGTGCGGTTAAGGCATGAGAACAACTGCCACAACCATCAGTAAGCTGAAGGTAACAATAGGTGCAGATTCGATCCCCCCAAGGAAGACACGTGTTCGCAACCAGGGCTTGCTAGAGTTGCTGTGCTTATGTAACAGTGTGTACGCTGCATGCAAGGAAGGCTGAAATTAGTGGAAGTTGCACCTAGCCGTCAGGCCTTAACCAACATTCTTCCATTCCTGTGAAGTGGCACGAAGACCACTCCCCGGAAAGGGTCAAACCTAGTTCTCTAGCTTCAGAACACAGACGACAAGTACCAGAACAGGTAACTGGCCTGTCGTCTCCTTGCTTCCAACGTACGATCACTACGTCAAGGACCAGCAGACGGGAGCAATTTCCTGCTCTGGTCACCACCCGCCACCGAAGTGGCTTGCCGTATTGAGTGAGTTGTTTCCAGCTACTCCAGAGGCCTAGAATGGTCACTGGCCCCGAACAGCGAAGGCGACTAAGGACCTACTGTCTCTACGTTTCCCCACGTTAAGGGAGAACAGGGGGGTGGGACTTACCTGCTTCCCGAAAGGTGGGCTTTCCCCGAAGCTTCCTTCCGAGAGCCCCCCGACCTGTGCCCGAAAGTGCTTATGGAACAGAGGGAGTCTACAGATTATATGTGTGTGTCAACAATTATGACTCTCTTAGGTCCCGCCCACAGGCAGGCTGACAGTGTAAACTGGCCGCAGACCCTCCAGACACAATGGATCCCGACAGTCTACTGGAGTCAACTCATTCCAGGTCCTCCTTGGTTAATGGAGGTTGTACGTCTTGTTGATCGCTCACTAATTAAAAGAAATTTGATCACAAATCCCTTGTGTCTTAGGGTTGGCAAAAGATAAAGGTGATAAGGGGGGGGGGGCGGGCCTGGAAACCCTAAAATGCGGGGGAAAATGGCATTTTCTAGCGAGTCACCTAAAAGCGGGCACTATGGTATTTTCTCCGGACTATATGTTACAACCAAGAGCTAGTGGAATATTTGTTAAAACACTCTAAATATTTAGCAAATTTCCCTTAAGCGGTTTTGGTAATGGCAAATGTTTGTTAGCGGAGCACTGAGGATGGATCGTATGTTCTGAGAGCGCTCTGTCTAGTAGAATAAATAACTGTGAAGGAACAAGGCCTTTTTTTTCTTAACTGAGCTTGTTCAGCATAACTAGTTGGTTGAATAGGAGTAGCTGGAGGGAATGAAATTCTTTTTCTTAAAAAGAGTTACTCATAAAATACTTAGGAGTGCATTCATTGGAAGGATTTAGGCGGCAGAGATAAGCAGATATGCCTTCCTTTGTTGTTTAGAAGTCACTACAACATCACTATGAAAGATCTTTTCAGTTGGGTCATGCTAAAATTATATAGTCCACAAAGATGAGTAGTGCTTGGCTTTTACTATGTTTCGGTCTACACCGCCTTTCCGTCTTTAGAAGGAAGACATTCTTGGGCCGAACAAAGAGATAACAAATTGATGAAAGTTGGCCGTAGAAGAAGTGAGTAAGGCGGAAGGGAAAAGGTTTAATAAGGCTGAGTGTCTAGAGGTTAGACAATATTGTTGGTAAAAGTTGTAAGGCCTTTCGGAGACTGCGATGAGGTAGGAGACGGGACGCACAGAGCTACCTTAATAAATGAGGGTGCCCTGGCTAAACTTGTGTTATGAAAGGTAATCCCCCCAGCAGGAGATAAATCACAACTAGGGGGGAACCGCAATATAACCTCCCCCACCAACCTAACCTTAGACACTTAGATAATTAAACTATATTTACTGGGCCCATTCTCATAACGGCTTTCTCATTTCTTATATCACTCACTCAGCTGTTAGTGTTATAGCCTCCTCTTTCTCCACACTCTTAGGGGCCCAATGGCTTATAGTCGCTCTCAATTTGTTACGGATTCTCTGGAAGTATTTACAGCGTTAGCGGAGGGCTTTTTCATACTGCAATAGAGTTAACTTATTAAGACATATCGCCTTGAGTACTGCCAAAATTATTAACAACCACTGTAATCAGGGACATTTACATCTCTCTAGTAAACCCCCTAAAGAGATTTTTACTTGAGATCATTGAACCTCACGACCAACTGACATTTTAAGTTCTTTTACAAGATTTCGCTTAAGGGAAATCAGCTATTGAGGTCGTACTCATGACGCAAGTTTTGAAAAATTTCCTCAAATGTCCATCGATCCTACCCAGGAGACGCAAAAATGAGGTTCTTTCAAAATGATATATATATATATATATATATATATATATATATATATATATATATATATATATTTGTCTGTTAACGCTCTAGCGGTCGCAATTTTTGTTTGATCGTTACCAAAGTCGATATTTAATCTTTTTATGTAAAAAGAAAGATCAAGTTCGATAATGGCAGAAATCAGACCAGTGGGAGGGGGGTGGTTTAAAGGGAGGGATTTTTGAAAATTCAAAATATCTCCGTTATTATGCGTCGGAGTTGTATAATCAATCTTATTGCAAATTAAATTTACTATAAAAATTGTTCTATACATTTATTCCCTATCTTCAATATTAACCGAGATATTTGCATTTGTATGCATGTGTGTGGTCGGCAGGAGTTGGGTACGTTCGGGACTCTCCACCGAGAGCTACTGCGGGCCGTTTTGGTAACTGTTCGTCCCTCGTAAATTGGTTTAGAGATTCCTTACTACAACTGTTGTTAATAGGCGGATTTCTCTATTGTGAAACTTCACGTGGGAAATCTGCTTAGTTTACCCAGCCCCTGCGTGACGGACTCTTTATTTTTGTAGGCACTTACGTCTGGAAAAATTGGATATATAAATGGTGACAAATAATCAGCATGTGCAGCACTCGGAAAATTTGCTTAGTTTATGCAGCCCCGGACTGACTTTTAATGGGGTTTAATAAAAAAAAAAATACCGTTTTATCAAATTCAAGATTTCTAAGGAATGTAAATATTTTAATCCTATTTAATACTTACCAATAGTTAGTAATCCTTTTAGAGGATTCTCTAAGCTTGTTTCGATGTCTTCAAATGAGTCTCCGCATTAGTCATTTGTTTCAATGATGAAACTGGCGGTTTCCTACGAAATTCTCGTAATTTTAAGGTATTTCAGGAAAAAAGTATTCTCAGCAACTCGTTGAATTATTAAATATGAAAGGGAGTGTGTCATTGACCAGCGAACTGCAAGGAGTTGGTTTGAATAGTTTAGCAGTGGAGATCCGACGTTAGATTGGAAGGAGGGCCCTGGGCTACCAGTAATGGATATTGATATGATTCTGAAGGAAGCTGTTGAGTCAAATCCATCCACAAGTACTCTCCAACTTCTCAGGGAGTGTGGTGTGATGGAAGATATTGTTTGTCGCCATCTACTCTCCCTGGGAAAGGTGGAAAAGGAAAAAGACTGGTCCCTCGCCAACTTAATACTCAGCAGGTTAGATATTTCTAAACATTTATTGAAAACCCCTTCAGATAAGAGATTTTACCAGCAGATTATCTCTTGATGAAAAGTGGGAAATCCGAATAGCCATGAGACGTGTCTGCTTTTCCGCTTGCTGCGAGGGGCAATTTGAATTTAAAAAAGTCCATCACGCAGGGGCAAACTGCCCAATAACAACTGTAGTAGTAAGGTATCTCTTAACCTATTCAAGAGGGACGAATAGTTACGGAAACAGCCGCCAGAGCTCTCGGCGGGAAGTCCCGAAGATAGCTGACTGCCGCCGACCACACGCAGAATACAAATGCAAATATCTCGGTTAATATTCAAGATAGAGAATAAATGTATACAACAATATTAATAGTAAATTTAATTTTCAATAAGATTGGTTCTATACAATGTTTCGATGCGACGTATAGTAACGGAGATATTTCGAATTTTCGAAATACCCCCTCTAAACCGCCCCCCCTCCCACTGGTCCAATTTCAACTGTTAACGAACTTGATCTTTCTTTTTATATAAAACGACTAAATATCGAGTTTGGTAACGATCAAACAAAAATTGCGACTGCTAGAGCGGTAACAGACAAATATATATATATATATATATATTTATATATATAAATCCTACCTACTAGGTAGGATCGATGGACATTTGAAGAAAAATGTCGAAAATTCCGTCATGAGTACAACCTCAATAGCTGATTTCCCTCAAGGGAGTTTTATTCCAGCAAGATACTGGTCGCCCTCACGCTTCCGAACCAAAGAAATGTTTAAAGAACTGCATGAGTTCCAACTCATCCATTATATAGTCCAGACCTGATAACCACCATCGGATTACTGTATATTTCGATCATTTTCTTCAGGAAAAAATTGATAATTGAGCAAAAGTTGAAATTGCAGTCCAAGAGTTCTGCCAGCCATCCCAAGGAATAGTAACAGCGTTGGTTCCAGCAATGGGCTATCAGATGGACAGAGACCATATGACAATGGACTATACTTTGAGTATAAATTGTATTTTATATCAAAGAAATAATAATACAAATATTTGGTTGAAACATGGTCTTTTTACCTCCATTATTATGCACTAGTTCTGTCCTGAGGTAGCAACAAGGCTCCTGTGTACCTTATAATAAAATGTATTCAATACTGATTTTTTTTCATTTGGCCTTACACTCTCTTTTTTTTTTATTTCTTGGGTTATTAAAAGTTCTGTTAGCATTTTCCTTATTACTGAAAATCGTCAGCAAACTTTATTCCGTTTCTCTCTCTCAGGATAACAAGTTGTAATTTTTTTTTTCCATGAATGGAAACTTCGCTTTCATTCTACAAACCAAAATAATCACTTTACCATACTTGTTACTTTTTAACGTCAATAAATATTTATCTGTTATTGAATTTATGCCTAGTTATTTAGTTACCATCCTTTTACTTACTGAATGCTGTTCTCAACTCCAATATGAATTGGCGTCTAGTTTGGTTCTGTGTAGAATTAATTAGCCGACGAAGAAAAGAAAATGAGTTTCTTTATTTTTACAGACTGTAATGATTTCTGCTCTTGTTTGTCTTTCATAAATACCTAACAAACCAAATAGTTTACTCTGAAATTAATTTTTTGTTAAAGGGTTTAACCATTCCAAAATGATTATAAGAAAAGTAAGCACTTATGTTTTAACATTTTTTATGTTAATTACTTTATTCCCAATGTAATTGTAATGTGACTATTAAAAACGTAATTTTTGGCGTACTTCCATTAAGAAAACAACTTCTTTACGCCTTGCCTATTCCCTGGATATATATTATGTGCTTTGTTAATTACTAATTCCTTATTATATATCTAACATATGTTGCTTTTTTTAGTGACATGAGTCGTATTAACATTTAATCAAGTTCGTTAACGGCTGAAATCGGACCAGTGGGAGGGGAGGGGGGTTTAGAGGGGAGGATTTTCGAAAATTCGAAATATCTCCGTTACTATACGTCGGATCGAAAAATGGTACAGAATCTATGTTATTCCAAATTAAATTTACTATAAGTATTGTTATATATTGTACATTTATTCTCTATCTTGAATATTATCCGAGATATTTGCATTTTATTAATTCTGGGCGGCTAACGGACGAGTGACTTTCTCGCCAAAAGCTAGTTCGGCCGTTTCCTTAACTGCTCGGCTCTCGTGCAATTTCGCTATTGTAAAACTTCACATGGGAAATCTGCTTAGTTTACGCAGCCCCTGATTGACGGACTTTTTTCATTAATTGGCATCAATATCAGCTCTTCTAATGGAACACATCTGACGAAGCACAAGAGACTTTCTTATATATTTCTCACTCTGGGTGGTACGTTCTAAAAGGTTTTGCAATTTCAGAACGTATCTTACGATGTCGGGAAATATATATAAATTTTGAACGGACCTCATATCCTGGGTCGATGGACGTTAGATGAAATTTTTTGAATTTCGCGTCATGAGTACGACCTCAATAGTGATTTCCCTTTGGGGAAATATGCTAAAAAGTATAACTTAAAAATGTAATTTATAATTTACTCAGCCAGTGGATTAATTATTTGGATATTTTTCCTTAATTGTATTCTCTAAACATATTTGTTTGAGTTATTAATTAAGAAAATTAGAGGAGGAGGAAATTCCATTGGGCAAATAACTCCATTGAATATAGCCGACGAGATATTAAACGCCTTATTAAAGATGAGATTTGAGACAGATTAAGTACGAATTCATGGTAACATTTTCCTTTATTAAATAAGAATTTTCAGAAAAATTCTTATTCAGAATTTTCCGAGTATACGTGCCATTTGGAAAGGGGAGGGGGTTAAATTGGCCTCTGATTAATAATTTTTTTGGAAATTTTAATTCACTTTAATATAATTACAAAACTTTGATATTAACTTATTTTGGTGGGTTGATCGTGAAATTTATTTCTTAGGGGCTTTAAGATTATTTGGATTCTTACTTAGAATTCAAGGATATACAGTTTATTAATAAAGGCTGCTATTTAAGAGATTATTAAAATATTTTTTCTAAGATATTTGGATATTGTAACGTTCTGATTATCCCAGTGTGTTTCAGTAAGCCAGATTTAATTAAAACTTATTTATATATGACAAGAACAACATTTGTTACCGCATCATCGAAATGTGGTCTCATTGAAATCATCGTTAGATGACGAATACCTTAACTGGCTCCACTGATATATTTTTTCTCCACAGCTTTCGCGTCCTCCATGACACCTCGGATGTCACATCACGACTAAAAATAATTGTCATCACATCCACACACCACTCAGCTAACAATACCGATACATTAAATTGATAGAATAGAATATATATTTATTTGTTAAAGATTTATATCTTGTACAAATTAAATAAACATTTTATGAAACTTGATATGTACATTACTACTTCTTATATATAAAAATGAATGTTTGTCTGTATGTCCTTTATAGACTCGTAAACGGCTGAACCGAATTTTATGAAACTTGGTATGTATATTACTACTAACTCAGGCTAGGTTTCTGGCTATATTAGTATTCTCTGAGACGAACAAGAGTGGGGGTTATAAGGGAGGCCTGAAATTAAAAATAGCGATATTTCGTCTCCTATTGGTTTTTCGGCAAATATGCACATAACAAAAGTTGTTTATTTTGTTATTTAGAGTAACTTTTGTAATATACCCTTTTGTCGTATACCGAAGTATAAATGAGTTATACGCTAAAAACAATAGTGGGAGTCAACAATTTTATATGGCACAAAAGACTGAACCAAACTAAATAAAACTCTGTATTAGCACTGACGTCTCAATTATCATAAGCCATACCAACATTTCTAGGGACGGGCAGGAGTGGGGGTTGTAAGGGAGGCCTGAAATTAAAAGTAGCGGTATTTCGTCTCCTATTGGGTTTTCGGCAAACGTGCATATACAAAAGTTGTTTGTTTTGTTATTTAAAGTAACTTTTGGTATATGCACTTTTTCCGTATACCGCAGTTATACGCTAAAAACAATAATGGGAGTCAACAATTTGATATGGCACAAAAGACTCAACTGAACTACACGAAACTCCGTATGTGATTTGGTATTAACACCTCCCTGGTTATAAGCTATGTTAAAATTTCTAGGTAGAAAGAGGAGTGTGGGTTATAAGGGAGGTGTGAAATATAAAATAGTGATTATTCGTAATCTATTCATTTTTCGGCAAACGGGTATATAACAAAAGTTTTTTATTTTGTTATTTAAAGTAACTTTTGTTATATGCACTTTTTCCGTATAACGAAGTATAAATGAGGTATACACTAAAAACTATAGATGGGGTCATCAATGTTATGGGACTAGAAAGACTAAATCGAAATCAACGAAACTCTGTATTTTTGTCTATAAGATATTATAACATTTTAGGACGAACAGGAGTGGGGGTTATTAGGAAGGCATCAAATGAAAAATCGTCATATTTCGTTTCCTATTGTTTTTTTGGCGAGCGTGCACATGGCAAAATATGTTTAATTTGATATTTAGAGTAACTTTTATTAAAAAAAATCTTTACCATAATTTAGTATTTTAGTTTGTTGCGTAGCAACGCGGGTAGGGTACAGCTAGTTTTAAATAAATAATTAAATTCAAGTTCTTGAGATCAACAATAATATGACAATAAAGAAAAACAAAAAAAAAAGGAATAAGGTTTCGATACTAAGTTCTCTTCAATTTTATGCACATCACTGACTGCTGAGGAAAGTGTTTGTAGATATTTATTTCTGTCTTCGATGAGCTTCTCACATTAGAAAAGTATATGTGACAGGCTATTAAGGGTATGACCTTATTACCAAAAGTTCAAGGTTCCCTGAAATGAGAAAGTTCTGTTACGTGATATGTGCAGTTTGGCGAATTCTGAGGCTGATAAAGTCTTAATTGGCTAACAGATCTTTAGCTTTTTTATGTTTGTCATAAATGTACAGGTATGAACACCGGGCTGGGTAATAATAAAGTCCATACAATAAATGACCGACAGTGTAATAATCGATTACCTACAAAGTAATGTAAAAAGCAAATTGCTTGACATTGTCGCTTACGATAAGCTGATTTTGTCTAAAATTGCTATTGGTTACATAGCCTTCTCTTCAAATAAGGCCCATCAAACTCAACGTCTGCCAAACAAAATAGAATTCTAACATTTATCAGTATTTCTAAACCTTCATTAAAAAGGCAACGGAAGGCTCAAAAAGCTCACGCACCTCCACTCTTAATACTTAATTATTACAGGCAAAGAACTTATCCGGAGTTAAGTCACGCCGGAGATGTCCGCTCAATAGGGACCAACTCTATAGCAAGAATGATGGGACTGTTTCGCCCCGAAAGTACTTTGCCTGTAATAACGAAAGAAGTATTAAGAGTGGAGTGTGTTTGCCCTTTTTGATCCTTCCGTTGTAATATACCAATATTTATAGAACTTTCAATTTTGTAATAAGATAGGTTCTATACAATATTTCTCATCGGACGTCTAAAAAAGCGGTAAATATTTAAAAATTTTACGACGAACCTGATCTTTTTGTATTAGGAGTAGAGGCGCTATAGAAGGAGGGGGGGTTCTTAAATTAGGTAATATCTCTATTATAATGAGTCAATTATAGATCTGAATCTTGTTTTTCTGTGCATTTTTTTTTTTTGTACCAGAGTCAATGTGTTATCAGTTCGTAAAAACTCCCGCTTACTAACCGGCCGTACATCAGGATGACGCCGTAGGCGGTGGCCAAGAACGGAAACTGGCAGTGGCTTGGTGTAGCATGATGGAGAGCTCGTTATAAGCTGGGCAGCCATTATAGTTCCTGTGTCAGGCATTGGTTTTTGGTCATGGTTTTCGTTTATGCTCTGCAAACGTGAACGTTTTTCGGCCTCTCACAGAGATTTTACAACTCAGAAAGGATCTCTCCGCATCAAAGATAGAGGCCTCCGCTAAGTCATTCTGCACCAGTTAGAAGGAAGGAAACCAGTAAAAGTCTATAAAGGTAGTCGAATTCTACCTACATTCGACTACCTTTATTGACTTTTACATTTATTTATTCATATATATTACATGTTTTTCAAAGTATAAATGTTGTGTCACAGAGCACCGATGATGGGACGTTTCGCCCCGAAAGTACTTTGCCTGTAATAAAGAAGTATAAAGAGTGGAGGTGTTTGACCTTTTTGATACTTCCGTTGACGATGGACCTCCACCAGCCAGCACAAATCCAGAGTGACTTCTTATAAGGGTTCCCTTATAAACCTCATCAGACGTCGAATGAAAAATCATTAAACCTTAAGGGAAATCAGCTATTGAGATCGTTCTCATTACTCGATTTTCGAAAAAAAAAAGATAGATAGAATAAATACATTTTGAAACTACCTCATTTCTGTCATCTCCTGGGTAGGATCGATAGGACATATGAAAAAAAAAGTTTCGAATATATCGCGTCAAGTAGTACAACCTTCACCAGCTGATTTCCCTTAAGGGAAATCTGCTAAATGAGGTCCGTTCAAATATAATATATATATATAATATATATAATATATAATATATATATAAATATATAAAAAAATATATATATATAAATAAATATATAAATATATATAATAAATATTATGTCTGTTTACAGCTCTAGCGGTCGCAATATTTCCTTGATCTTTACGAAACTCGATATTTAATCGTTTTTAATTTAATAAGGACAGATCAAGTTTCGTTAATGGCTGTAGACATCGGACCAGGTGGAGGGGGGTTTAGATGGGAGGATTTTTGAAAATTGAAATAACTTCCGTTACTATACGTTCGGATCGAAAAAGTATATAGAAGCAATCTTAATTGCAAAATAAATTTATTATAAATAATTGTTGTAATACATTTATTCTGTCTCCTTGAATATAAACCGAGATATTTGCATTATTCAGTTGTTCAGCTTCTGAGATGACCAATCATGCTAACTTCGGGTCTAGTCGTTGAGTTTCCGTCAAGAGAGTTCTGCAGGCCCTTCCCGTAACTATTCGTCCCTCGTGGAATATGTTCAGAGGTTTAAGGTTAACTGTTTTTTGTTGGCTAGAAACTACTGGTTTATGACTCTCTAAATAATGTTTTTTAGGTTTCGAGGTTTCTTACTACTACAGTTGTTATAAGGCAGAATTCACTATATATAAAACTTCACGTGGGAAATCTGCTTAGTTTAAAAAGCAGCCCCTGCGTGGTACGGACTTTTAACTTATTTATTTATATGTCTCTAATTAGTAAGTTTTTTTTTTTTTTTTTTTTTTTTCTTGAACATTCGTATAGAACCAGTCTTATTGCAAATTAAATTTACTATCAATATTGTTATGTACATTTATTCTCTATCTTCAATGTTAACCGAGATATTTGCATATATATTATAGGTGTGCACGTAACGGATGCAATCGGCTAACTTCGGTCCTAGTTTTGGGTTTTCGTAACTGTTTGACTCTCGTGAAATTTCTCTATTGTAAAACTTCACGTGGGGAAATCTGCTTAGTTTACGCAGCCCCTGAGTGACGGACTTTTCTTACCTGTGGCTCCTTTAAGCAGATTTCCATCGATGGAATTTAAATTATAAATACGTCGTGGGGATCATTCCATTATATGGGCTTTACAAGATTGTTATTAGTCATTTGAGATAAGTATCCAAAAATCACGGTTTAAATTAATATTCAGTTACCGTCCAGCAGAATGGGCCCTGTTTATTGTGCATTGAAGAATACGTGATCAAGTAATGATGTGGTTGAACAGCTGATCGATTGGTATTATATGGAATTGATAAACATTAATGCAGGGTGCGAGCTAGCCGCTTACTCTGTTCTAATTACGCTCCACTTGGGGCAGATTATGTTGTCGCAGTAATTCTGCTTCTGCATGCAGTACGCGATTCCCTTATACTCCTACTGTAACTTACTGTTACTGGTAAGTAATTAATGCTAATTGAGGCCTGATTAATTGCACATACAAAACGACCGTCTTCTTTATTTATACAACAGTTTCCGTTCTCTAGAAGGTCTAGATTAGGTCATTGCGTCTTTAGTTTATCTTGAATTATTTACATACTGTTGTTCCGGTAGACGAGACAGCCACTCCTTAATAATTTTGAACGTGACATCATTTTAGTCGAGGTAATTCAATAAATATGGATCAAATGCACGTAACGCACGAAACTCAACCGTAACAACAATTGAAAGTCCGTCACGCCGGGGCTGCGTAAACTAAGCAGATTTCCAACGTGAAGTTTTACAATAGAGAAATTTCACGAGAGCCGAGAGTTAAGGAAACGACCAAAATAGCTTTTGGTGGGGAAGCCCAGTTAGCCGCCCAGTTTTAATAAAAATGCAAATATCTTAGTTAATATTCGAGATAGAGAATAGTAAATTAATTTTTCAATAAGATTGATTCTGTACTATTTTTCGATCCGACGTACAGTAACGGAGATATTTCGAATTTTCGAAAATCCTCCCCTTTAAACCCCCCTCCCACTGGTCCGATTTCAGCCGTTAACGAACTTGATCTTTCTTTTTACATAAAACGACTAAATATCGAGTTTGGTAACGATCAAACAAAAATTGCGACCGCTAGAGCGGTAACAGACAAATATATATATATATATATATATATATATATATATATATATATATATATATATATATATATAGAGAGAGAGAGAGAGAGAGAGAGAGAGTTTTGAACGGACCTCATTTTCGTCATCTACTAGGTAGGATTGATGGACATTTGAAGAAAATCCGTCATGAGTACAACCTCAATAGCTGATTTACCTTAAGGGAAATCTGCTGAAAGTGTCATGAATAGGATACACACGTCAATGGATTTCATAGTAATGAATGTTGATTAATTTTAAGAGTGGCATTACTTTGATTATTTTGTTTTTATTGGGCGTGAATTATTTTAATTATGTAGCCTTGACACTGAGGACGTAAATAATAATTGTACATTTTGTTTTTCCTGTACATTGTAAGGAAGGACTTTTAGTCCAATAGGTATCAGGTTATTAAATAAATTAAAAATATCTCTCTTTCTCTCTCTCAGAATTTTATCTCGTTAAAGTTCAATGAAAACAATATTTATGCTTCAAATAAAGTGTTTCATAATATAACAGCTTATTGTTAATATTATATGAGAAGGGAGGGGGCGATACTTACTGAAGGCCGAATACTAACAAATGGACATATCTCGGCTAATATTAAAGATAGTGAAAAAACGTACGTAACAACATTTGTAGAGCATTACCTTTGCAATATGATTGCTTTTATACAATTTTTCGATCCGATGCATAATGACGGAGATATTAATAATTCCAAAATCATCCCTCTCCCTTCTTCTCTAGATTTAAGTGAACCGCTTACATATTTAGTTTGGTAACGGCCAAATCAAAATTGCGACTGCTAGAGTGATGCCAGACAAGTTGTGTGTGTGTACATGTCTAATATGCATATATGCAAAAACCACACACACGTATGTGATAGATAGATGGGTAAATAGAAATAATATATCATTTTTAACGGACATAATTTTAGTCATTCGTCGTGGTAGGATCAATGGCCGTTTCGGGAAAATTTTGAAATTTCTCTTGGGGAAAATCTGCTAAAAAGGAGTCATTTTAATCACTGAAGACAATAATAATGTCCTGAAGTTAATTTGACAACGTGGGTAACTGGAATTTTCAGTTTTAGTTAGGATTTTTTGTATGTGTATATAAACGCAAACGCAAAAAAAACCGGACCCTTAGATTTAGTCTTATAATTTTGTTAAATACTTAATATATATGTATATTAATCTTTTTAATTAAAATAATTGGTTAATCTATAGGTTATTTAAACAAAATCTGCCAAAAGTGAACGATTTTTATTCATTATTTACAAAAAAATACAAAATAAAAATAAAAAAATTATTCTTCATTTTTATTACAGTGAATGGTAGACTTCGCTATCCTAAGCGTTTCGGCAATGTAACGTAAGCTCCGGCATTCCATCTAAGTTTGAAAGACCCATTATTCTGGACCAAAATAAAACATTAATTAAAGAAAATGCTTGGTTAATAATTAAAGATGATTAAATGTGCGAAAAACTACTTACATTTTAGAATAGATCAACTTGACGACAAATAAATCTAATCTGAGTTTTATCTAATTGTTTACTAATCCTGAAGGGATTAGTTCAATGGACTTAGACTCTACATTCTCTGTAAGAACTAGAATACCCACATAAAGAAACACTTTGCTGAAAATTAGCTTTTAATACGACAACAATGAAATGTCCGGTTTTTTTTTGCGGTTGAGTGTATATGTAAAAACCATACACACACACACACATATGTGATAGATAGATGGGTAAATAGAAATAGATATATGTAATTTATAACGGACATTATTTTAGTCATTAGTCGTGGTAGGATCAATGGCCGTTTCGGGAAAATTTTGAAATTTCTCTTGGGGAAAATCTGCTAAAAATGAGTCATTTTACTGACCGAAGACAACGATAATGTCCTGAAGTTAATTTGACAACGGGGGTAGTTGAAATTTTCAGTATTAGTTAGGATTTTTTGGATGTGTATATATTTGCACTCAGCTGTTTTTATAGTAAAGAAGGGTCTTAGGTAAAAGGGGGTTTTAGAATGATAACTTCCTTTTCACCATCGGGTCATATGACTTTCAGAGTATCAGCCTAAGATATAGCTATAATATCACCTTAGTCCAGGGTCATCAAAAGCACCTGCCACATATCTGAGGGGTGCGTCGCACCTTCTGGGGTATCAGGTATCTGTCCTCTCTTTATTCTATTCAGAATTTCTGGAAAGGCTTCAGAAACGTCCGGACTGCGGGAATTATGTAGATTTCTTACATTATGGTATGATATAATATATTGATCACTTCTCAGCATATAATTTCATTCTAAGAAAATATCCGATGCGTTGATATATATGAAGTTGGGGGCCTACTGCAGGCTGAAAACAAGAAATTATGAATAACTGGCTTAATATGTGAGTTAAGAATACATGCATAGAACAACAATTGTAGATTATCACTAGTTTAAGGTAGTTCTATAGAATTTTTTGATCCTACTTCTAATAAGGGAGATATTTCGAATTTTGGAAACTCCCCCTCCCCTCAAAACCACCACTATTCCAGCTCGGATTTCAGTCAATAACAAGTATGATCTTTAGTGTTCTCAGACGGCTAAATATGGAATATATTATAGACCACATAAACATTTTCAAAAACCAGTGTGTGTGTGCTCATATATTTTTTCGCGGTATGTATTTATTTATTTTTATGTATGTATATATATCCCTTTGGCCCGGCCATTTGAGTGATATTACATGTACGTTAGTCGCTGGACATTAGCATCGATTTATCGCTGATTGTAAAAAAAATTCTCTAATTTTTGTACAGATGATCTCCTCCGAATTCCCGGTCGACGAATTCTGACTCCTAAAAGGTCAAGAAAAGACGTTGTGCAATCAGATTTAGGCGCAATGTTTTGGGCATTTTGGAATCTGTTGCCAAACTCGATATTTAAACATTCTATGTTAAACTAAAGTTCAAACTCGTTAATAGCTGAAATCCCAACAGTAGAAGGTGGGGTTTAGAGTGGAGAATTTTGAAAAATTTTAATACCACTGTTATGCGTCTGATCGAGAAATGGTTTAGAAACAGTCTTATTGCAAATGTATTTTTTTTTTTCTATATCTGTTGTCTTCGTTTTTTTCACTACCTCTATTATTAACCGAGCGATTTGCATTTTTTTAGTTTCCGGCCTTCAGTAAACCCCCTCCCCCTATTCATGTCATATTAAGAATAACCTGTAATATTATGTAGCACAATATTTGAAGCCTAAATAGCAAATATTGTTCTCATTGAACTTTTCCGTTTGAGATAAATGCCCGTACGTGGGAAATCTGCTCCTTGACGAACATTTTTGTTGCTCAAGTATTAAGCGAGTTATTCTTGCCTTAGGACTCCGCTACGTTTTTAAGCCGGTTTCCCTTAAGGGAAATCAGCTATTGAGGTTGTACTCATGACGGAATTTTCGAAATTTTTCTTCAAATGTCCATCGATCCTACCTAGTAGAAGACGAAAATGAGGTCCGTTCAAAACTGTATATATATATATCTATCTATATATTTGTCTGTTACCGCTCTAGCGGTCGCAATTGTTGTTTGATCGTTAACAAACTCGATAAATAGTCGTTTTATGTAAAAAGAAAGATCAAGTTCGTTAATGGCTGAAATCGGAGGAGTGGGAGGGGGGGGGATTAGCGGGGAGGATTTTCGAAAATTCGAAATATCTCCGTTACTATACGTCGGATCGAAAAATTGTACAGAATCAATGTCATTGCCAATTAAATTTACTATAAATAATGTATAGTAATAATGCAT
>CM032232.1:15090000-15247500 GCA_019009955.1 Riptortus pedestris
CGGCTGAGCCACCAATTCCCCTCGAAATAGTTACCTTAACACCTCAAAACTTACAGGCAATCTTTAACATTTTTTTTTTTACGAACGCGTGAGAAGTACGTTCTCTCGCATTAACCGAATTGATTGATTTTTTCAATAGGTACTACACGCAAACTTGAAAAAGTTTCGTTCAAATCGGTGGGGGGAAGGCCGTGCACTGCCCTTGCGAAAGCCTACTCGGACCAGGGCAGATACTGCAGAGGACGGAACATGCTTGAGCACGCCACCCTTACCCCTAATGTTAATATTATTGTCCTCGAACATGTCCATTCTGATCCATATCTGTTCCACCAGATCCATTTTCCTCCCTTTGCCAAGGTGGTCGAGCACCTCCAACTCAACAGCATTTGCTTCATGGCCTTCATTCAACACGTGCTTTCGTACCTCCGATGCACTGGTGGAAAAGTATTCTTTTACTCTGTTCCTTAACTTCCTTCCACTTTAGTCAGTATTTACCCTCCATCTCCTGTTTATTCTATTGTATGTTTCACTAATTAGTTATTTAGAACATATTTTAGTGTGTAAGTTTTACCTTGCATGTTTACATATTTATATATTTGGGTTTAACTTTTTAATACATTGACTTTACCTTTTAAATGGCTGATATTATTTATTTATATTAGATGTGTTTATTTAAATGTATTTGTTGCGTTACAGAGCAGTGAAGATAGGGCGGTTCGCCTTGAAAGTACTCTGCTTTTAATAAAAGGAGTGTTAAGAGTGTAGGTGTTTTGACCTGGTTATCCTTCTGTTGATGATGGACCTCAACCAGCCAGCCCGAGTCTTTAATAAAGTGTTTTCTTCTAACTTACTCAATTTTTGGCTAGTCTCAAGCTAAAAATTCGTAATTTATTTCCGTAGATTTTTTTTTTTTTCCTTTCCGAATCATTTCGCTTCCTTCTTTTGAGGCTTTGCGAACTCTTGTTCCAGCTCGGAATCTTTTATCAGACTGAATTTGGCTGATGAAGGCCTGTGAGCTGCTATCTTGGTCCTTCTTTAATCATTGCCCCTGCCGACATCTATGCATCTCTGCTATCTTTGTGCCTCCCATGCACTCTCTCTCCTCCATTTGCATATCTCCTTTTGCTCTGTTAATTTTGCTCCTTTGAATATTCAGAGCTGTTTACTATTCTGCACCAGTTGCTCGTGTTGATTTTGCCTAGTCCTGCGTAGTCCATCGTCGTCCCGATGCGTATCCTTTCTTCTTCCCCTCCGACAGATCTAACTGTTTGCAAAGGAGAATCCAATTTAAGACAGATGGGTTCTTCCTTCTCGTATTTATCGCAAAATAACTGATTATGTCTGGTATGAGTAGATCTTATAATATGTGTTGGCTCTATTCTTACTTTAAAAACCTGGAGTCGTGATTTAGATTCTCCAGGGCCATAGGAATTTAGTGAAGAATTGATTAAATAAAATCTTCAGTCCCACCCAGGCTAGAAAGATGTGCTTTCCTATAGATAAACCGTCTAAATTATCCTTAATATCACAAAGTGGACGTTAATGAAATCGCATTTTATAATACGAGAAGGAATATGGACTTTCTAATATTAGCAGATTTCCTTAAGGGAAATCAGCCAGTGAGGCTGTGCCTACTCAGGACACGATGTTTGAAAATTTTACTCAATTATCCAGCAATCATACCCAGGAAATGACGAAAATGAGCTCCGTTCAAAACTATATTGTTACGTTTTATTGCCAAAACCAGTAATAAACGTTGTTAATAAGAGTTCTTTTGGATTGCAAAATTAAACACACACAAGTTTCACAGTTTTTATCACTGCACAATTTATTAACAATGCACAATACACTTCGTTAATTATTCTTAATTACTACTCACAGTATGCACTGATGGCCGCACTGTTCTTACATGTACACAGTCCAATAATTCGCTCACGGTCACTGAAATTCATAGAAAGACGGCACTGCACTGTCCTTTACTTCGCAGCACTGCATTGTGCACACGGCACTAAACTGTTACTTACAGTCACGGCACAACACTGTTCTTCTTATAAAAACACTTTACCGCACTGCACTAAGTCGCACTGTAGCACCGAACGCACATATGAGCACTTGAGAAGAAAACTGACTTGCTCGCGGCTGGCCGGTTCTTTATATAGGTCGTCGGCATACATCAAAGGGGAATTGGCTGGGCCCTTCGACGCTGGGCTGGACGGGTCTAGTAGAAGCTAGAGCTTCTGTCGGCTTTCTTTGATCTACCTCGCACTTCCCAAATACTCTCTCTCTGAAGGATTATTCATGTATTTAATTTTCTCAACAATATATATGTATATACAATTGTCTACTAACGCTCTAGCGTAATTTTTTTAGGATCGTTACCAAATTGGATATTTAATACTTTTATGTAAAAAGGTAGTTCAAGTTCGTTAATGGCAGAAAGCGGACCAGTGGGAAGGGAGCGATTTCGAAAATTTGAAATATCTACGTTACTATAGTTAATTGGTTACGTTTTTCTTCCTATTCTGGACCCAATATTATTCATATATTCTTCACATTTTATGGCAAGGGCCTCCAATAAAAAACATTTAATTCGGTGCAAACTTTATTGAACCTGCCCTACATGTTTCGTGGCTTATTTGCCACCTCTTCAGGGGCTATTCCTTTAAAACAAATATAAAAAATTATTTGCAACATTAATTTCCCTTAATAATTCTTTTCCTATATATTGTATTAGTAGGTGCCTATATCTATGATATATTTATTAAATCTAATTATAAATTGCTACTTACATATAAAATTTGAAGAATATATAAATTGGTTACATTGGTTATATGTAGTGTTGAAAGTTAAAACACCTATAAATGTTATTATATACATATTTTCTCTGTCATGAATATTAACCGAGATATTTTAGTTTTTAGCCTTCATTAAACCCCCACTTCTACTCCTGCCACATATACAATACTCTGTTATATAATAAACCACTTTATTCGAAGCTTAAATACCAAATAATGGTTTCAAGAGGCCTTTAATATACGAAATACATGCAAATTCGTTCTGTTAATCCTCCCCCCCCCCGGACTTTTGTTTTTGGATTACTAAAATTAGAGTGATTGAGATAAATAATATTCTGATTCATTATAAATTACAGTACTAGATAGTAAATAGAATTAGGCTTCTTTAGTTTTCGGCCTTCAGACCACTCCTTCTCATGTCATTAACAAAAAACTCCGCATGGGCTGCGTTAACTAAGCAGATTTCCCAAGAACGTCACGTTTTTGCAATTTATCTCAAACACTAAAAGTTCAATGAGAACAATATTTGGCATTTAAGATTCAAATAAAATGCTTCATAACATAATAGACTATTGTTAATATGAGATGAGTAGGAGTGGGGGTTTACTGAAGACCGAAAACTAAAAAAATGCAATATCTCGGTTAATAATCAAGATAGTGAAAAAATGTACATAACAACATTTATAGAACATTACATTTTCAATAAGATTTGTTCCATACGAGTTTTCGATCCGACCGAGATATTTACATTTTTATTAAATCTGAGCGACTAACGGACGAAGTGACTTTTCCGCCAAAAGCTAGTTCGGCCGTTTCATTAACTGCTCGGCTCTCGTGAAATTTCTCTATTGTAAAACTTCACGTGGGAAATCTGCTTAGTTTAAGCAGCCCCTGCGTGACGGACTTTTTTCAATCAGAATAGGTGGTGACGGTGATCACTAGCGTTTCTGACCAGCCTGCGTGAAATCTGTTTAGTTTACGTAACTCCTGCGTGACGAACTTTTTTTTTTTTATTTACTGTGACTGTTGTACTTGGTACGGCAGCTGAATCTGAGAGCATTGCTGTATTCTGCTAATCTCTGAATATCTGCTCTAGTGGTCTCCTAAGTTACTTCATGCCTTGTCTTCTTCAGTTTTTCCTAGCAAGTCAATCTTTTATGAACATCTCGTAGAGAATTCTCAATTACTATTCCATTGGAACCGACTGCCGGGGCGTGCTGGAATGCTGAAAAATATTTTCATACTCTCCAGCTTCAGTGATTAAAGATTCCTCTTAAATTTCGAATCCCTTTGTTTGGCTTACAGGCCGAGGAAACGTTAAGGGAGCGTTCGTTGACTTTAAAACTACCGGAAAGACCAGTTTAATGTTGACGACCTCTTTCAACAATCTTTCGTGTGAATATTTAAACCTTTGGAGATTGGTTGCAAAACTCTTTTGTCGCAACTTGAAAAGGGATTCGAAGGTTAAAATCATTTTTATTTATTGACCCTCTCAATAATTTTAAATGTTGTAATATCACGTCAAAATAGCTCAGAAGAAAACTTGTTTTGTAATCCATATTTACTTGCTGGAATAATTAGTGTTTTAGAAGATTCGAAACTATTGAGGTCTTACTAATAAAGCGATTTTCGAAAAGTTACCACAAATAACCATCGATCCTGAGAGATGACGAAAATGAGGCCCGTTCAAGATTATATAATTTTTTTATGTACATGACTGTTTTCTCTCTAGGGGTTGAAATTTTGGTTTGATCGTTACCAAGCTGTATATATAAGTGTTTCATGCAAAACAAATGTCAAGCTCGCCTATGGCTGAAATCGGACCAGTGGGAGGCAGGGTTTAGGGGAGGGAGTTCTTAAAGTCAAAATATCTCCGCTATTATGAGTCGAATCGAAAACTTGTATCGGAGCAATATTATTGAAAATTTAATTTTATATTCATTTATTCTGTATCTTGAATTTTAACCAAGTTGTTCATATTGTTTATATTATGTTATCTGCCTTCAGTAAAGCCTCGCTCCTCCTCATGTCAGAATAGCGATACGTTTTATATCATGAACCAGTTTATTATAATCTTAAATTCCAAATATTGTTTTCAAGAGATCTTCTACTACGCGGGAGACATGCTGATAATTTTGAGATGACGTCATCAATTAAGATTTTACGTTTACTCGACATTTAACCTTTTTAGTGAACACTGAAGATTATATTTGATTTTCACAGAAATTGGACATGGAATAGAGGGGGAGGGGGAACTCGGAAATTCTAAATATTTCCGCTATTATGAGTGGGATCTTAAAATATTATAGAACCAATCTTGTTAAACTATTGATGATCTACAATTTTTTATCTATGTATTTTTTGGTAGCTCCAGTATTAAGCGAGTAATTCGTACTGTCTTAGTAAGCCCCTCCCTTTTACTTTTCAATTTGGTGTGTTTCACTAACCCTTGCCAAATCGCAGCTCCTGCGTGACGGACTTTTTTTTTTTTCACTCAAACTTAATACATTTCTTAAATACTGGCTTTATAAACTTCTGCAAATATAATTTCAATACCCAATTTTCTGTATATCCTATTTTTAGTTAATTTTTAAACCAATTCCCTTTAGTGAAATGAAAATTTGTTACCTTTCGGCGAAACCAACGAACCTCTCCGAGGCATGTATAGTTGCATTGGTATTTCGCATCGTCTGCCAACCTGCAAAAGAAAAAGAAGAATGTGTTTGTAAATCAATCAAAATGTTTTTTGTTTGTTTTTTTTTTTTAAATTTATTTAGCATTAGAATATTTGAGGTTACATATATATTAATTTTAATTGAAATAACATTTACTATAAATATTGTTATATACATTTATTCTCTATCTTGAATATTAACGCAGACATTTACATGTCTTAGTTTTCGGCCTTCAGTGACCCCCTCCCCCCTCCTACTCATGTCATATTAGCACATTTTGTGCTTTTGTATCTTGAGCAACTTTATTACAAGCTCAAATACCAAATATTTGTTTCATTGAACCTGTACTGTGATACTTCGAATTCGTTGTGCGATGACGTCATCAGTTAAGGTTCTACATTCTTTTTAGAAAATGTTTATTTGATCTATACCATTCTCGATATTTAACCGTTTCAGTCAACACTAACAGGAACACTGAGAAAATGGGGGGGGGTATGATTGGATAAATCAAAATACTCCGTTATAATTAGTTTGACGGTAAAATGTTATAGAACCAATCTTGTTAAACTATTGAAGATCCACAATTGTTGTTGTATGCATTTTTTCATAATTCGAGTATTTAAAGAGTCATTCCAGCTTCCATGTATTTTTGTAACTCAATTATTAAGCAAATTATTGATGTTTTCCTGTTTTGAGCCATCGCCACCCCTCACCTCTTCATTCGTTTTTTTTTTTACATAGAAATAGAGAATATAACGTGAGATCAAGTTACATGTGTATTATATCAGCACGTGGGGAATCTACTTAGTTTACGCAGCCCCTGCGTGATGAAAGTTTCTATTATATATTCTCTGTACAATATTATAAACATGGCTAGAAACGAGTGCTAACCTTATATTTTGCCATAATTACATATACCTGACTTCAATTTGTTTTTAGTAATAAATGTATAAATAAGCCTTTAATTATATAAATTAGTTTTTCTGTAATCGTTGAATAATGGTAACATTACTAAACTGAAATGAGTGAAGAAAGTGAAACATTTTGCAATAAATTGAATTGCCTTCTTAATTAGTAATAAGTATAAATTAAAAAATAATTTGAAGTTGGAAATTAAATGCTTTTAAATGTTTCTTAACATTGTAAGAATTTATTTTAACAAAATAAATTGAAATGTGAATGAATTATTGGTGGAAATAATCAATATATTTTAAAATTTAAATATAATAATAATTACCTTCCTTGTTTATAACCTGCACTTGTTTATAACTGCACTACTTCACAATCATCACTAGTTGTTTTATAACTATGCTTATAACCTTTCACAACCATGCTTATAACCTACCAACAACATACCATAATCTTCACAACATCCTAATTTTGTTCATATTCTGGTTAGATCTGATCATGTATTACACGATTACAGAAAAAATTTAATATTACACTCGTGACGAAAGTAGAATTTACAACTCTCGTGAAATTACCACACTCGCTTCGCTCGTGTGGGTAAACGTTTCACTCGAGTTGTAAAATGATCTACTTTCGTCACTTGTATAATAAATAACTAATTTATGTTTACTTTACATGATAATTTATTTTGTTCCTTCATTGCCTGTTCTCTTTGTTTTCCTGCCAACTAAATACACAGGAAGTTAACTAGGGTAAAGAACTGACCACAAGTTTACTATTCCCTGTTAAATACTTGCTAACTTTAATTATTTTTTTAGTGAAAATAATCTGTCTAATAAACGTTTTGTATCTAATAAACATCAATATCTTTTTTTTTTTATTTTCTTCCTTATGAAATTTTGTCTCATTGTTCGCTGTGGCTCTTTGTATTTTTACATCCTTTGTTACGGCACGTCTTTTTGTTCTTTTGAATATAAATATTCGTATTGTTTCCTTGTTTTTTTATGTAAGTAATCATGACTTTTAATATATATTTTTTTCATTCATATTGCTAATGAATAGTAGTGAATTTTCCTCGTTTGATGTTCTCAATTCCTTTTGTCCATTATTTTAAAAACGGTGATTCCGAGATCTCGAAACGAATGTGAGGTACCTTTAATATTCCAAAATACTTACATTTTATTTATTTAATTACATATATCGGAGCTTCGCAAAAAGGGCGATATTACTCGACAAAATGATTTATTTATTTATAATACATCAGTTTACAGGATAAACCCATACTGATGAGGTGTCGGTTACATAGTGCATTACAAAATATGATCCTATTTACTTGGGGTACAAACGAAACACTTTAGAAATAATAAAAAAAAAGAGCAATAAAATAAGATATAAATTGAGAATGAAGTAAAATTAATTGTTTTGCAAAACAAATAAGGATAAAATAAAAGACCAATAAACAACAATAAAGAAAGGCAACATAGGAATTCAATAATCTTGCAGTATCCAACTCAGAAACAAAAATTAGAACGAAGCGAAACCAAAATAATTTAAATATTTAGACAACGGAATATATGTACTTATATTTTAATATAGCTAAATAGGAATTACAAACTAAATAATACATTTTCTAATTTTTAAACAATTAACTATCTATAAGAATATATTATGTAATTGGTCTTCTGTACGAATACATAATAATGTTACAATATCAATAGAATTAAACAAATATTTTTGAATAAAATATGTTCTAAAGTAATTATTTATTTGGCATTCAAGGAAAATGTGAGAGAAACAGTCTTGTCCTGAATTGCAAAGGGGCAAGGTTTGTCAAAAGCAAAATTAAAACATTGCCCATTATAAAAAATTCTATTTTGCTTGTCACCAGCCATTCTAACTTGGGCTATAAGTCTTTTCTTGTTAATATGCTGTGTCCACTGGATATATTCTTCTCCAAAATTCAAACAACTCAGATGTCTATAAATAGAGTTATATTTTGATTTAATGATGCTTTCAATGTCCAACGAAAACCGATGATTTTGGAAAGCTGAGATTAGAAATTTCTTCTTTTTTTTTGAATTTGGCCGTAATCGCGCCCCAGCCAAAGGTGTTGTTGTCCAATCACTGCAAGATACTTCTTCAATTGTAGGGTCCAATTATAAGGAAAACATTCTGTGCTACTGAGGTTACAGAGACTTATAAGACAGGCTTTAGGGAGTTCACTATCAGACATTTTCAAAATCTGAAGCCACCAATTCAGCATTCTACGTTACAGAATTACTCGACAAAATACAACAAAGACATAGACTAAAAATAGATAACAACAATAAGCAACAAAATGCAAAAACAAAATAGAAACCAACAAATAATAACAAAATAACAACGAAAATACTTTACACAAATAACACTATAACCACATTAAATATAATACCGAAAAAAGTCCGTCACGCAGGGGCTGCGTAAACTAAGCAGATTTCCCATGTGAAGTTTTACAATAGAGAAATCTGCATACTGGTAACACAATACCACCGTGATTAAATACAAACGGTAATGAGAAATCTTTCAGTTAATTAAAATAAATTCCCAACTGAAACGGCTTTTGAATTGTAAGAGTAATTTATATTTTAATAACTCAAGTTTTAGTAGTCCAAGAAATAAATAAGGGGGGGGGGGGGATGAACAGGCATAAATCTCACAAAGTAACGAAGGTAAGGTAAGGTTAGAAATGACAGGTAAGGTTAGAGGAAGCTTCCACCTGAGCCGAACAGTACGGAAACGTCGGTCGTTTGTGAACTAAACACAATTACAGACTTCATAAAAATGCAAATATCTCGGTTAATATTCAAGATAGAGAATAAATGTATATAACAATATTTATAGTAAATTAATTTGCAATAAGATTGGTTCTATACAATTTTTTGATCCCATGCATAATAACGGAGATATTTTGAATTTTCGGAAATCCCTCCTCTAAACCTCCCCTCCCTCTAGTCCGATTTCAGTCATTAACGAACTTGATCTGTCTTTTTACATAAAAAGGTTAAATATCGAGTTTCGTAAGGATCAAACAAAAATTGCGACCCCTAGAGTGTTATCAGACATATATATATATATATATATATATATATATATATATATATATATATATATATATATATATATACTCGTATATATCTAATTTTGAACGGGCCTCATTTTCGTCTTCTCCTAGGTAGGATCTATGGACATTTGAAGGAATATTTAGAAAATCCTGTCATGATTACGTACCCTCTTTTGAAAAGTGTAACGATACTATATATAAAAATTATTTACTAATAAATGATATGAGATGTTAAAGTAAATTTAAAATATTACCGATTATATGCATTAGGGAACTAATTAAAATTGAACCAAGAAACAAAACGACAATGCACTACACACTTCACAAATTATTCACACCGGTGTGAGTAATAGTAATACTAGAAATAATAGTAGTTTCGCTTCTTAATGCACAGTACAATAACTCTTGATCACTGAAAGTCTTTGAAACACGGCACTGGACATGTATAACACTGTACCGCACTGAAACTAAAATGTACTTTTCACTAGCGCTGCACTGAACGCACTCTTATTCACTAGAATAGAACAAACTTAACATTCTGGCGAGCTGGGGCGCTTTTATAGCCAGGCGGTGAGTTCAAAGAAAAAGAGCTGGGCTAGATCCTGGGACTCACGTGAACAGAAAGGACATTCCTGGCGCCATTGGTTCTGCCATCGGTCAGTTGCTTTCATTTACTTCTTACAATACGTGAATATCTATGGGTAATTTTTTAGCAGATTTCCCTTAAGGGAAATCAGCTATTGAGGTCATACTCATGACGCGAGTTTCGAAAAATTTCTTCAAATGTCCATCGATCCTACCCAGGAGATGACGAAAATGAGGTCCGATCAAAATTGTATATATATATATATATATATATATATATAATATATATATATATATATATATATTCGTTTTGATCGTTACCAAACTCGAAATTTAAACGTTTTATGCAAAAATAAAGATCAATTTCGTTAATGTCTGAAATCGGATCAGTGGGGAGGGGGGTTTAGAGGGGAGGATTTTCGAAAATCCGAAATATCTCCGTTACTATACGTCGGATCGAGAAATTATATAGAACTAATCTTATTACAAATTTAATTTACTATAAATAATGTTATATACATTTATTCTGAATATTGAATATTAACCGAGATATTTGCATTTTTCTGGTTTCAGCTTCTGAGATGAGATCGGCTAACTTCGGGTCTAGTCGTGAGTTTCCGTCAAGAGCTAGTTCGGGCCGTTCCCGTAATTGTTTGACTCTCTATTCTGAAATTTCTCTATTCTAAAACTGCACGTGGGAAATCTGCTTAGTTTACGCAGCCCCTGCGTGACGGACTTTTTTTTCGTGTACACAGTTTTCGCAACAATTTATATAAAATTCGCATTTTTGAATGATTTTAAGTATATTTTGCTCTAATGACACTATTTTGGAGAATCTGACAACTTGAGGTCAGTTAATAAGAGTTATTAGAGAACCACCCCTCTATAACATGCATGGGCACAATTGTATCCATTGAATCATTCGTATTAGACATTCGTTAATGGTGAATTATAAAGGTATAAAGGAGGAGGGAAGTGGGGATGGATACTAAAGACAGACTGATAAACGATCCTTGAGATTACAGCTAATGGTTATTGATGGGCTGGCCTCTCACACCCAAAACTATTTACTCCTTACACAATCCTTCTCCTCCTTACTATTTGTCAACAGTTATCTCTTTTCTATATTTCTTCTTGCCACATACTTCTACCCTATTTCGATCGGAAATCCGCTTATCATGAGTCTTCCTAGTATACTCTATTATTATTTTCATTATACTGCGTCAAAAAACATGTGTTTTTACTAGGTTTGAGTCCGTAAAATAGCTCTTTTCGGGACTAGTACTGAAAAATCTTTTCGGTGCGCTAACCTTACCTGTTACTAATAAACATGTGTTTGAGGATGAGCCCGAAAATAATTCCTTTAATCAAAAGTTAACTGTATTCCAAAAGGCAATGCCAAACAAAGGTTTTAACATAAATAATAATCAAAATTGTACTATAAATATTAATGTAAATCTGTAATGTTTCTTCTATTATGGGTTAATAAACACATGTTCTTTCCAAATAAATTAATGTGTCAATTTAATTTCTTATATAAGTACTTTTTCTTCTATTATAGGTTAATAAACAGATGTTTTATTTCAAATAAAATAATGTGTCACTTTAATTTCTTAAATTGTATCTTTAAGTTATTAATGAAATATAAAAGGGTTTTAATGCACTCAAGTATGAGCAGTATAATGAAAAGTATTGTTCATAACACGTACCAAAAGTGTCCTTTCGGTACTCGGTCCAATTTCCAAGCTCGGCTTCGCCTCGCTCGTAAAACTAGACCTCGCACCGAAAAGACCCACTTTTGGTACTAGTGATGAAAATATCTATTTCATCAATTATGCATAATGACTAAAAACTAATTACCTAGTCAAATGTTATGTCATATGATTTAATTCTCAAGAAAATACACGCGGAAGAAAAATGCTTGAACAATGTCACCGTCACCGTTGTGTGCAGGTTTTAGCAGATTTCCCTTATCCCTCTAGCACTCGCAATGTTTGTTTAAACGTTACCAAACTCTGTATTTGAACGTTTTTTTGTAAAAACAAAGATCAAGTTCGTTAATGGCTTAAATCAGAAAAATGGGAGGTGGGGTTTAGAGGGGGGGGGGATTTCAGAAATTCTTAATATCTCTATTATTATCCTCCGGAGAGAAAAATTGTATAGAAAGTATCATATTGCAAATTTCATGTTCTATAAAGGTTGTTTTGAAACATAAATGTACCTTAATTATTAACGGAGATATTTGCATTTTTTAGTTTTCGGCCTTCTGAAAACCCTCACACCTACTCATTTCAAATTAGCAGTAAGCTGCCATATAACGAACCACTTTATTTGATGCCTAAATACCAAATTATATTCATTGAACTTTTACATTTTGAGATAAATGTAGATACGTGCTGGGAAATCTGCTTAGTTAACACAGCCCCTGCGTGACAGATTTTTTCTTAATGTCCTTGTACAATAGATAGAGAAATTATGATTAGTATAATATGAATTGCGATGATCTAAACTTATTAACCAATTACCATTTAGGGAACTCGTAGCGAATGAACCAAGACGGTCGAATAACCAAATATCCATATTCATATATATATATATATATATATATATATATATATATATATGTATATATAGAAAATAAAGATACTGGAAATATCGGCATAAACTAAGATTTTTTCACCATCATTGTCCAAATCTCCAAAAAGAAAAAACAACACCATATATAAATAAAACCTGGTCGAAAACGCCAACACAATTGTAAATAAATATATATATATATATATATATATATATATATAATATATATATATATAATATACTAGCTCAGATACCCGGCGTCGCCCGGGAATTCATCTGAGGCTGAATGGTGCTGGTATACTATAGCAGGCTTGACAGGCCACAATATTTTGACATTTACCCGTCCCAGTGTTTAGGATTGATACCCGTCGTTGCTGTGGATTTGCTAATTATCGAATTATTTGTTCGATAAGGCTTCACAGTCTTCGATATTTTTATATTTCCCGTCTCTTATACATGTAAATATGGTGAATTTTTATTTCAGGTCTCCCTTTTAACCCCCCTCCCGTTCGAACCTAAAAATTTTAATGTAACTTATAATCATGGGGAATTAATGCTAATTAACATACCGAGTTTTGTTAAGTTCGGTTCAGCCGTTAGTGCCCGCTAAAGTTTTAACGTATAACTCATTTATACTGTACGGCAAAAAGTGATATAACAAAAGTTACATAACAAAATAAACAACTTTTGTTATGTTTATATTTGCCGAAAAACCAATAGGAAACGAAATATCGCTATTTTTAATTTCAGGCTTCCCTTATAACCCCCACTCCTGCCCGTCCATAGAAATGTTGGTATGGCTTATTATAATGAAGGCCTCACTGCTAATACACATACCGAGTTTTATTTAGTTCGGTTGAGTCTTTTTTAGCAAATAATATTGTTGACTCCCGCTATAATTTTTGAATGTATTAATGTATTTAAACACAATATATATAACTCTAATAACAAAATAAACAACTTTTGTTATGTGCAATATTTACCTAAAACCAATAGAAAACGAAATATCGCTATTTTTAATTTCAGGCTTCCCTTATAACCCCCCACTCCTGTTCGTCTCAGAGAAAATTAATATAGCCTAAAAGTCGTAAGTTGGGTTAGTAGTAATATGCATACCAAGTTTCATAAAATTCGGTTTCAGCCGTTTATGCGTGAAAAGGTAACAAACAAACAAACAAACATACACGAAAGAAACAAAATGCAGATATGGTGTCTATGACATCTGAAACGAAAAGTTATCGTGAAATTTCGCGAAAAAAATCAATGTACAGACAGAGGTTACAATTTTTTAATAATATATATATATATATATATATATATATATATATATATATATATATATAGATACACACACACACACAACAACACACACACAGATAAATGGATCAGGTTATTACAACAGATGGTGTGTTTTTTTTTAAGCTTGTGGTCAATGTTTATTCAAAGATGCTTTAGTCTAGGCTAATATTGCGAGAATTTTATTTTCCCAAGAACGCTAAAGCGATCCTACATTGTATATATTGTGTTGTGTATGTTGTTTGGACTTACCCAGACTAGAATAATTTTAATGCTAGGTTACATTTGTTATTGCACTTAAGGTCACAAAGCGCAAACCGATTGTATTCTTCCCTAAGTTTACGCACATGCACTTGTTTGTATATCAGTTAAATTGGTATATCTGTGGTTTTTTTTATCATTGTTTATTACCATATTATAACTATTATCCTACTATATTAGAGGTATTATCACATTATGTCAATGCTATTATCATGTTAGTTATTATGTTTGAATGAACTTAATAATAAATTAAAAAGAAAAAAATAATTATAATTACGAAAATATAAACATAAACATGTAATGGCATTTGTCAATTAATAACTTCGCCCGGAACATCGTTTTATATTGTTGCGAAAATTAAATGCGTGTAGGATTGGCAGAGAGGGAGCCCCGTGTTTGGGAGGTATAAGGGACATGAAAGGAACCGACCGAAGACAAGTGGCGCCGGCAGCCTCTAATTAGGGCCGCGGATGTTCCAGGAACTTCTTGCCTAGCCCCTTCTGGTCATTCTGTGTGATGTTTGCTGACAAGCGTATATAAGAGACCCTGACATTACCCTAGTTCAGTTAGCTCTCAGCTGTCATCGTGTGCGGTTACTGCGATTTCGTGCATTGCGGTAAAGTGTTCTTATGTGAAGAACAGTATTGTGCCGTGACTGTAAACATTTATAGTGCCGTTTTTAAGACAGTGCAGTGCCGTCTTTTTTTTGTGAAGTTCAGTGACCCTGGGTGAATTATTGGACTGTGTAATAACAAAAACAGTGACGCTATCAGTGCATCCTGTGAGTAGCAATTAAGAATAATTAACACTGTGGATTGTGCATTGTTAAATAAATTATGCAGTTATAAAAAATGTGAAGCTTGTGTGTGTTTTAAAGTTGCAATCCAAACGAACTCTTATTAACAACGTTTATTACTGGTTTTGTATTAAAACGTAACAATATTATGTAATGTAACTCACGCATTTGGGTCTTGACTGTGGTTAAATTATTCCACTCCCATTTGCTATCGTTCATAAGTCGAAGCAGGCGCGAAAACCGTTTTTATTAAATGTTTTTAGAAAGAGGCACTCCCAAGATAGAATGCACATTAAATGAGACTACGGTAACCAAACACTCACTGTCTATAATAGTAATTGAACATATATATGCTTGTTTTTTTAATAACTACTACAATTATTAATTGAAAAATAATATGATAATAACTGTAATATAATATGATAATATACCTATTTAACTGATATACAAATATGTAAAGCTGTGACCACATCACAAAATCATATTTTGGACTTAAGCACTTGAAGTTTATATTGAGCTCGGTCTGATACGGTATGAAAATGTGTTCTAATAGTCTATTTTTTTTTTTCCAGGTGAGTTTTATTGGGATCTATTTAAACGTCTTTTCGTTGGTATGTATACATTGAATTACTGCTATTAATATTTCGATATATGGGCATGTTTCGGTACCTGAGGAATATTGCAAACTAATTTATATGCACAATTTTCGAGGGAAATTGCTATATTGTATATTTTTTTATTCATTTATCAGGTATATTGAGATCCTTTATTCATACATATATATATATATATATATATATATATATATATATATGTATATATATAAAATAGCAAAAGAGGGAAGGAGGATTTTGAAAAAATTCTTAATATCTTCGTTATTCTTCGTTGGATCGAAACATTATAAAGAACCAAGATTATTGCAAATTTAATGTTCTGTAAATCTTGTTACATATATATATATATATATATATATATATATATATCGTTTCTCTATCTTAAATATTCACTGAGATAGTGGTATTTATTAGATTTTAGCCTTCAGTAAATCCCGACTTTCTGTCATCGCCAATCAAGAATATGCCAATATATCATGATCCGTCTTATTTCAAAAACCTCTCTAGATGAGATACACACAAACATTCTAGATGAGATTCTTGAAACATTCGGTTTCACTATTTTTTACAAATGTTGGTATTTGTATTCATAGTTAGTTCTGAAGAAGGAGGGCCGGGCCAGAGGTGACCGAAACTGTGTGGATATTTAATAAACTCTTTTATTTGAAGAATTGAGAACTTGTATGGCCGATACCCAGGAGTCCTCTACTGTCATTTAATAACCAAAGGCTAACCAACAACTGATAGATGTAGATTTAGTTATGAGAGGAATATAGTGCCGACAAAGGGTTCTGTGTTCTATTGGGTGGCGTGAGGAAATCCATTTGGCCCCGTATTGGGGCTATGTACATATAATCTAGGAGCATAGGGTGTATATATATTGAAGAGAGGGTGCTGCCTATAGGGAGGATATTGAGTCTCCTATTACAAGGTGTGGGGTTACCCGCCGCTTCGCCGGTAAAAGACTGCCTTTTTATCCGGCGGCAAGTAAAACGAGACGGTAAAAGGTTGAAGGCTCCCTTAGCAATTTCCCTACACAGCCCCTACCTCAAAGCCAGGAGGCTGTCATGGGTCGCGGGACACCGGCAGCAATTTAATAAGGGAGGAAAAGGGAAAAGTGGGGAGCGATTAGGACGTGACCGGCCTAGCAACAGGTCCTTTCTAATCCTCCCTATCAATACGCCATTAACATTCAAATAGGCATTTGCCGCGCTTTCCCACTTGTCATCCGCTTTTCTTGGCTTGTCTTCTCCAGGATTCCTCTTCCTCCCTTTCCGTCTACTCTTCTCTTCCATCAAGATTTTAATCATTATTCTTTTCCTTTTCCCGAATAATTTCCCTTCATAACCCAACGACCGGAAACTTGCGTCTCAAAAGTTAATTTTCACTTCTTCCCTTTCTAATCCATTCTGCGTTGTTAGCATCATATTTTTTACATCCATATCATGAAGTATTTTTTTTTCTGAGTGACCTTGGTAATTCGGAGTCGCTAAAAAAGTCCATGACGCAGGGGGTGCGTCACGTATTTGCATTTATCTCAAAAATTAAACGCTCAGTAGAAAAATATTTGGTATTTAGGCTTCAAATAAAGTACTGCATAATATAATAGCTTATTGACAATATGACATGAGCAGAAGTGGGGTTTAATAAAGGCCGAAAGCGGATAAATGCGAATATCTCCTTTAATTATCAACTGAAACAACGTATATTACAATATTTATACAACACTAGCGGACCCGGCAGACGTTGTCCTGCATTATATATCAAGCGATTAGGATAAAATTTAATAATATTATGTTTAAAAAAAAATCTACTTTTAATAACGCAAAAAACAACATTTGTTATATGCACGTTTGCCTAAAAACAAATAGTAAATAAAATATCGCAAAAACTTGGTACACAAAAGGAAAAGGAAAAATGAGAGAAGGAAAAGAAGACGTTTTAGTTCTGAGATTATCTGGTAGAATGCGCACTACACGTTCTTAAAAACAAACAGTTGTAGACCAATAACTGAAATAAATAAAAACCTTCAACAATAATAACGCAAATACATAAATATAAATAAAGAAAATAAAATAATTGCAACATTCAAATCAAATTAAAATAAATAACAATGTCTGAAAGTGAAAACCTCTCGCAGCTGCAAGCAGCGTTATTTAGATGACATACTTAAATTCTAAGGACATACATTAGATAAACATATTAACATTTCATTACATTTCCAATAACCTCGCCCTTCGCCCTTCGACCGGAGACCTGCTCCATCTGCCTGGCCGATCTGCGGCGCTAAACCATCCGGGGCGTCACCCGAACGCGTATTTAAAAATTCAATCAAATCGGTCCATCCGTCTAGGAGGAGTTCAGTGACATACACACGTACGCTAGAATTATATATATAAAGATAGAGGTGTATTAGCCTGTTAACGCTCTAGCGGTCGCAATTTTTGCTTGATCGTTACCAAACTCCGTATTTAAACGGTTTTACGTTAAAAGACGGATCATGTTCTTCAACGGCTGGAATCGGATCATTGGGAGGGGGGATTTAAAGGTGAGGATTTTCGAAAATTCAAAATATCTCCGTTAGTTTGAGTCTGATCGAAATTTTGTAGAGAACCAATCTTTTTGCAAATTAAAAGATCTATAAACGTTGCCATGTACCTTTTTTCACTGTCTTTAATATTAACCGAGATATCGGCGTTTTTTAGTTTTCGGCCTTCAGTAAACCCCACTCTCGTTCGAACTTAAAAAATTTAGTACAACTTATAACCATGGTAGAACTAATGCTAATTCACATCCCGAGTTCTGTTCAGTTCGGTTCAATCGTTGGTGCCCAATAAAATTGTTGGTCCCTCTTTACTTTTTTAGTGTATATCTCGTTTATACTTTAATATACGACAAAATGGGATATTATATATAAAGATTACATTTGCAATAAGATTGGTTCTATACAATATTTCGATCTGTCGCATAGTAACGGAGATATTAAGATGTTAACGGAGAAATTTCTGATTATTTTGGGTAGAATTGAATATACAATTTTATTAACTTGGCAGCTGGTGGAGGGGGAAACGCGCCGTCAAGGTCACTCGACTCCCCACCGCCTGCCATTCAGTCGCCATTATGCCGCTGTCGACGAAAGATCATCGCGTGTTTGCATACGACACATTTATAACGAAACTCAACGATGTTTCAGGCGTTATTTTAATATCGGGCGGCAAAGTGAAATACCGACTAGGAATACCATTCTAAGGTGGGTAAATTCATTTAGATCCACGGGTTCTGTTATGAAAACAAAGCCACCTGGCCCTGCTCGGTCGGCACGCACGCCACAAAACGTGGACAGAGTGAGAGAGGCGATTCTGCGCAGTCCCGGCCGTTCTGCTAGACGTCATGCAACTGAAACTTTTCAAGAAAGACTTGAAATGTGTGTTCGTGAAAATGGCCGCCATTGAAGTTACGTTATTTTTAAAAAATAAAGTAATGTATTTTTTAAAAATGGCATAAATTCAGCTTTATTTTTGTGTAAATAAAATGTGTCTGTCTTCAAAACTAACAGAGTAATTACTATTTTAAAACCGTCCGTTTCCCGTGGACCACCCTGTATAAATAAAGAATACGTGATATTACAAGTGCGTTATACTAAGGAAATCTGCTTAGTTTACGCAGCCCCTGCGTGGCGGACTTTTATTTTGATCTGGTAGTTATGGTGTTATATCTAAGATTATAATACTTGACGTTGATACGTGATTCGAACCCATACCGTATTATCACCACATCTATCCCTATTTTGAAATGGAGTAGCTATGATATTGAAGGAGGTATTCAGGCCTGGGGTAGGAATAATTCTTCATTAGGCCTATTAGTGGACAAGGAAATCCCATTAAACAGAGCCTGGTTTTTTTCTTTCAACCCAGCTCTGGGTTCATTTGGGTGATTTAATGAATGGATGATGATGCCCCTGCATGGGGGTCTGTTTAGAAATATTTTTAATGTATGTGTGTGCAAAACAAGCCTGCTCTTATATTAGGGAGTTAATTTCCTATGTCACACCGGGATATGTTTCCAGGTCACACGCAAGAACCGTGTTTCAAACTCAAATTGCTGTGTAAGAATTTTTCAAAGTGCGTTTTAGTAGATTTCTCTCAATGGAAATCAGCTATAGAATAAGGGCTCTTGAAGCGATTTTCGAAAAAGTCGTCAAATGTCCATCTCTCTCTCTCTCTCTCTCTCTCTCTCTCTCTCTCTCTCTCTCTCTCTATCTCTCTCTCTCTCTCTCTCTCTCTCTCTCTCTCTCTCTCTCTCTCTCTCTCTCTCTCTCTCTCTCTCTCTCTCTCTCTCTCTCTCTCTCTCTCTCTCTCTCCCTCTCTCTCTCTCTCTCTCTCTCTCTCTCTCTCTCTCTCAACTCTCTCCTCTCTCCACTCTCTCTCTCTCCTCTCCTCTCTCTCTCCCTCTCTCTCTCTCTCTCCTCTCTCTCTCTCTCTCCCTCTCTCTCTCCCTCTCTCTCTCTCCCTCTCCCTCTCTCTCTCTCTCTCTCTCTCTCTCTCCCCCTTCCTCCCTCTCTCCCTCTCTCTCTCTCTCTCTCTCTCTTCTCTCTCTTCTCTCTCTTCTCTCTCTCTTCTCTCTCCCTCTCTCTCTCTCTCTCTCTCTCTCTCTCTCTCTCTCTCTTCTCTCTCTCTCTCTCTCTCTTTATATATATATATATAAATATATATATATATATACATATACACACACACACACACACACACACACACACACACACACACACACACACACGTTTTATGCAAAACTAAAAATCAAGTTCGTTAATACTGGAAATCTGACCAATGGTAGGAAGGAATTTCGAAAAATCTTAATATCGCCTTTATTATGCGGAAGATTGAAATATTTTGTGGGACCTATCTTATTCCAAATAAAATGTACTATAAAGAATGTTAAATAGATTTTTCTCTATCTTCGATATTAACTGAGGTATTTCCATTTTTTAGTTTTCAGCGTTCAGTAATCCCCCGACTCATGTCATACTAGCACAAAACTATTATATCATGAGCAACTTTATTGCAAGCATAAATACCAAATATGGTTTTCATTGAATGTTCACTGTGTGAGATACACGCAAATACGTAGTGTGATGACGTCATCAATTAAGATTTAGTGGATTTGAAAATATTTATTTCTTCTATGCCGTACTGTAAATTTAACTGTTTCATTATACTAAAGACCGTAGTTAATAATTGGCTGAAATCAGAAGTGGATTAGCGGGGCTCTATAATTCTTGGTATATAGATGTTTCCATAAATCAGGTATTTAGCAGGTTTTTTGTGCTTTCTTGTTTTCAGCCTTCAGTAACTTGAATGATTTTTTTTTTATTTTTTTTTTAACTTAGAAGTAAAACATTTGTGGTGAGTTATACGAGCAAATGGGAAATCTGAGAAGTAAAACATTTGTGGTGAGTTATACGAGCAAATGGGAAATCTGAGAAGTAAAACATTTGTGGAGAGTTATACGAGCAAATGGGAAATCTGAGAAGTAAAACATTTGTGGAGAGTTATACGAGCAAATGGGAAATCTGAGAAGTAAAACATTTGTGGTGAGTTATACGAGCAAATGGGAAATCTGAGAAGTAAAACATTTGTGGTGAGTTATACGAGCAAATGGGAAATCTGAGAAGTAAAACATTTGTGGTGAGTTATACGAGCAAATGGGAAATCTGAGAAGTAAAACATTTGTGGAGAGTTATACGAGCAAATGGGAAATCTGAGAAGTAAAACATTTGTGGAGAGTTATACGAGCAAATGGGAAATCTGAGAAGTAAAACATTTGTGGAGAGTTATACGAGCAAATGGGGAATCTGAGAAGTAAAACATTTGTGGTGAGTTATACGAGCAAATGGCGAATCTGAGAAGTAAAACATTTGTGGTGAGTTATACGAGCAAATGGGAAATCTGAGAAGTAAAACATTTGTGGTGAGTTATACGAGCAAATGGGGAATCTGAGAAGTAAAACATTTGTGGTGAGTTATACGAGCAAATGGGAAATCTGAGAAGTAAAACATTTGTGGTGAGTTATACGAGCAAATGGGGAATCTGAGAAGTAAAACATTTGTGGTGAGTTATACGAGGAAATGGCAAAATCTGAGAAGTAAAACATTTTGTGGTGAGTTATACGAGCAAATGGCAAATCTGAGAAGTAAAACATTTGTGGTGAGATATACGAGCGTGAGGAATCTGAGAAGTAAAACATTTGTGGTGAGTTATACGAGCAAATGGGAAATCTGAGAAGAAGTAAAACATTTGTGGTGAGTTATACGAGCAAATGGGAAATCTGAGAAGTAAAACATTTGTGGTGAGTTATACGTGCAAATGGGGAATCTGAGAAGTAAAACATTTGTGGTGAGTTATACGAGCAAATGGGGAATCTGAGAAGTAAAACATTTGTGGAGAGTTATACGAGCAAATGGGAAATCTGAGAAGTAAAACATTTGTGGTGAGTTATACGAGCAAATGGGGAATCTGAGAAGTAAAACATTTGTGGTGAGTTATGCGAGCAAATGGGAAATCTGCTTACTTTACGTAACCCCTGCGTTTCGGAATTGTTTGTGATCTCCATTTACTTCCTTGCAATTTCCATTTATTTTTAATTTCCATTCTCCTTTAGGGAAATCAGCTGTGGTTGAGGGATTTTTTTAAAATTTATTTGGTAGTTAACATGCTAATGAAATCAGGTTCTTTAATCCTTTAGTGTACGTTTAAAGAGCAACTAATGCCGGCCAGAAGATGAAATAACGAATATACATACTGTGATGAACCCGACAGAACTGAATAACTCAAGATATGTGGGAACGCCAAGTATGCTTAGTAGGATTTGTAGGCAAGACGTATTCAGGGAGAGTCGCAACTGCATGTTGTAACTGTTATGTTGGTCAAAGTGGACAACTCAATGAGGAAGGCGACAGCAAAGCATTTGCAGTAGCTCTAAACTCATACTGAGCCGTTTCAGTCAACACTAACGATCGTATTTGTTATTGACAGAAATCATTTATTGAATAGTGGGGGTAGTGAGGGGTGAATTCAAAAATTCAAAATATTTCTGTAATTATTAGTAGAATCATAAAATGATAGAGGACCAATCTTGTTAAACTATTGATGAGCACCTGCGTGACGAACTTTTTTATTGATGAATAGTTATTTATTATACAAGTGACGAAAGTAGATCATTTTACAACTCGAGTGAAACGTTTACCCACACGAGCGAAGTGAGTGTGGTAATTTCACGAGAGTTGTAAATTCTTTTCTGTAATCGTGTAATACATGATCAGATCTAACCAGAATATGAACTAAATTAGGACGTTGTGAAGATTATGGTATGTTGTTGGTAGGTTATAAGCATGGTTATAAAACAACTAGTGATGATTGTGAAGTAGTGCAGTTATAGTGCAGGTTATAAACAAGGAAGATAATTATTATTATATTTAAATCTTAAAATATATTGATTATTTCCACCAATAATTCATTCACATTTCAATTTATTTTGTTAAAATAAATTCTTACAATGTTAAGAAACATTTAAAAGCATTTAATTTCCAACTTCAAATTATTTTTTAATTTATACTTATTAATAATTAAGAAGGCAATTCACTTTCTTCACTCTATTAAAAAATGTTTCAGTTTAGTAATGTTACCATTATTCAACGATTACAGAAAATAAGAATTTTAACAGTTTATGACATGATTGAGGTATATTTACAATTATTAATTAGCGTGGATTGTAGGGTTAACTCCGAATGGAGATCGTACAGGGAGTGTTTAATCTAATGAACGAATTGAGGATAATGGTGTTTTGGCGATTGGGTGTATCCAATCCTGGGCCCGGAAGGAGTGAGATGATGTAGGGGCTGGCCATCATATCAGCTGGGTGGCCATTAGCCAGTAATATAAATCAGTAAGAAGAGTATAGAGGAAGGGGCTGTATCATTTAATTAACTCTTTGTGAATTACAAGTGGCAATAACTGGATATTTATGGTGGTGGGGGGGGCTATTCAAACCATGCGCGTGCTCACTCTCTCAATGGGCTCTCTCCTTCTATTACTCTTATCTACTTAGCAGATTTCCCTTTGGGGGTGCAGGGTCAGCCGTTGAACTTGCACTCATGACGCGATTGTCGAAACATTTCCTCAAGGAAGTGGCGAAAATTATTTGTTATGCTTATTATTTATTTATTTACGTCCACTTTATGCTACTATGGCTTATTGGTAAGGGTTGTCTATAGGTTACCACCCTTTTCTAGCCAGGGCGAAACTAAGGAATTTATTTAATATCACTAAAAAAATTCTATTGCCCAGGGCGGGAATCGAACCCACCACTCTAGGTCTACCACGCGAGATAAAGACCAACACCTTAACTCACACGGCCAACCTGATCGTTACCAAACTGCAAAACGACAGATCAAATTCGCTAACGGCTGAAATAGGACCAGTGGGAGGGGGGTTTAGAGGGGAGAATTTTGAAAATTCGACATATCTCCGTTACTGTACGTCAAATCGAAAATTTGTATAGAAGCAATCTTATTCCAAATTAAATTTACTATAAATAATGTTATATACATTTATTCTCTATCTTGAATATTAACCGAGATATTTGCATTTTTATTAAGTGTAACGGACGAGCTATGGTTGCTGCTAATCGTTCCCGCCGAAAGCTAGTTTGGCCGTTTCGGTCACAGTTCGGCACTCCTATGGAGATTTCTCTATTGTACTTTACGTGGGAAATCTACTTAGTTTACGCAGCCCCTTCATGACGGCCTTTTTCTAGATTAGCCTTTTTCGTGAAACCCTAGGGTTCCGCGGAGCACACTTCGAGTACGGCTGGCTTTCTGGATTTGGTAGTTATTCGTCGAGAGAGAGGTTTGCCTGAGAGATAGGAGGCATTAAGGGTTGTGACTAGAGGCCATGTTCTAGAGGGAGGGAGATGGGTGGGGAGATAACTGGGGAGTAAGTGCTATAAATGAGGAGAGGCCAACAAGAGGAGATAATCTAGCTAACTGCGCATAGAGGGCGTTAGTGGTCGACAGCGCATCCCACCATCTCAAACCACTTCCCTCAACACTATAAATATTCCCTTATTGCCACTGGCAGTTCACATTCGGGTAATTATACCAAACAGCCTATTCCTCTACAAAGTAAATAATTAATATTATCATTCAACGACTACATAGCTCATTACTATAAGTTACAGACAGCACATTTATCAGAAGTAAAAAAAACGTACGTCAGGCAGGGGCTGAGTTAACTAAGCAGATTTCCAACGTATTTGCATTTATCTCAAAAAAATAAAGTGCTTCATAATATATCAGCTTATTGTTAATATTACAGGAGTAAGAATGGGGCCTTACTGAAGGCCGAAAACTAAAATTTGCAAATATCTCGCTTAATTATCAAAATAACCGAGATATTGGCAATTTTTAGTTAATAATCAATTTTTTTTTTTAAAAAATGCAATAAGTGTATGATAAATTGATTTTAATTACTAGCAAAAAAAATACATACATTAAAAGTAAAAATCATTTAATTGTAATATTGGCTAATTATAATTCTTGTTGAAAATAAGTACTTGTAAGGGAGAAAATATATGTTTATGTAACATAATATATAATGAGAAAAGTGTATATACTTCTATTATATAGGATAAGTAAGCATATTGCCAGTATTAAAAAATGTACAATAATTATTAATTATTGGCCAAATATAAAGTGTAAATAGGTACAACGTAACTCGTGCTACTAGACCTGACCTTTATGTAAATATAAATAAATAAATATGTGTTTAGATTTAGTTAAGAAATAATTTTATTGAAAATTAATAAATTTAATACCCTTAGGATATGACAAGACCGGTATTTACAATATATTAGTTGATATTATTTAAGACATAGAGTAAAACAGGGACTTGTAAACAACATTATACTACTATAAAGGCCATAATTACCTAGTTCTTGATTACCCAAATCATATTAATCCTAATCCTAATCATCAAAATAATGAAAAAAATTATATTACAACATTTATAGAACATTTAATTTAAAATAAGATTTTTTGTATTCACTTTCTCGATCCGACGTATAATAACGGACATATTTAGAATTTTCGAAACTCCCCCTCTAACACTCTGCCCGATTTCAGCCGTTAACTAATTCTATCTTTATATAAAAGGGTTAAATATACAGTTTGGTAGCGACCTGACAAAAATTACGACCGATAGAGCCTTAACAGACAAATATATGTATAACATTTTGAACAGACCTCATTTTCGTCATATCCTAGGTAGGATCGATGGACATTTGAGGAAATTCTGCATAAATCGCGTCATGAATACGACCTCAATAGCTGATTTCTTTTAAGGGTAATCTGCTAATTACTATTGACTACATGTCCTTAAGGATTTGCGGCCAGAGCATTTACTATGCGACAGAAACCAAGATGGCCACCTCCCATCAGCTGATTCCAGTCGATCCCTTGATATCCATTGCCATCATAATTGATAAGGAGAAAAATAAATAAATTTTAATCTATTTTCTATTTTAATTTTTCGAGTTATTCTAATAGTGTAATATAAATACTTCTTATTACTGACTACAATAATAAAGATGGAAATTTTTTAGAACACATTTGCGGAGGTTTTGTGGTAGTCTTGTACGTTTTCATCTTAAACAAAATTCCTACAATATTGTATAATATCCGTGTGTACCTCTTACCGAAATTGAAACTTTACTCGAACAGCAATTTAATTTAACGAAAGAAAGAAGGTTGGACGAGTCAGATATAAATACTTGCATGATGAGACATGCCAAAAATATTCTTCATAACGTGAAGTGTTATTCCGTTCTCAGGTTAATAATCTAATTTCGCCTTATATTCCTTGGTCTCGGAAGAATTTTATGGATACTGAGTTGGTTCACATACTGATTTCATCTCGGCAGTGGATATTAAATTTCCTCTCTGCCCTGTTTATTGTGGCTCTTTTATCCAGGAAGTGGGCTGTCTCCCTTTCTCTATCACGGCATCAACTTGAACACTTTCGGCTAGCTCTAACTCACATAAATGTCTCTTTTGTGTCATCATTGTTGTGAGTAGTATTAGGGGAAAGTCAGCTGTTGAGTTTGAACTCATAGTGTTACATTCGATAACTGTTTTCAAATCTCCGTCGGGAAAATGGAATAAAAGTCCGTCACGCAGGGGCTGCGTAAACTAAGCAGATTTCCCACGTGAAGTTTTACAATAGAGAAATCTGTCTAATAACAACTGTAGTAGTAAGAAACCTCTAAACCTAAAAAACATTATTTAGGGCGTAATAACCCAGTAGTTTCTAGCCCCAAAAAACAGTTAACCTAACCTCTAAACCTATTCACGAGGGACGATAGTTATGGAAACGGCCGCCAGAGCTCTCGGCGGACAGTCCGAACATAGCCTACTGGTGACCACACGCAGAATACAAATGCAAATATCTCGGTTAATATTCAAGAGAATAAATGTATATAACACTATTTATAGTAAATTTAATTTGCAATAAATTTGATTCTGTACACTTTTTCGGTCCGACGTATAGTAACGGAGATATTTCGAATTTTCGAAAATCCTCCCCTCTAAACCCCCTCTCCCACTGGTCCGATTTCAGCCGTTAACGAACTTGATCTTTCTTTTTACATAAAACGACTAAATATGAAGTTTGGTAAGGATCAAACAAAATTTGCGACCGCTAGAGCGGTAACAGACAAATATATATATATATATATATATATATATATATACAGTTTTGAACGGACCTCATTTTCGTCATCTACTAGGTAGGATCGATGGACATTTGAAGAAAAATTTCGAAAATTCCGTCATGAGTACAAGCTCAATAGCTGATTTCCCTTAAGGGAAATCTGCTAAAATGGCTTGAAATGTGCTGACAACTGTGGCTCAGCCGCCATAGAGTGGAACAAAATACTAACACGTAGGCTACCGTGCATATCAAGTAACTCCACTACAGAACTACAAGGCTTACTTCTTGGAGTCCAACACCTTACTAACGTACAAGACATACATGTTTTTACTGACTCCTACAGTTCTCTATACAGTCAATACTTTATCTTTACTCAACTCGCCCACTCACGAAACGGCTTCAGGAACTACTAACTAACTTAGAGGCATAAATAAATAAAGTAAAAGTCCGTCACGCAGGGGCTGCTTAAACTAAGCAGATTTCCCACGTGAAGTTTTATAATAGAGAAATTTCAGAATAGAGAGTCAAACAGTTACGGGAAGGGCCCGAAACTCTCTTGACGGAAACTCACGACTAGACCCTAAGTTAGCCGATCTCATCTCAGAAGCTGAAAACAGAAAAATGCAAATATCTCGGTTAATATTCAAGATACAGAATAAATGTATACAACATTATTTATAGTAAATTTAATTTGCAATAAGATTGCTTATATATACTTTTTCGATCCGATGTATAGTAACGGAGATATTTCGAATTTTCAAAAATCCTCCCCTCTAAACCCCCCCCCTACCACTGGTCCGATTTCAGCCATTAACGAACTTGATCTGTCTTTTTGCACAAAACTTGTAAGTATCGAGTTTGGTAACGATCAAACGAAAATTGCGACTGCTAGAGCGTTAACAGACAAATATATATATAATTTTTAACGGACCTCATTTTCGTCATCTCCTGGGTAGGATCGATGGACATTTGAAGAAATTTTTCGAAACTTGCGTCATGAGTACGACCTCAATAGCTGATTTCCCTCAAGGGAAATCTGCTAAAAACTATCCATTGGATACCATGACTATCAGACACCACGTATATTTTGTCTGACAAATAAGCAACTCGACGTATTACACGATGTCATTTCACTTATTTAAAAAAGTCCGTCACGCAGGGGCTGCGTTACTAAGCTGTTTCCCCACGTACGTCACCTCAAACTGTACATTTACCTCAAAACGTAAAAGCAATGAGAACAATATTTGGTATTTAGCTTCAAATAAAGTGCTTCATAATATAACAGCTTATTGTTAATAGGACATGAGTAGGAGTGGGGGTTTACTGAATGCCCCCACCAGGGAAAAAAATGCAAATATCTCGGTTAATAATCAAGAAAATGTAAACACTTACGTAATAACATCTATAAAACATTAAATTTGCAACAGTTAAATTAAACGGAAATATTTCGAATTTTCGAAATTCGCTCTCTCTAAACCCCTCTCCCTATCACTTTGTCCGATTTCAGCTCCGTTAAATAAAATACACTATTCGTGAATGGTAAATATAAGTTCATATTTGTACGTGCCTCTTAACGCTGTAGTGGCCGCGTATATTGTTTGTTCTCGTGAAAAACAAGTTAACTTTTCACAGGATCAATTACCAACTGTGGCCTACTATTTATTTGCTTAAATACTCAAGACACTTTCGCGATCAAAAAAAAGTCCGTCACGCAGGGGCTGCGTAAACTAAGCAGATTTCCTATGTGAAGTTTAGCATTAGAGAAATCTGCATACTGGTAACACAACACCACCATAAGTAAATACAAACGGTAATGAGAAATCTTTCAGTTAATTTTAATAAACTCCCAACTGAAACGGCTTCTGAATTGTAAGAATAATTTATATTTTAATAACTCAAATTTTAGTAGTCCAAGAACTAAAGAAGGGGGGGGCGGATGAACAGAACGTATTTGCATAAATCTCACAAACTAAGGAAGGTTAGGCAAGGTTAAAACTACAGGTTAGGTTATAAGCTTCCGCCAGAGCCGACTTACGAAAACGTCCGAACTAACCCGAACAACACCCGACCACAAACTTCATAAAAATGCAAATATCTCGGTTAATATTCAAGATAGAGAAGAAGTGTATATAACAATATTTATAGTAAATTTAATTTGCGATAAGATTGGTTCTATACAATTTTTTCGATCCAATGCATAATAACGGAGATATTTCGAATTTTCAAAAATTCAACCCCTAAACCTCCCCTCCCCCCCTAAACCCTCCCTCCCACTGCTCCGATTTCAGCCGTTAACGAACTTGATCTTCCTTTTTACATAAAACGATTAAATACCGAGTTTGGTGACGATTAAACAAAAATTGCGACCGCTAGAGTGTTAACAGACAAAAATATATATAATATATATATATATATATATATATATATACACACATATATATATATATATATAGTTTTGAACGGATCTCATTTTCATCATCTCCTGGGTAGGATCGATGGACATTTGAAGACATTTTTCGAAACTCGCGTCATGAGTACGACCTCAATAACTGATTTCCCTTAAGGGAAATCTGCTAAGACCTTAACTATCTCCACTGATTTATTGTCCTCCACATATTTCGCGTCTTCTATGACACCCCTTTTGGAGTAATATCCTCATTATTAAAAACAAACCGTATGTTTTGAACTAGAAAACAAAGATAAGGATTTTACATGGTGTATTTATCAAATATTTAAATAAACAGGAAGACGATTAGATGTATATGTAGCTATACTTTTTCTGAAATCGATTTTTCAAAACCCAAAACTTCGTTGGAAATCTATTTTTACACTGATTCGATCATTTTAATGTATCGATATTGTTAGCCGAGTGGGCTACTGGTACATGTCCAATTCTGTTAGTCTTGAAATGACCGCCGAGGTGGTAAGGTTGAATCTTTTTATAAGTGTATACTCCTGATGAGCCGTCAAAGAGGATTCGAAATATGTAGAGGAAAATAAATCAGATGAGCCAGCTCGCGTGTTTTTTATCCATTTCTCCTTCAACGAATATTTCATTGAGGTCAACGACATACAGGGATGCAATTTAAGAATATATCGTTTTTGTCTGTTCTGCCAAAAATGATGCCATGAGTTCAGTCCCTTGAGGAAAATCTGCTAAGGTATATGCAAGGGTGTTGTGTACTTGTTGCTCGTGAAGGACGGCCGGTTCCTGTTCTACTTGGAATTCCAGACATTGAGCCCATCACGTCCCCCATGTTTGTTCTGTCCTTGTATCAAGTTTGCATCTCCACTCCCTTCTCCTGTTTCACTTCCTGTCGGAATGCAGGCTCTCGCCCCCGCCATTGCTCTCCTTCCACCCCTCGCCTGATCCTGTTACATATTCCATTATTTATAGTACGTCTCCCCTCCTTGTCTCCGGTAGCTCTCAATAAGGTTTTGATGTACTGTGTTACGATTTTTAGAAGGCAACTCACACAAGGTTCGTGTAACATCAAAATGGCATCTGAGATCAAGTAATCAAAGGACTAAACAAATGAGGATAACTTCCATAATTCTATTGTAGTATTCGAAATCGACTGTACAAGTCATGTTTGAAGTATATGGTTGTTCCATAATTTCGTTCGGGGTTTTCAGTACTACGAGTTGTTTTCAATTATCTCCGGTTCTCCTTAACTTGTATTATCTTAATGATGCTTATCGGAAAGGCCAATGGCCACTCTTTGTATATGTTTGATATTATGGGAATTGGTTGTGTTTGCGCTCCAGCCTAGTGAACATGTCAGAAGGCAAAGTGAATTTCAGGCATATTTTGATTTTATTTCAAAAAAGGCAAGCGAGCCGTTGAGGCCCAACCGAAAAGTAAGTGGCGTGTTTGGGTTCGAAGCCATAACAGAACGCACTGCACAGAAATGCTCTGCCCAGTTTCGTTCTGGAGATACGAGTTTGGATGATTCCACCCAGCAGAGTCAGAGTAATGGAGCCAAATCTACCGCTACGATTACGAGAAATTGGGGAAACAATAGGAATAGGTTTGGGGATGGGGACATAGGTTTAGGGTTCATAAGCATTAAAACAACTTGGCTGCGTGTCCCGCCTCGATGTTTGGCTGCCACACTCCATGTTTGGGTGGCCTACATCCGAAAAAGATTTTGTTGTCCATTTGGTGGGGTTATCGTGTTGTGATGTCTTACGGCCTACTTCCTCGAGGAAAAACTATAGATTCGAAGATTTACTGCACGCAGCTAAGGAAACTGGACAAAGCATTGCGACAGAAACGCCCAGAACTATTCAATCGCAAAGGTATTGCTTTTCAACAAGACAAACGCTACACCCTATTACCCAATAATTATACAGCATCAATTAAGACAACTTGGCTATGATGTTTTGCCCCACCCACTGTATTCTCTGGACATTGCTACCATCAGAGAGCAAGTGTCTTAATATCTTTCCCAATGAGGTCCATGCAAGGAGCTCTGAAGATGGAGAATATATTCTTTGAAAGAGCTTAGCTCTGAAATTAAAAAAACTTGTCAAGCATTGGACGTTTTGTTCTGTCCAAGTACATAACATTCTTTACTTCCTACAACACTACAGTAAAGAAATCTGGTTTGTTTAAGCTGCTCCTGCGTGACGGATTACTTACTTCATCTGACTGAGGGTAATTGTACCCAAGCCACGGTATATTTATTGTCACTTACTACAAGAAGATGCTGCCCTAGTTGATAAGGCTATAAATAGCAAGTGATAAGGGAAATATTCTCTGTTAGTGCCTAGAGCCAGAGGCAGGATGTGTTCCTTTAATCCTTGGCTCTGTTTGAACTGTGCAAAGAGTTGAAAATAACGAGCCTTCCCTTCCACCTCTTACCTTAATGAGAGGCAGTCATTCAACCTCACTTTTTCCATATCTCTTTAAACTCTTTATTCGTCTCTCTTTATCCAGCCTTTTTTTTTTTTCTTGGCCGTATTTTTTCCCCTCCCTGTTATAATCTCTACAAGACTTTTATGGAAGCCGCCTGCTGTATATGACGCAGTGAATGTTGTTAATTTCATATTCCCTGGAGAGCGGCTGTCCGAAATCTCTTTTTACTGCCTTGTACAAAGTATAGAAAGTAATAGAATCGCGATGATTTTCGATTTCTAGGTGTGTTCATCCCTGAATCCATTTTGATTCGTCTTGACTTATTCACGGGCCTCGCAGAACACTAAAATGGTTAGTTGAAATCGACATAGAAAGAAGTGCAGCTTATAATGTGGCATAAATATAAAAAGTCCGTCACGCAGGAGCTTCGTAAACTAAGCAGATTTCCCACGCGGTGGTACTATTGTTCCTTTCTTAACATGTATTTTCTGATTCTAAATAAAAATCCGATAAGGAGAGGTTTGGAGAAGGCTAAAGTCTAGAATACACGAATTACCCTCTTACTATTGTTGAACATCAATAGCTTAACAAGATTGGTTCTATGAAATATTTCGATTGGATTCATAATAACGGAGATATTCGGAAATTTTGAGCCCCACCCCCCCTTATTTCTATTGAGATTTCCGCCAATAACGAATATGAACATTAGAGTTGGAGAACTTTCAATTTAAGAAATCATAATTGATGACGTCACCATAATATATATTTGTATGTATCTCACAAAGTGAACGTTCAATGAAAACCATATTTGGTATTTAACCTTGGAATGAGGTGGGGCATGATATAACAGCATATTGCTAATATGACATGAGATGGAGTGGGAGTTTAATGAAGGCCGAAACCAAAAATTCCCAATATCTCGGACATTGAACAAATATGGAGTTCAGCATTTATAGGAAATTAAATTTGCAATTGGTTCTATATCATTTTTGATCGGTCGTATAATAACAGAATAATTTCTATTTTCGAAATCCCCCCCTCCTCTAAACCCTCCCCATCTACCAGTTCGATTTCAGCAAATAACGAACTTGATCTTTATTATTTACATAAAACGTTCAAATATGGAGTTTGGCAACGTTTAAACTAAAATTGCGACCGCTAGTACGTTAACAGACAATATATATATATATATATATATATACCTCCCTCCCTACCTACCCATATTAAAAAAAGTCCGTCACGCAGGGGCTGTGTAAACTAAGCAGATTTCCCACGAGACGTTTTATAATAGAGAAATTTCAGAATAGAGAGACTTACAGTTACGGGAAGGGTCCGAACTAGCTCTTGACGGAAACTCACGACTAGACCCGAAGTTAGCCGATCTCATTTCAGAAGCTGAAAACAGAAAAATGCAAATATCTCGGTTAATATTTAAGATACAGAATAAATGTATATAACATTATTTACAGTAAATTTAATTTGCAATAAGATTGATTCTATATAAAACTTTGATCCGACGTATAGTAACGGAGATATTTCGAATTTTCGAAAATCCTCCCGTCTAAACCCCCCCCCTTCCACTGGTCCGATTTCAGCCATTAACGAACTTGATCTTTATTTTTGCATAAAACGTTTAAATATCGAGTTTGGTAACGATCAAATGAAAATTGCGACCGCTAGAGCGTTAACAGACATATATATATATATATATATATATATATATATATATATATATAGAGATATATATCTATATAATTGTGAACGGACCTCAGTTCCGTCATCGACTCAGTAGGCGCGATGTACATGTGAAGCAAAATGTCGAAAAGTCCGTCATGAGTAGAACCTCAATAGCTGATTTTCCTTAAGTGAAATCTGCTAAAATAGAAGTAGCCAATTTTTTGTTATGCCGGCAAATTTGGCATTTACGTTACCTACATTGAGAAAATTCCTGTTGAAAAGTCTTATACTAATGGACAGTAAGTGAGTTTTTAGTTAAAACGCTTTGTATTTTAATTCTAAATATTTTCACTTATGAAAACTGAGACTTATTTTTTAACAGGTATTTATTTTCATTTGAATCTCTTTATTAGGGTCTCTCCCTCCTCGAAATGTCCTCGTTTTTCATTTGAGATCAAATAAAATTAAATGAGTTTGACATCTTTAATTGGAAGAAAATATTCTAGAGAGGGGGAGGGTGCTGCTCGTTTGTTCCTTCTGACCACTAACTTCTGTTAGTCTTTCCGTTCTACAATTGAGTTACTTTCGACGCACAATCGTGGCCCGCATTTCTCACAAACTAGACAACAGTAGGATATATATATATATATATATATATATATATATATATATATATATATATATTCCGTTAGAAAGGATTTTTTTTTACAAAATGTATTTTCAGTGCTCTGGTATTTATAAAATTTTCAATTAATCCAGTTGAAAAATCACCCTAGACTTAACAAGACGAAGTCCCTAGCATGTAAAGATGACTCCCCAGAGTTTCTCCTAAAGATTTGACTGAAAGTTGGTATTTATATGGAGAAAACTAGATAAGAGAATACCTATAAGTAGTGCTAGTATATATGTATATATACTTTTTCCGGGTTCCATTATATAACTTTAAGATCCTTAGCCGATCTGAGTGAGACACGAGGGACTTGTGATAAGAGTTTTTACGTAGTGATGGATCAACACGACGGTATAACCCCAGTTATCCAAGAAGGACCTGGAAGTTGTTTCTAGTGGACTGCCTGTATCCGGAGTGTCTGTTGCAAGGTCAGTGGGCGGGATCTAAGAGTCATAATCGGTAGTCATCCCGAGGGACTGTCAAAAGTATGTACTCTTTTGACTCCCGCTAAGCCATAACCACTGCGACATTAGTACGCCCTGTTAGCGACTTCGTGAACTTACGTTCACTCTTGGTGGAGGTCGAACCTGCCCCTATTTTTACGTAAAGCGTACTGAGCATGGTGGTAGTGGGATGTACCCACGTCGTAACCCGCTCGGCTACCCATCCCCTTGTGCAAATATACCCAATTATTATTATTATTATGAGTTACTATATTGACAGACGAAACCGCTGTATCCATGCCGCATCCTAAACCCCTCATGAATTTCAAATGAATTACAAGAGCTATTGAGGTTGTACTCAAATTTTTCTTCAAATGTTCATCGATCCTCCCTAGTAGATGACGAAAATGAGGTCTGTTGAAAACTGTATATATATTTGTCTGTTACCGCTCTAGCGGTAGCAATTTTTGTTTGATCGTTACAAAACTCGATATTTAGTCGTTTTATGTAAAAAGTAAGATCAAGTTCGTTAACGGCTGAAATGGGACCAGTAGGAGGGGGGAGGGGATGATTTTCAAAAATTCTCTCCGTTATTATACGTCGGATCGAAAAATGTACAGAATCAATCTTATTGCAAATTAAACTATTATTGTAAATTTTACTATAAATATTGTTATATACATTTATTCTCTATCTTGAATAGTAACCGAGATATTTGCATTTTTATTAAATCTGGCGGCTAACGGACGAGTGACTTTCCCGCCAAAAGCTAGTTCGGCCGTTTCTTCGACTGCTCGGCTCTCCTGAAATTTTTCTATTGTAAAACTTCACGTGGGAAATCTGCTTAGTTTACGCAGCCCCTGCGTGACGGACTTTTTGTGATTGCGTTGAACGCCCTTGTTTCTACCTTCATAGTTATTTAACGGTTTGTGTCATATATCCAACCTTCGTGAATTTTTAATATCGTTTGGTAGAGATTACTGCAAGAAATACTGAGAAATTGACATTAATGTCCACCCCCTCAAGAGGAAACAGAAACGAATGGAAATATAGACTGAAAAGGGAAGAATTTTTTTCCATTTTTTTTTTGTTGCAAACTTACAACAATACATTTTGAGAGGCCTTCTTGGAGTCATCTGCGTGGCACAGTGAGAAAATAAACTGTGATGACGCTCATTAAGGGGTAGAGAAATATCATAATTATAAACGGGAAAGAGAGAAGTTAGAAAACGGATGGCCTAGGAAGAAAGGGAGAGAGACATAGCAAGGAATAGAAGAATGGGAGGTGCATTAGTAAGATTGTCATTAGAATGTGACGGGGAAGGACTACATCATTCTTTGATCCTGCCGGCATCTCTTATTCACGGCTCTTATGTCCTCGGGCCAGGCCCTTTATGACCTCACTCCCTCTCTTTGTGACCTCACAGATCCTCTCCTGCTTCCTGTTCCGTTTAACCTCTCTCAGCTAGAGCAAAGACGCCCTACATCATCACACTTGTGACACAAGGCAAGCAAATCCAGTTCAGCACCTCAGGACTACCTAATATCTTTGGTCTCTTGAGACGTGTTCCTGCCGACACTGCTTTTATCACTGCACGATTGAGACATCTTCTCTTAATTCAACATTACCACGCTTGTGGACATGGAACGTCAGTATGTGGCATTGTCTATCAGCCGCACTCCAACGCCATGAAAGCTATTTTTACGGAGTTCAGAGCTGTTCTCTCTTTTTGTGATGCATTGCTACTAAAATACCGAAAAATAAATGTTCGACATTCTTCCGGTATTATCACGATTTGGGAATCAAATTCTTACAAGGTTCGTTTTCTGAAGTTTAGCCTTTTAAAACCTCTTAGAGTTATTTCTGGTTTAATCATTTTCGCTGTGGGAACCTTCATTTCAGTTCCGATTTTCAGAAAGACTTAAACATTTCTTACTTTTTAGTCCTCGCCGGTCAGTATTTTCGTCGACTGACACCATCCCCAATAACAATATTTCAAGATAATATCGTCATCAGATTTTTACAGTGTCATCTTCTCGGTCAAGCTACTTGTTAGTTTTTTGGAACGCTTCTAGTTCGTGTAACCATCCAGAAATATTAGAGGAGTTCGTCCGAGTTGCCCTGGCTTGTCTCAAGTGGTTAAGTGAAACGAATATCCTAGGGTTGGCATCAAAATCTTAGGGGTATCACAAAAATCGTAGAGCTATCACCAACGTTTTAGGAATGGCCCCATCATGTCTATGGACTGTAGGAATAAGTACAGGGGTACATGACCCCTCCGCTATCCTGCTATACTTCCGGCATTCCTTATTATCTTGTTCCATTTGTTCATCCAGTTACAAGCAGTATATTAAATAAAATGTTCGATCTTTTACACAGTACAAATCTGCCACGAATGAACATCATCTATCTGGGGAAGTTCTCAAGGTTTTGTACGGAGTCGATCAATATTTTCGAAACACCCTTTCCGGACATTTTGGTTTAGTCCAAAAAAGCTAATATATAACATTGGGGTTACCCGTAAAAAAATTCGAATAAATAAATCTACACAGAAAATACTTTAATTAATTAAATAATTAATACTTCAAAGTAAAGCATAAAGAGAGGAGGAATCATTAATGCTAAATGCCAGGAAAAGAAATTACGGATTGAATTTTCAAATTACAGAGTTTGTGAGAGCTACGTTGGCTTGGGTAATTAGGTGCTTATTAGCGAAGACAGTAATTCCATTTGTGTGCATGTCAGAGATTTTAATTACCACGACTCTGGTAGAGAGGGAGAGGGTTGGCATAGAGCACTGAACGAGAGCTGCGCCAATAAAACCGTCGTAAAGCAGAACATATGCACTTGATTTGGTGTTGGAAGGCTCATTCCCTAAATCAGTTTTCATAGGTGCCTCCCTTCGCTTCATAATTATGCTTCATGCTGAAAGCACCAACTAGTTTGTCCCTGTTAGACCTTTATGCCCTTCATCTCCTATAAACGGAACCACGCTCAGCTCTTGAGCTACAAGTCTTGCCGTCTGCTTTCCAAGGGCATTAATTAGAACAACAACAGGAATATAACTGTAATGGGTAACCTAAAAAAACCCCGATACCACGTTCTTCAAACATTTATTGTGTAAAACGGTAACCATAGTGTCACCCTCATCATACAGAAGATCTGAAACCTTTCGAACAGAAGAAACCTTATGGGAGCATACAAGTGCATCAATATTGTTTTTCATTGTCCTTTTTTGTTCCTATCACCAAAACACTCTTAGTACAGTCAAAATGTTCCTCATAAAGATAATTTAATTACTACGAAGCAATTGCTACAGGAACTGCGATAACCCTCTCCTTTTCCATTGATGTCGTACTCTCGTTCCTTCTAGATTCACAGTACACCACAACATTCATCTAAAGTCTCCGGTACTTCTGTCGTCTGGGCGAATGCTTGAGAACCTCTGTTGGTCGTCATTGCTCCTGACAGAACAGACGATACAACACTTCCCTAGTTACTTCAGCTGAGCAGTTACTGTAACCGTCTTCGCCCTTGGGGTCTATTGCAGTCAGTGGTACCCAAAAATGCCTTTGCACCTTGGAGTACCGTCATCACTGCGATATCTGCGTTATTTCACCTGAGATGGCGATGTTCTAACTTTCATCTTGGGGGCTACTAAATAACTCTTGTGGGTCACCGTCATATACCACCCAAAAATGATTTTCCTTCTCGGAGTACCGACAGCACTATGATATATGCGTTATTTGACCTGAGATGACTATGTTATTACCTTCATCTTGCTATATGATCCTTGGGGGTTGCTATATAATCCTTGCTAGTAATCATTACTTGCCAACTGAAAGTGTTTATCTTCCTTTGAGTTCCGACGTCACTACGATATCTGCGTTATTTCACTTGAGATTACAATGCTATTACGCTCATTTTCGAAGCTGTCCAATAACACTCATTACGTTGTTCTAAACGCCGGCGCTGGAAACTCATTACAGCTATATAAGGACGATGACTCTGAGGTTCCTCTAGCCAACAAGTAACATGACCACCAGAAGAAGCCGACTGGAAAATCGGCGAAATGTCGTGGAAACCCACGGAAACGATAGCGCTGGAGATACGCCGCACTTGAGAAGTGTAACAGGCATTAGTTTCCATTTTATACCACCCAAAAATATATTTGCTACTCCGAGAACCGTCTAAAGAACACGTCCATCGTTAATTTAGGGGAAAGCGGCCTATTACAAGGGAATCCACCACCATAATAAATTCCTTTATTGTTCTTAAATCCATGGAAAGTTGCTTACTTGTTATTCGATATGGCGTCTATGATGGGTTCCTTAGGAGCCTGAAGGTCAAGTACAACTAACTAATATTTTAGTAGTAATGTTTTATAAATCACTGCGTTCTCAATGAATATCAAAAGTATCTTACATAACATGAATGTGCTTTATTAACTTTTTATCTATTCTCTCCGATATACCAATTCTTTATTCTAGAGACAGATAAATCTATTGGCTTGGAGGAGAGGAAAGGGCATAAATAAATATTATTGGTGAATCCATTTTTACTGATGTATCGATGGAGAGAGAATCCGCCCTAGATCCGGCCATATATACATCGAAATAAAGACAGAGCCTTGGAAGGTGGCTCCCCCTGGGTGTAGGCAAACAGGGATTTGTGTGGAGAGCGGGCCGGGGCATAACTCAAGGCTGGCCTGCTCCTTGTTTTTATATCCTTAAATGGCTCTCTCCCGAGGGACGCTAAGTGCTCGCAGAGGAAATATCGTCCTCAGACCCTCCCTCCTTTATATAAATATAATATAACTCTCCCCTCTCTAACTTTCTGTGTGTGTGTGTGTGTGTGGCACGCGCATACGGTAGTGTACTTGTGTGTGGGTGCGTGCGTGTTTCGGGAGGACATTCAACCTCATTTGCCGCCTTTTAGTCCACCCCTCGTAGGGTGTCTAAGGAAAAATAAAAGTTGCGGTTTACTGCCTATCCGACAAGCAACCTTACATGGTAGTTCTGTTCGAGGGCGTGCTTAGTGTTTTCGCACACATGGTGGTAGGCTTCTTCTGGGACCTGGACCAATCTTGAGCATCCAATCCCTTCTTTAACTTTCGAGAGTACAGCAATACCAAAAAGTCAGTCACGCAGGGGCTGCATGAACTAAGCAGATTTCCCACGTGCTGTTATAATTTGCATGTATTTAACGTAACAAAGGTCTCTTGAAAACAGTATTTCTTATTTAAGCTTAGAACAAAGTAGTTCATGATATTACATCTTATTGTTAATGCCACATGAGTGGGAGTGAGTGGTTACTGAAGGGTGAGAACTAAAATACCCATATATCTCGGCTAATATTCAAGATAGAGAAAATGTGTATATAATAACATTTATTAGCAATTACATTTGCAATAACAATGTTTCTATAAACATTTTCGATCTGACGTATAACGACGAGTATATTACGAATTTTCGAACTGGCTTGTCAGTGACCAGTAAAGCCCAATTTTGTTAACAAGGATGGGGTAGGCTTGTTAGTACCTATTTAAGGCCATTCTTGTCAACAAGTGTGGGTGGCTTGTCAGTACCTACTTAAGGTCATTCTTGTCAACAAGGGTGGGTGACTTGTCAGTATCAAGTAAAGGCAATTCTTACCAATAAGGACTGTTGGCTTGTCAGCATCAGAGTTGGGCAAAATGTAATTTTAACTACAACTACTAACTACAATAACTTTGGCAGAAAGTAGTTACAACTAATAACTACTGTTGTAGTTAATTAATTTTGTAGTTAACTACATGTTTCTAACTACTAGTTAGTAGTTAAAAATGTTTAATTACTTTTGTAGTTAACTACAAAAGTAGTTAACTACAAAATTAGTTAATTACAAAAGTAGTTGGTAGTTACGATTACTAACTACTAACTACTTTTTATTTTTTTCCTTTTTTTTTTTTTTTAATTTGGCATAGCGATATTAATCAATACAATATTGCAACACAATTTTACTGCTGAATGTTTTAGTGTTTAACATCTTCTGAGACAGTTTAACTACAGACTTTATAGCAGGGGGAGACTAAACCTATGGGCTCAGTTAAACCATAAATTAGTATGCCAATAAAGTACTAAAATAATAATTGGTGTCTTGTCAGGTACATTTCATAGTTCACATGAGGTGAAAACAAGCCTAAATTAAATTACTACGCTGATTAATTATTATTTGTGTGTGTGTGTGTGTGTGTGAGAGAGAGTGTGTGTATAGTTTTTAGGGGGGATTCATGAGGTTTGGTCAGTTATTAGCCAACACTTTGCATGTATAATCTTACTGCTGTGTGTGTGGTTATTTAAGCGCTCGCTAAAGTGTTTTTGGTTATTTCATTTTCAGAAACATGATACCAATACTAAACAAAAGTGGTATACTTTAAAAATACAAAACATTAAATACCATTAGTACATGAATTGTTCTCTTCAACGGGATTTTTTCGTAAGGTACACTCTTAGTTGATATGGGCATTTTGCCTCTTTATTTGCAAATCATACCGATATCTCTCCTGTAATTAATCCTGCTTAAAACTTCCCCCACCTTATTATTACTGTTATTATACGAGGGGACTTTTTCTTGACAAGAAATCCCCTCCCCTCCACAAGGACCACCTCAGAATTTGTCTGAGAGTTCAGTAAACTGATAGTTGAATTTGTAGTTGACTCACTGATACAGTAGTTAATTACAATAGTAGTTAACTATCCTGGTAATTGACTATTTTTTTTAGTTAACTACCAACTAGTAGTTAGTAGTTAAAATTCTAACTACTTTTTTTAACTAGTAGTTAGTAGTTAAAAGAATAACTACAATTATTGTAGTTAAAAGAAGTAGTTAACTACATTTTAAGTACTAACTAGTAGTTATTAATTGCTCACTTAGTTAACTACTTGTAGTTAGTAGTTAAAATGTAGTTAGCTACTGAAATTAGTTAACTACTGCCCAACTCTGGTCAGCATCTAGTAGAAGCCATTCTTGTCAACAAGGATTGTTGGCTTATCAGTATCTATTAAAAGTCATTCTTATCAACAAAGATGTGTAGCTTGTCAGTCCCTAGTAAAGGCAATTCATGCCAATAAGGACTGTTAGCATGTCAGTATCTAGTAAAGGCAATTCTTGCCAATAAGGACTGTTGGCTTGTCAGTATCTAGAAAAAGCCATTCTCGTCAACAAGGATGGGTGGCCTGTCAGTCCCTAGTAAAGGCAATTCTTGCCAATAACGATGGGTGGCTTGTCAGTACCTATTAAGGTTATTCTTGTCAACCAGGATGGGTGGCTTGTCAGTACCTATTAAGACCATTGTTGTCAACCAGGATGGGTGGCTTGTTAGTATATATTTAACGTCATTGTTGTCAACCAGGATGGGTGGCTTGTCAGTACCTATTAAGGTCATTTTTGTCAACCAGGATGGGTGGCTTTTCAGTATCTAGTAGAAGCCATTCTTGTCAACAAAGATGGTTGGCTTGCCAGTATCTAGTAGAAGCCATTCTTGTCAACAAAAATGGTTGGCTTGCCAGTCCCCAGTAAAGGCAATTCTTACCAATAAGGACTGTTGGCTTGTCAGCATCTAGTAAAGGCAATTCTATTCAACAAGGATTGTTGGCTTGTCAGTATCTAGTAAAAGCCATTCTTGTCAACAAAGATGGGTGACTTGTCAGTCCCTAGTAAATGCAATTCTTGTCAACATAGATGGGTGGCTTGTCAGTATATAGTAAAGGCAATTCTTGTCAACAAAGATGTTTGGCTTGTCAGTCCCTAGTAAAGGCAATGCTTGCCAATAAGGACTGTTGGCTTGTCAGTATCTAGTAAAGGCAATTCTTGTTAACAAAGATGGGTGGCTTATCAGTCCCTTGTAAAGGCAATGCTTGTCAACCAGGATGGATGGCTTGTCAGTACCTATTAAGGTCATCCTTGTCAACCAAGATGGGTGGCTTGCCAGTATCTATTAAGGCTATTCTTGTCAACCAGGATGGGTCGCTTGTCAGTCCCTAGTAAAGGCAATTCTTGCCAATAAGGACTGTTGGCTTGTCAGTATCTAGTAAAGGCAATTCTTGCCAATAAGGACTGTTGGCATGTCAGTATATAGTAAAGGCAATTCTTGTCAACAAAGATGTTTGGCTTGTCAGTCCCTAGTAAAGGCAATTCTTGTCAACAAAGATGGGTGGCTTGTCAGTCCCTAGTAAATGCCATTCTTGTCAACAAAGATGGGTGGCTTGTCAGTCCCTAGTAAATGCAATTCTTGTCAACAAGATGGGTGGCTTGTCAGTATCTAGTAACGGCCATTCTTGTCAACAAAACAAAGATGGGTGGCTTGTCAGTACCTATTAAGGTTATTCTTGTCAACCAGGATGGGTGGCTTGTCAGTATCTAGTAACGGCCATTCTTGTCAACAAAGATGGGTTGCTTATCAGTCCCTTGTAAAGGCAATGCTTGCCAATAAGGACTGTTGGCTTGTCAGTATCTAGTAACGGCCATTCTTGTCAACAAAGATGTTTGGCTTGTCAGTCCCTAGTAAAGGCAATGCTTGCCAATAAGGACTGTTGGCTTGTCAGTATCTAGTAACGGCCATTCTTGTCAACAAAGATGTTTGGCTTGTCAGTCCCTAGTAAAGGCAATTCTTGTCAACAAGGACTGTTGGCTTGTCAGTATCTAGTAACGGCCATTCTTGTCAACAAAGATGTTTGGCTTGTCAGTCCCTAGTAACGGCCATTCTTGTCAATAAAGATGTTTGGCTTGTCAGTCCCTACTATAGGCAATTCTTGCCAATAAGGATTGTTGGCTTGTCAGTATCTAGAAAAAGCCATTCTCGTCAACAAGGATGAAAGGCTCAAGGTCATACTCTTTCGTTGCACACAGACAACACGTAACTAACATTGGTCAGAAGCTGTTGAGTTAAATCTAGTTGCATAGCTGGGACTTTTAATATATCCAGAAACGTCATCAGTCGTCGTAGCTCTTCCCCTCTCTACAATTTAATATTTAGATCTTTAATAGCTGTATATATACAGCTTTTAAGCTGTCAACATATATTCATTTGTCAGGAAACATTCTACTATATTGGGGGATAAATCTCTAAAAGATCGCATTGACCTTTATAGAGAGACTTCATATTATTTATACTATATTGATATATAGATGTTTACAAATAGAGTTAATCATGATAAAAAAAAAAATGCTCATGGTGTGAATATCCTAGAGGTGGCTGCTAGCCCTTCCTTACTAGTTTTCAGTTCACTTGTGCATTCTCGTTGGGCTAAAAGTTTGGCTTCCCGTCCTGAACAGTTAAATATGAAGCTGGCAAAGTTGGCCGAGGATTTTAGCGGAGCGGAAGTCCCTTAAGGAAGGAGAAAGAGGTAAGACACAAGTGTAGGTAAGCCGCCGGCAGGTGGAAAGCTCTCAGCAACTCCTAAACAACTCTACTTAGAAAGGCGCTACTTCAACTCTCTAACATATTAACGCTTCAAAGTATTAATCGGGGCTATCAGCTCTGCTAGGAAAAGCACCAACTCACAAGAGTATGTGGTCTCTCTCACTACGGTTATCGGCCTCTAATCCCTGAGACAAACTTGCTCATTTTATTGGCAGGCAGCGCTTCTTTAACCTTGGCAAATCCTTTAAGAGGTATTAGGCAACTAAGTCTCTTTCCTCTTGCTGACACCCAACTCAAGCACATTGAACATTTTCCCTCTCAACATTTTCATCGAGCTATAGCCCTTACTAAATCACCATACAAAAGATATTTTTCTCCTGGTGGAGAGGATGGAGTCGGTGGACATCGACAATTTGTACAGAAAGAGCACTGATGATGAGGCAGAACCTGGAAAGCTTGTTCTGAAATAAACATTTATAACCTAGCGGAGGTTTGAACATTTTGTCAACCGTGGATTTATGCATCGACCCCCAAGCCAGGAAATTCAAGTGAAGATATATCTCACACTTGATTTGAAATACCTGGTGACGCTCCTGATTGCATTATTTCACCGGGAGCAGTAGTTATGGTAATTTTTGTAACGCCTGGCTGTACATGTTTTTTTTTTTTTTTTTGTTTTTTTCCAAAATGTCACGATATTTTTGTCGTCTCACGTGAAATTGATACAATATCAACAATTTTTGGCTTTGGTGTTTGTAATTTGTTTGTTGCATTTTCACGTCAAGACTAACCGAATTGTTTGAAGCTTATGTTGCTACGGGAGTGGGGGTTCGCATTTCATTCCCTAATGGTTCTGCAAACAAAAGTTGTTTATTTTGTTTTTTTTATATACACTTTTGTTGTATAATGAAGTATAAACAAGATAAACACTAAAACGTATAGTGGGAGTCAACAATTTTATATAACATGCTCGTCACGCATGTATCGCAAGATAACACTATGGTACGGCATAGAAACATGAAGTCCGCTTCCTACCAATCCTTAAAATTTTCCCCCACCTCAGCCCCCGCTGTACCTTTGGGTTTCCCCGTACCAGCGGTCTCCATTTATTAAGAGATATAAAATTTTGAATAGATAAACTGTGCCAGGTAATAGCCTAGCTCAACAATCACAGATAAGCATAAAAGTGTAATATTTGGGAGTCCGAAAAGTCCTAGGGGAACCCGCAGCTGCGACTCCTTTGCCTCTGTTCAAAGAAGTGGCAGCAAGAGCCTAACTAACTAGCCTACATACCTATAGCCTAAATACTAACCTAAACTCACATAAACAATACATATAATTTACAAATAAATACATTTTTACTTCGTTTTCAACACCTCTTGGGCAAAGGTCCTGAAGGCTGAAAATCTATCAGCGTCGTTTACAAACACATGGTAACTTCCAGGAGGCCAGCTAACAAATGAGAAAGCACTCATTAGCCGAATACGCTTGGCGTTGAAACGCGGACATTGGAGGATCGCGTGGTCAGCCGTAACCAACTCTCTACAGGAGCACAATGGGGATTCCTTTCTTTTGAAGAAGTGGAGCTTGTTACTGAAGTCCCAGTGACCACTGATAAGTCGGTTGGTGAAGTAATCCGGGACGTACCATGTCATCTTAGATCTGGTCCTGACATCTGGGAAAAATTTGTAGGTCATCCTACCTTTGCTGGAGTTGGTCCAGCGACTCTGCCAATTGTCCAAGATGGTTTTTTCAATATGGTGGATAACCAAGGATTGGTTCTACCAATCCTTGTGTTATATTTGTTTCGTTTCTTATCACTGAGTCTGGGAGACTTCTACTATCAGTTACTGCATATTTTAACCCAAAGAAGAAAATCCGTCACTCAGGGGCTGCGTAAACTGAACAGATTTCCCGCGCGGAGGTTTACAACTGATAAAATTACATACTGATGACATCACCGTGAATAAATACAAATGGTAATGAGAAATCATTCAGTCAATTTACAAGTTAATAATCTCTACAACGGAAATGTAAACAAACAGCCCAGCCAACCTTGCAGAGCTGAATAGATAGATAGAAATATTCTAGGCTGAAAAGAAAAACATTTAATTAAATATAACTGAATAATGAATCAGAATAATTTGTACTCAAATTTTAGTGATCCAAGAACAAAAGGAGGGGGGGGGGAGGAATCAACAGAACGTATTTGCATGTATCTCACAAAATAAAAGTTCAATGAAAACAACATTTGGTTTTTAACCTTGTAATGAAATAGTTCATGATATAGCAGCTTATCATTAATATGAGAGGAGTAGGAGTAGGGGGTTTACTGAAAACTATAAAAATCAAATATCTCAGTTAATATTCATGATACAGAAATTATGTATATACCATCAATAGATCATTCAATTTTCAATAAGATTGGTTCTATAAACGTTTTTGAACAACCAAACAAAAATTGCAATCGCTAGAGCGTTAATAGTCAAATTTATATATTTGCAATTTTAAACGGACCTCATTTTCGTCAACTCTTAGATAGGATCGATGGACATTTGAGGAAATTCTTTCGAAAATCCCGTCATTAGTACGACCTCAATAGCAGATTTCCCCTTAATCTGCTAAAATTAGTACTATTGCGCCAAAAAGGAAAGCAATGTCCTTTCAGAATTATAGTATGGAAAAACGCGGTGGCTATTTCCTGCTGAATATTCTAAGATAAAGGAACAAGGGGTTGTCCCTGGATCGTTGTGGAGCTGATAACTTCACAACAAAATCTGCTTTAAAAGTCGGGGCTGAGTATTTCATTACCCATCATCTTATAATTAATTACAAAAATATTCTCCAAAAGAACGCTGTATAAAATGAGAGCATTATACACAAACAGGAAGAGAATGAGTAAATACGTTATTAAATTGGAGGGTGAATTGAGAAGGGGATTTGAGAGGAATGCAAATTGAACGTACGGAATGTTGGGATCGAACGATCTGGAGGAAGGAAGATACTATAGGATTGGACTGATGCCAGAATGATTCCCCGATCACTACCACAATAGTTGGAGATACTGAACCTAGTCAAATAAACCTAGCAATAGTAGTTTGGGTCAATTCGAAATAACTCTAGGTTTAATAGGAAGATGGCCAATACTAGGATATCTTTCTAAAGTGAAGATCATTTCTAGCTTTTTAGCAGATTTCCCTTAACTATTGCGGTCGTACTCATGACGGGATTTTCGAAATTTTTCTTCAAATGTCCATCGATCAGACCTATGAGATGCCGAAACTGAGCTCCGCACAAAATTTTATATATATATATATATATATATATATATATATATATATATATATATAATAGGTGACCGGCAAACGTTGTTTTGCCTTATAAATTATTTCTAGTTTCTAGATAAATTCTAGTGTAGGCGAAAAGTGACTTACTTATTATAAGTGTGTAAGTATGCGTGAAATAGACATGGAGCGCTATGAACGATAAGGGAATATAAAAATAACAAACACCAAACAATATTATTTTTAAGTTATTATAGTTTATTTCTTAAAATTACATATTAATTACTACAGTAACACTAACAAACAACATCAATCTTTTAATGCTATAGCGTGAACAATATTTTTTGTTAGCCCATCTTTAGCAAGCACAAACAAACTGGATGGTTTACCCACTCGAGAGCATGCTATGTACAATTACCCGTGTGAAAAACATGGTGTACTCAAATCTAAGCCACAAATAGACATCGTATGGCCTTGGGATTTGTTTAAAAACACTATGATTGATCAGTTATCGAACGGGATGATAATTATTAAATTACTAAAATGGCTATAAAAAAATAGGGTTTGGTGATAAAAAAGTAAAAATTTAGGGTTGTATGTATTTTTTAATGCTACATTATAAAAAAATAAAAACAAAAAATTTCGTCCAAAAATTAAAAAAAAAAATGTTAAGAGCGAACAACCCTTATCACTTAGGGGAATGAAAAATAGATAGTAGCCGATTCTCAGACCTACTGAATAAGCATATAAAATTTGGTAGAAATCGGTAAAGCCTTTTCGGAGGACATGGAAATTTTATATATTAGATATTAGATATATATTTATATTTGTCGTTAACGCTCTAGCGGTCGCAATTTTTGTTTGATCGTTATCAAATTTTATATTTAAACGTTTTATGCAAAAAGTCAGATCAAGTTCGTCAATGGCTAAAATCGGACCAGTAAGAAAGGGGGGGGTTTTTGCGGGGGGATTTTTAAAAATTCGAAATATCTCCGTTACCATACGTCGGATCAAAAAATTGTATAGAACCAATCTTATTGTAAATTAAATTTACTATAAATATTGTTCTATAAATTTATTCTCTATCTTGAATATTAACCGAGATATTTGCATTTTTATTAATTGTGGGCCGATAACGGATGACTAGTTTCCCGCCAAAAGCTAGTTCGGTCCTTTACCGGCTCTCGTATGGAGATTTCTCTATTGTATAACTTCACGTGGAAAATCTGCTTAGTTTACGCAGCCCCTGCGTGACGGACTTTTTTTAAATAAGTCATAGGTTTAATAGTTGTTTTAGGTTTTTATGTTGTCGGGTTTTGTTGTTTTTTTAAAAAAAAAATTCTTATATTCAGTTTGTAATATGTCATCTATTGACTTCTAAGTAGTGTGCTTTTAAGTGACGGCTGGTTTCTGTGATATTTATTTATATATTTAGTTTTATTTGTTCTACCTTTGACTTGTATTTTAATTAGGTTTTATCTTTTGTTTGGGCTTAGGCGTTTGTATTTTTTTAGTATTTTAAATAATTGTATTGCATGTTTTTCTTTTGGTTTTTGTGTATATCACCAGCCACTGAAGATGGAGCTGTCATTCTGAAAGTGCACTTTGCCTTAATAAAAAGCATTGTAGGGGAAAACAGGCCTAGTGTGTACATTCAAATTGACATATAGGGTAATAATACAAGAGATAATAATAAGCGCATTAACAACTTTTTTCCAGAAATATATATGCAATTATTCTATATTGGTGATGCGTCTAAGTAATCATAAAGTTAGAAATATTTTATAAATGAAGACCCGGACCAAATATTTCATATACAAATTTTGTTGTAATTTAGCTTCAGTTCCCTATAAATTGAATTTTAATGTTTAAATTTATTTGAATATATCATCAACAGGAAATGAATTCAGCGTTAGGGCCACGAGCGAGGGGTGGGGACGAAATGAAATTCAGAATGTGTTAAATTTGTAAAACAAACTGTCGCCGTAGGTTTGGAGTAGGAAGCAAACAATCCCTATATGGAATTTGTTTAACTTGCTCACAGTAGTTGTGCAAACCTCTGGCAGCTCTTCCCCCACCTTTCCAATGCCCAGCTCCTACTTTGGAATATTTTACACTCTGTATATAATCTTGCAGCAGATGGTTAATCTATAATGATTAAACACTTCAAATTTAAGTTTTTCATAGGCTTTTAGTATATTTTCCTTAAGGGAAATCTGCTATTGAGGTTGTACTCAAGACGCGATTTTTGTAAAATATCCTCAAATGTCCATTAATCCCACCTAGGAGATGGCGAAAATCCGTTGCGCAGGAGCTGCGTTAACTAAACAGATTTCCTACGTGCGTCACGTATTTGCATTTATCTCAAAACGTAAACGTTAAATGAGAACAATATTTGGCATAAATTCTACAAATTATGTACTTCATAATATAACAGTTTATTGTTCATATAGCATGATCTCCCAATTATGAAAATTTCCCAAATATATATAATTTTGAACGGACCCTCATTTTTCCACGGCAGTGTTTGTTGGAAGTGAAGAATATTTACTTGGGGAGAGAAAAAGACGTCCGATTCTTGACAAATTTTTATTTCAGCGCTAAGCGCTTCCGAAGACTATTCAAGACAGCAAGTGACTCTCAGTCGCTTGCTGTCCTTTCCCAATGAGTGCATGCAAGTAGCTCTGAAGATGGAGACAATTTCTTCGAAAGCGCTTAGCGCTGAAATAAAAATTTGTGAAGAATTGGACGTCTTTTACTCTCTCCAAGGACCTCATTTTCGTTATCTCCGTAAGATCGATGGTCGTTTGAAGAAATTTTTCGGAAATGAGTGCAACCTCAATTGCTTATTTTCCGTAAGGGAAAGCTGTAAAAAAAATTAATTTGTAGTGATAATATCAGCGTTCCAATCCAATACTTAGGCAATCTGCTTAGTTTACGCAACTCCTGCGTTATTGTTTTTTTTAATGTACAAAACCGATATCTATTATTTTACTATAATTTATTTTATATATGAACAACACATCATAGGTGATTTACCCTTTAAAAAGTCAGAAATTGCACAATATTAAATAACAAAAGTAAAAGTTGTAAATAAATATATTACAAATGAACATAAATTCATGTTGAACATAAAAAAATGTGTCAATATTATAACAGAAAGGTATAAATACTAACATAAAGCCTATTTATATATAAAATACGTGTCAAAAATCAATACACACTCAAAATACAAGCAATCGTTAACTATTAGCAAATAGGGGTTTGTTTGTATATTGATTTTAGATCCTAGTGTTTTTATCTTGTTATTAAAAATAAGCTACATGTTAGTTTTTATATATTTTTATTACATTGACAAATTTTTTATCGTGTTGACTATTTTTAATAGTTTCGTAGATTAAGGTAAATTGTTCCATATACCTACCATATGATTGTTGACTTGATAAATATTTGTTATAGGGTGTGTGTGTGTTCACTGATGACGGAGCTCTTGTTCTGAAAGCGCTCTGTCGCTGTTAAATATATTTTTTTGGGGTAGAAAGGCCTGCATTTGTGTTTTCAACTTAATATATACCTTCCACCGTGAAGCACACCTCTTCGAGAAAAATGGATTCCAACAATGTTACTATTTCTTTTCTCCTTCAAACCAAATACTGACATCAATAAGTACAGCTGGCAAAATAAAATGAAAGAACAAGAAAGGAAAAAAAAATTGAGATCCCTTTAGGAGAAGTGGGAAACCACATGAAGTCCATGAAAAACGATGGAGGGGGAAACTAGCCAACTCCGGGGAACAGGTTGTGACTGGCAATCTACCTTGGAGCTATATTAGCTTCTGCTGTTGTCGATATGAAGCCTTGGCCTCTAAATCATCAGGCTAGGAAGGGGGGGGGGGTTTACAGGCAACAATACCTCTCAGGACAATGTTAACTTAATTTAATCAAAAATCTCTACATGTTTCTCTATATTAAACACTTTGTGTCATAAGAATTGGCTTTGAAATTAAATGAAGTTGTACCTCCTGGTTTGTGGGACACGTATTCAACTTAGAACAACGTCTGACATTTACTTCTACAATCTAAAATTGTAACCTCCTGTAAAAATGCAAATATCTCAGTTAATATTCAAGATAGAGAAAAAATGTATATAACAATATTTATAGTAATTTTAATTTGCAATTAGATTGCTTCTGTACTATTTTTCGATCCGAGGTAGAGTAACGGAGATATTTGGAATTTTCGAAAATCCCCCCCTAAACCCCCCCTCCCACTGGTCCGATTTCAGCAGTTAACGAACTTGATCTTTCTTTTTACCTAAATCGTCTAAAGATAGAGTTTGGTAACGATTAAACAAAAATTGAGAGCGGTAACAGACAAATATATATACAGTTTTGAACGGACCTCATTTTCGTCATCTACTAGGTACGATCGATGGGCATTTGAAGAAAAATTTGCTATAAGATTGGTTATGTACAATGTTTTGATCCAATTTATAGGTACGTAGATATTTCAATTGTTTTAAATTCTCCCCTCTAAACCCCTCCTCCCACTGGTCCGATTTCAGCCATTAACGAACTTGATCTTCCTTTATTCATGAAAGAATTAAATCTCGAGTATGGCAACGATAAAAAAAAATTACGACCACTAAAGTGTTACTTGTATATATATAATTTTGAACGGAGCCCATTTCCGTTATCTCCTGGATAGAATCAATGGGCATTTGAGATAAGTGGTCGAAAATCGCGTCATGAGTACAAACTCAAAACATACGAAAGACCATTTTTAATGAAGTGTGAGAGAGAAGTATGTTATTTGGAAGATACCGTGCTACCATTGTAGTGGTCGGGACCGCTTTTGGTGGGGACCTTTAAAAAAAAAATTTTTATTAACTTAAAAACAAAAAAGGCTCCTGAAGAATTTGAGATCTAGTATTACAGCATACACAATTGCTCGAAGAAGGGTATAAAATTTGTTCATGTGTCTTGTGCAGAAAAAGTTTGTAAAATAACTCATTTTTAATTCATTGGACACTGTTTTCAGTAAGTATTATTAAGTGTCCGAATGGATGTTAATAAGAATTTGTCAAATAATACATAATCTGGCTTGAAATTTTAAAAATGAAAAGGGAAAAAAAGCGCTGGATAATTTTGCCGCGCTGCTGTTTTTAAAGTTGAAAATTATAGAACTGTGTCAGGAGGTCTCTGGGAATAATAATACATTTAAGAGGAGGCGGCCTGATAAATGGAATTGCTTTCTAAATTATTAATTAGGGTTTATTTGAAGAGAATAATTTAATTAAGTTAAGGTGAATTCTAATGGGCTCTGACGTCGGTCCTCGCTCACGGCTCTGTCTCCTTTTATTTCCTTTTTAAGATGTCCTCCCGCAATCCATCCAGGGGAAATCAACACATCAGGCAAGGATATCCTTCCTCATTTCCTGTGTGTGGTTCTAATCTGAGCATTTAACAGATTCTCACGATCCCAGCGTGTCCTACTGTGGTCCTAATAAAGGAAAACAAATCTTGAAATACAGAAATTCCTTTCCGGGGCAGTGTTTTCTGTGTTGTGGACCCAATCTTTGTACTTAATAGTCTATAATGACACTTAATCCCTTTAGGATGTCCTCCCGCAGTCCTTTCAGGGGAAAACAAGACTTGAGACACAGGAATTCCTTGTAGGAACAGTCTTTTCCTTTGTGTGGGAGGAATCTATGTATTTAATAATCCCTAAGGACTCTAAATCATTTTTAGGATATCCTTCCGCAGCTCTTCCACCGTAAAACAAGACTCGAGATATAGGAATTCCTTGCAGGAACAGCCTTTTCCTATGTGTGGGAGGAATCTCTATGTACTTAATAGTCCCTCACGCCTCTAAATCCTTTTTAGGATATCCACCTGGAGTTCTTCCAGCGGAAAACAAGACTTGAGACACAAGTATTTCCTTGAAGAGAAATGTTTTCCTGGTGTGGCTGTTTACTTAATCATCTCTAATAAATAAATCCTTTTTAGGATATCCTTCCGCAGCTCTTCCACCGTAAAACAAGACTCGAGATACAGGAATTCCTTGCAGGAACAGCCTTTTCCTGTGTGTGGGAGGAATCTCTATGTACTTAATAGTCCCTGAGGACCCTAAATCCTTTTTAGGATATCCTCCCACAGCCCTTCCACCGTAAACAAGACTCGAGATACAGGAATTCCTTGCAGGAACAGCCTTTTCCTGTGTGTGGGAGGAATCTCTATGTACTTAATAGTCCCTGAGGACCCTAAATCCTTTTTAGGATATCCTCCCGCAGCTCTTCCACCGTAAACAAGACTCGAGATACAGGAATTCCTTGCAGGAACAGCCTTTTCCTGTGTGTGGGAGGAATCTCTATGTACTTAATAGTCCCTGAGGACCCTAAATCCTTTTTAGGATATCCTTCCGCAGCTCTTCCATGGTTGCATATGATTGCTAGGTGATGCAGCATATGCTAGATGGTTGCTAGATGATGAAACCTACTGTTACTGTTATCTTGTTAATAAATCAGTTTGAGTTATGGCGATACTCAGTGTACTTTTAGTGATTAATGTTACATTGGCGACGAGGTCAAATGCCAAAGAAGAAGCAGAATAGTGTATCAGTTGACTCGTCTACTCAGGAGAAAGAAGAAGCCACGAGAATGAATCTCATAACGGAGAGAATGTCAAGGTTTGTATTTAAGGGATATACAAAGTTATGGGAGGATTACATCGAGCACTTGGAGTTGACGGCCCGGGTATTACACTATATATTTATCCTTTAGTTAGAATTTCATATTTTATTCATCCGTTAAGCCTATTATATTATATTTACCGTCCCCTCCCAGGCTTGTCGGATTGTTTGAGAAACGTGTTATTTTGGTGTTGTCACTTTGATGTCTGAGGCCTTCAAGACCGCTCTTGACAGATGGAGCGGAAAGTGTTAGGTGCCTCAAATACGACTCTTGAAGGAGCAGAATGCCTTTTGAAATGAAACTTTCAACAGCGTAATTAGAGAGAGGAGAGCGGGGAGGTTAGCGGACAAAGGGCAGGTCGAGGAGTGGGGGTAGTTTTAAAATGGCTAACAAGGCAACGCCCCCTTCAGCCCCCAAAAACAATGCCCAAATAATTATTTCACAAAATTACTCTTTTTGTACTTAGGAACAATTGCTGTGAGCGCCGTCCTCACTCGAGTCTCTCCAGCAAACCTTCTATACAACAAATCTTCAGAATAAGTTGTATTTGTTATACTTCTCACAGTTTCTACCTTAAACTTGTCAGCTGTTTTCCATTCTTATCTTGGCTATTCATAATTACTCGTATATACAAAGAAATACCAATGTTTTAGCAGATTTCCCTCAAGGGAAACCAGCTATTGAGGTCATATTCATGAGGCGATTTTCGAACTAGTTCCTCAAATAACCTATCCTACACTGTATATGATGACAATGGGGTCCGTTTAAAACTGTATTTATGTATATATGGTGTTGCTAAAACTACGTACATAAAAAATTAAACAGAGTTAATCGCTTATTTAAGAAGTCGATGAAAGAAGACGACACATGGTCTGTCTAGCCCGTTCCCGACAATACCCGTCCGGGATATAGACGTGCCTAAATAACTCCCCTTTGACGTTTACCTCTAAAAGAGGCTCGGCTCGACCCTAGAGTTAGTTTGTTCTCAGCTCTCTTCAAGTGATCAACAGTGCGTTCAGTGCAGCTTTACTGAACAGTGCGTTTTAGTTGCAGTAAGATAACGTTTTTTATGTGAAGAACTGCGTTGTGCCGTTTTTATGTAAAGAACAGTGAAGCTATCAGTGCATACTGTGAGTAGCAGTTAAGAATAATTAACCAAGTGTGTAGAGCATTGTTAAATAAATTGTGCAGTGATAAAAACTTTGAAGCTTGTGTGTTTAATTTTGCAATCCAAAAGAGCTCTTATAAACAACGTTTATTACTGATTTTGTAATAAGCGTAACAATATATATATATATATATATATATATATATATATATATATATATATATATTTATTAGTCTGTTAACGCTCTAGTTGTCGTAATTTTTGTTTGATCGTTGAACGTTTTAAGTAAAAATAAAGATCAAGTTCGTTAACGGCTGAAATCGGCCCAATAGCAGGGGGGGGGGTTAGAAGTGAGAATTTTGAAAAATTGTATAGAGGGCATATTATTGCATATGCAATGTTCTATAAATGTTGTTACATACATGTTTTCTATGTCTCAATATTAACCGAAATATTTGCATTTTTTAGATTTCAGCTTTCGGTAAACCCCCCACTTTCAGTCATCGCACTTTAAAAATAAGATAATAAATCTGGTTTAATAAGTGGAGCGTCTTGTTTCTAACATACTACTACGAAATATGGTTTTCAGTGGACCTTTATTGTGTGAGATATATGACAATACAGCTATGGCGACATCAATTATGATTTTTTTGACTCTCTACTTTACACCTACTCATTAGAATTTTTTTTTGGGGGGGGGGGCTAGTGAATATATGATATAATGAGATCAGTAGTGTGTCATTCCAACATGTAGGAAATCTGCTTATTTTACGTAGCCCCTGCGTGACTGACTTTTTTCATTCTGTTGGTTTTTGCAATTCAGCTTGATCTGTCCTTAAGAAATCGAACTGGTTAGTTACGGGGAACTTAAAGAAAGAACACACTTCTCTAGTATTGTATTTGTCTCTCTGTAGCTCAAGAATCATTTGTACCTTAGGTCTTACACAATTTAATTCTGGTCGTTAGTTTCTTCTATCCAATAGTTTTTCCCTATCCAGTTAAAACAATGTTGACCTTATAATATTAAATGTTAAATCAGATTATCAGATGTATATAATAACAGTTATAAATAATTAAATTTACAATAAGGTTGGTTCTATACAATTTTACAACCCGACTTAAAATGTTTAGTAGAGATATTTCAAAATTTCTCCCTCTAAACTGACAAGAACTGTAACAGACAATCTTAATTATACGTGTGTGTGTATATACATTTATATAAGGTAAGATTGATTGACATTTGTGGAAACTTTTCAAAAATCGTATCTGGAGTACAACCTCAGGGTGAATTCCCCTTAAGGGAAATCTGCTAAAATTTCAAAATATTCATTTAAGATATTGTAAGTGTAAAAAGCATTGCTTTTTTTTTGCAGAAAAACCTGTAGATGATCTTACTAATTCCCGAAATATTTGTTTTATGGAAAAATTATATTAATTTATCACACATATCATTTATCATTTTTGATATTTATTTTATCACAATACAACCAAAATTATTAAATATATATATGTACAATAGTAGTGATTGTAGTAGAATAAATTCATTTTTATTCTCTCCTCAAGGTTTTGAAATTCTTATTAGATTCTATCACCATTTTATTTCAATTTCTTTGCCATTAAGGTTATTATTATTGTTCTCATTACTTTTTTATTTATTTATAGAGCTATAACTAATCGAATGGGAGTTGAGTTTATTCCCTTGGGAAGTAGGCTATTGGCTGTATCGGTTGAGTATGGTATCAGTGGAGATATTTTAATAGTATAAAACCCCATAAGCGGATAAACGTTATCATAGGATTAGGATAATGGGAGAAGCTGGCCTTAACTCCCGTCCCTTGCAACTGATAAGCCCTTGGAACAAGTTATCCTCTCCGTCCGAGGTAAAAACCCTTAATTTCTGCCCGCTCCCCAACATATACCTAATATCTTATTACTTTATTTAGGGGTATTTTAGCAGATTTCTCTTCAGGGAAATCAGCTATTGAGGTTGTACTCATGACGGAATTTTCGAAATTTTTCTTCAAATGCCCATCGATCCTACCTAGTAGATGACGAAAATGAGGTCCGTTCAAAACTGTATATATATATATATATATATATATATATATATATATATATATATATATATATATATAAATATATTATATATATGTCTGTTCTACCGGCTCTAAGCGGTCGCAATTTTTTGTTTGATCGTTACCAAACTCGATATTTATTTAGAGTCGTTTTATGTAAAAAGAATGATTCAAGTTCGTTAATGGCTGGAAATGGGACCTGTGGGGCGAGGGGAGTTTAGAGTGGAGGATTTTGTCGAAAAATTCGAAATATCTCCGTTACCATACGTCGGATCGAAAATTTTACAGAATCGATCTTATTGTAAATTAAAATTTGCTATAAATATTGTTATAATTAACATTTATTCTCTATCTTGGAATATTAAACGAGTTTTTGCATTTTTATTAAATCTGGGCGGCTAACGGACGAGTGACATTTCTGCCATAAGCTAGTTCGGCCGGTGTCCTTAACAGCTCGACTCTCGTGAAATTTCTCTATTGTGCAACTTCACGTGGGAAATCTGCTTAGTTTACGCAGCCCCTGCGTGACGGACTTTTTTTTTTATCCCTAAGTGGAGATAATACCGCCTTCGGAATACAGGTAAACCCTCCTTGAACCCTTAGGTCCTCCAAAGGAAACTAAACGTGATAGAACAAATCTGTGCTCAGATTCGGAATCAGCACGAAAAACGCCTCTAGGATCAGGCAAAAAGCAGGTCTAGGACAGAAAAACTTTCTTCTTTGTCGACCAGTGTATTCTAATGTCTGAAATTGTGTTCTTCTTGTGGTGTGCAGCTAATACCTTCTTTTTCTTGTAAATTTTTTTCTATTTTTCTTCTTTTCTATTGTGGTATCTTACTTTGGGCAGTCTTGACGCTTTTTCAGTACCAGGGATTCCTACCACATAAAGAAATATTTTGGCAGCTACTAGTTAGCCGGTGGTTATTGAATGAAATAAAGGATAGTTGGGTATCGGCTGTACAAATTCTCAATCCTTCAGATAGAGGATAGATGGAGATTATTTTTTCTAATGTATGTAGGATGAAAAAAATTGATGGCTACGCTACCACTATAATAATTTATTGAAACGGCAAAGTGCTTTCGATGCTGTGCATCATCGTCAGTGCCTTGATGATGCACAGCATCGAAAGCGCTTTGCCGTTTCAATAAATTATTATAGTGGAAGCGTAGCCATCAATTATTTTCATCCTACATACATGATAAGTCACTTTCACCTGACAGAATACCGACTCATAATTATTTTTTCTGCTTATAGTTTTGGACACCATTGGTTTCCTTCTTCTGAAGGGTTCTTGAATCCAATTTATGACTTTCATGGGGTCCGTTACTTTTTTGTTCCATGCTCCTTCACTATTATAATTACTTTGAAGAAGAGAAGAAGGAAAACTGTTAACAGAAAAAAATAAATCTTTCTTTCTGAAGGATTCAGAATTTGTATAGCCGACAACCAACTATCCTTTAGTACAGGGGTCTCCAAACTACGGCCCTAGGGCCACATCCGGCCCGCGGACAGATTTTGTCCGGCCCGCGGAGAGCTAGCATACTTCAAAACTCCTTTTAGAGAACATATTTTTTATAGCAAATTAAATTTAGTTTACTGAAGTATTCTAATTTTATGTTGAATAATTATTAATATGACATCTACATTGATATGGTCATGGGCTAACAACTCATAACATTATTGTAGTCTTATTGTTATTTTTTTTGTGATAAGTTAAATAAAGAAACTCAGAATTGTAATGAGTAAAGACATGTATAATATGCAGAAAATTTAACTTCAGTATATAATAACTAACAAATTATTGAAATGAATCCAACTAACATTTTATACATTTTAAATAAAAACTTAACTTATAACAAGCATAATGACATATGAAATACTAATGAGATTTATGTAATTGAGATTTTCCACTGACAATAGTTTGGACATAGTTGTGGACTAATTTTAATTGTAACAATTATTAAAAGAGATTTAAGATGCTCATCAGTTAATTTAGATCTGTAAACATATTTTGTGTACTTCATTTTGGTGAAGGTCTTCTCTTTTTTTTCATCAGTGGACTATTTGACTTTTTACCACCGGCAACAATGATAATATGGTTTTGGCCCTCGGAACTTACTGGAGTAATCAGTATGGCCCTAAGGCTGGAAAGTCTGGAGACCCCTGCTTTAGTTCATTCAAAGAATTACTTTGTTGTAAACATTCTTCGCTTCCTAATCCAATAGCATGATTGCGTAGATTGCCGCCTCTCTGAAGAGTGGGCCTAAGAGATTCCGTGTGCTTTTCTTGTTGAGAATTGTTGTCCTTTCCGTTGACCTATTGGGACACGGCTCTTCTTTATCAATTCTAGGGCTTATCCCGAATTGAGTCCGAGTGCAATCGTCATGATGGAGGCGTGTATCGGGGTGTAAGGTAAGGCAACGATTGCCGTCTGGGTAAAAAGCTAGGGCCAGCTGAGCTCTTCCATTAAATAGATTGGGACCCTAACCCTGAGTTATGTCTAGGGGCAACTATAGGACGTCCTTCCTCATCTCTCTCTCTCACACACACACACACACACACACACACACACACACCCTCCTCCCTATATCTATTAGGTCGATGTGAGTGCTCCCAGGGATAGCCAATGTCACTAGTACATCGGCGAATGTTGATAAAGATGTTTTAGGTTCCCTACCGTCGGGGGCTTTTAAATAAATAACCCTTTACAAACTTGGACGAGTGTTAAATAGAGCGATAGAAAAAAAAACAAAAACAATAACCCTGAAAAAGCAGTATTTATCATAACGGTTTTGAGAAATGGAGTCTCCCGACAAACCAACATAAATTGTTATTGTTCCTGACAATTGTTGTTGAGCCTGTAAACAGGGAAGTAGTTCATAACCGATAGGAACTGAGTCGATTAGCCTATCGAACGAGAATTTCTCTACATTGAAACCAGGATTCACCCAGAAACTAATCCTTTAAAATGGGCCAATGACAACCAGCGTTTGTTATCAGCAAGCAAACTGAAGTAAAATATGTTTTTTAGCAGATTTCCCCACAGCAATGTCCAATGGATCTACCAAAATTTTTTATATATATATATATATATATATATATATATATATATATATATATACTCGTATATATATACGCACACACATGTATACAGTTTTAGCAGATTTCCCTTAGGGGAATCTTTCTGTTACTATACGTCGGATCGAAAAATTGTATAGAATCAATCTTATTGCAAATTAAATTTACTATAAATATTGTCATATGTATTTATTCTCTATCTTGAATATTAACCGAGATATTTGCATTTTTATTCTGCGTGTGGTCACGGCTATGAAGGACTTTTTTTCCCGCCACAAGCTATGGTGGCCGTTTCCTTAACTGCTCGTCCCTCGTGAATAGGTTTAGAGGTTAGGTTAACTTTTTTGGGGCTAGAAACTACTTGGTTATTACGCCCTAAATAATGTTTTAGGTTTAGAGGTTTCTACTACTACAGTGTGTTATTAGGCAGATTTGTCTATTGTAAAGCTTCACGCGGGAAATCTGCTTAGTTTTACGCAGCCCCTGCGTGACGACCTTTATCATGTATTGTGTCGTTGCAGCCTCGGCCTTCAGTGAGTCCCCACTCATACTCATATCATATTAAAAAATAAGTTGTTATATTGTGAAGTACATTATGTGAAGTCTAGAATAAGAAATAATTGTTTTTCGTTTTGAACTTTTGGCGTTTTGAGATAAATGCAAATACGTGATGGGCGTGGGAAATCTGCTTAGTTAACGCAACCCCTGCGTGAGCGGAACTTTATTTTAGTATGTATCGGTGTATGTCTGTAAGATTGTTTACATGTCATCCATTCTCTGTCCCATTTATGTATTGCGTAGATCCAATATGGACTCTTACAAGCCAATTTAACTAGTCGTACTTTTACCATTGACACATTTATAGCGAAGTTTAGCGCAGTGTGGAATTCTGGCGCGTGGAATTAGGTCTGCTCGTTGTAAAGTTGTGAGTAGTTGGTAGAACTGAGGGAGGGAGGGGATATAGCCAGGATCTAGTTGGATTGCTATCCTGTGCTCCTTGAAGCATCCCAGAATCCACGGGGAACGCCATAATGGATTTCGCCGCTCCCTTGTATGAATATTCAGCTGCTATCAATAGCCATTGTAAAACTCGGCCCGACCGCCAAGATAGCGCCACTTCTCTATCTATTACCATATTAATTTGTCCCTTCTCCTACTCCATTCGGTTCTCCTAATCCAGAAAGCGGCGCCTCGAGTCGCTGGACCGAAACCACCCCTTCTACCGGCGGATTCCCCGCTCATATTAAAACAGCTGCTTTGTCCTCCCTCTCCCCCGGCTCCCGATATTCAATTATTACTCTCATTCCTGCTTAACCCCCCTCCCACCCCCAATGAATTATTCTCAACGGTTTAATTGGGGAAAATAGTTATTATTAATTCGAACAAGCTTTTCTTGTTATATCCCATTCTACATTAATGGGATCAGAGTGACCTCTCTCAAATAGTAATGCTCATTATTAAGAACCAAATGTTCACTCCTAATTACTTATAAAGTAAAAATTCTATATTTAGCCGAGAAAGTATTAAATTCCAGAACTTATTAAATTGTCCTCTTTCATGAATGCACAAACTTTGTTGTTTGAGGTAACGATCGAACCATTTTTTTATTTGTCGAATACAGTTATTATTATATAAATTTCGTTGGGTTCAGGTGAGCTCAAATAAAGAAAAAGTCCTTCACGCCAACGCGGCGTAAACTAAGCAGGTTTCCCATGTCCAGAAGGATGTGTTACTGAAGGCTGAAAACGAGAAAGTGATAATACCTCGCTTAATATTTCAGTTAATAGAAAATGTATACATAAATATCGAGTACGCTATAGATCAACTAAACATTTTTGAGTTAAAACGTAAAATCTTGATCGATAACGTCATTGCACAACGAATTTCCATCTATCTCGAAAAATAAAGGTCTCATGAAAACTTTATTCGGTATTCAAGCTTAGAATAAAGAGGTTCATGTTACAACAGCTTATTGTTTTTATGACATGAGTAGGAATGGGGGTTTACTGAAGCCTGAAAACTAAAAATTCCAAATATCTCAGTTAGTATTCATATTAGAGATAATATGTATTTATAAACAATTATAAGCAATTTAATTTACAATATGATTGGTTCCAATCAATTATTCGATCCGATTTCAGCCTTCAACGAACTTGATCTCTAATTTTGAATGAAACAATTATATATCGAGTTTGATAACAAAAAAGTCCGTCACGCAGGGGCTGCGTAAACTAAGCAGATTTCCTACGTGAAGTTATACAATATTGAAATCTCCATACGAGAGCCAAACAGTAACGGCAAAGGGCCCAACTAACTTTTGACGGCAAACTCAGTCGGCCCAAATTTAATAAAAATGCAAATATCTCAGTTAATGAGAACAAGAAGAAATGTATAAAACAATATTTATAGTACATTTAATTTTCCATAAGATTGATTTTATACAATTTTTTGATCCGACGTATGGTAACGGAGATATTTCGAATTTTCAAAAATCCCCCCATCTAAACCCCCCCTCGAACTGGTTCGATTTCAGCCATTATCGAACTTGATCTGTCTTTTTGCATAAAACGTTTAAATATCGAGTTTGGTAACGATCAAACAAAAATTGCGACCGTTAGAGCGTTAACAGACAAATATATATATATATATATATATATATATATATATATATATATATATATAGAGAGAGAGAGAGAGAGAGAGATATTATTTTGAACGTACCTCACTTTCGTCATCTCCTTGGTAGGATTGATGGACATTTGAAGAAAACTTTCGAAAATCGCGTCATGAGTACGACCTCAATAGCTGATTTCCCTCAAGGGAAATCTGATAAAACAAGAATTGCCACAGCTAGAACGTTAACAGAAAAATATTTATCTCTCTATATATAATCTTAAACGGTCCTCATTTTCGTCGTCTCCTGGGTAGGATTGATGACTGTCGAGGAAAATTTTTGAAAATCGAGCCATTGAGTACAATCTCAATAGATTTCTCATATGGGAAATCTGCTAATAACGTTTGTGAACCTCTCTGCCAAAATAATTTGAGTTCGGTAAGCTTAATTCCAAAGCTTCAGAAGTTATTTACGAGATTTTGATCTCCCCTCCCCCCCTCTAAAAAAAATACCAATTTCAATTTGAATAATACCCCTGAGGAATAATGTACGAATTTTGTGTGGTTGCCGATTTCCAATGTGTTTTTAGGCGTGAAGCATGTGTCACTAACTTCAGAAAGATGAAAGATAAAAATATGTGCAGATTCGATTCATGCTGTTAGAGAGTTTTGGTTCTCCTGTTAACTTCAGTTGTATCTGGCTCGAGTTTCGGGCCTCTACTGATGACATTATTACGTTTCAGGACATCTAAGCCAATGAGGGTTGTGAGAAATATTAGTCTCCTTTCTTGTTAAGTTTGTCATGCCCGGCTGGCGTAAATCAGACTAAATTTTAGCTCAGTTTTGGCTGGTTGTATTCATGATGTGATTTTCTAAATATTTCATCAAACATCAATCCTAACCAGTAGATTACGAAAATGAGGTTTGTTCAATATTATCTATGTATATATATCTTCTTTGTATATATATATATATATATATATATATATATATATATATATAATTGTATATATATATATATATATATATATATATATATAATTCTACTGTAGGTGTGTATCTCACTGCACTCCTCCTATACGGCTGGACCGATTTGAATGAATTTTTTTGTATGCGTTTGGGTGACACCCTGGGGGGGTTTAGATTCACAAATCAGTCCGGCAGATGGAGCAGGAAGAGGGGGTTGTATGGGAGGTCTAAAATTAAAAATAGCCATATTTCGTTTCCTATTGGTTTTTCGGCAAATATGCATTGGATAAAAATTGTTTATTTTCTTATTTAGAGTAACTTTTGTTATATTCACTTTTTTTCGTATAACAAAGTATAAACGAGATATACACTAAAAAATTAGAGTGGGAGCCAACCATATTTTTTGTGTTTAAATAGCTTTTGGTTTAAACATAATATTATTAAATTTAATATTCTAATCGCTTGAATCGTCTGTTGGGTCCGCTAGTTGTGAGGTCGTTACCAAAGTCAATATTTAATCGTTTTATGTAAAAAAAAGAAGAAAAAAAAAGATAATGTTCGGTAATGGCTAAAACATGATCAGTGGAAGGATGAGGTTTAAAAGGGTGATTTTCGAAAATTTGAAATATCTGGGTTATGATTCTACATAACCAATTTTATTCCAAATTACATCACCTATAAATGGTGTTATATTCATATTTTTTGGATCATGAATATTAAATACCTCCGATTTGGATTTTTTAGTTTTTATCCTTAAGTAAATCCCCACTCCTACTCATGTCATGATAAAAATAGGCTGATATATTATGAACCATTTTATTCCAAGCTTATACACCAAATATTGTTTTCAAGAGACGTTTAATTTACTAAGCGCATACAAATTCGTTGAGTGGTGACGTCAACAATTAAGAGTTTACCTCCTTGTTTCGAAAATGTTTATTTGATAAATACTATAGTCGATATTTAACCTTTTTTATTAACACTATAGATTATATTTGTTATTAATAAAAAAAAAATGTGTAAAATCTCACATGGAATAATGGGGGTTTAGAGGCGGGCGGATTAGGCGATTCGGAAATTCACCTGTCTTCCCTCAATATTTGTTGTAAGTCATAGGCGAAGTGCTGATGTTGTCGTTTTCGGCATTCATGTCAGTATATGTTACGAGTTGAGCAAGTGAGTCTGTCAGTCATGGTCATTAAATATGAGTGTGTTTGGCATGGCCGATTCTAAGTCTCGAGAGAACTACTTCTTGTCTCCTAGTGTTTCTGGAACTTGATGGTCTGACGGATATAGTGTTCTTAATAGTTGGTTGTTTGTTGTCAGGACTTGTGTAAGAACAGTCGGTTTGTCTTGAAATGTCTCCATGTAGTACGTCTTTTTTTAGCAGATTTCCCTTGAGGGAAATAAACTATTGAGGTCGACACATGACGCGATTTTCGACAAATTTCTTCAAGTGTCCATTCATCCTACCCAGGAGACGACGAAATTGAGGTCCGTTCATAATTTTATATATATGTCTGTTAACGTTCTAGCTGTCGCTATTTTTGTTTGATTTGTTACCAAACTCGATATTTAAACGTTTTATGTAAAAAGATAGATCAAGTTCGTTAATGGCTGAAATTCCGTTAGGAGCAGGGTGGGGGTTTATAGAGGGGGCTTTTCGAAAATTTAAAATATCTGCGTTACTATACGTCGGATCGAAAAATTGTATGGACTCAATCTCATTGCAAATTAAATTTACTATAAATATTGTTATATACATGTATTCTCTATCTTGAATATTAACCGAGATATTTTATTAATTGTAACGAATGAGATGAGATCGGCAAACTTCGGGTCTTGTCGTGAGTTTCCGTCAAGAGCTAGTTTGGCCGTTTCCGAAACTGTACGGCTCTTGAGAAATTTCTCTATTGTTAAAGTTTCATGTGGGAAATCAGCTTAGTTTACGGAGCCTGCTTGACCTGCAGAACGTCATTGTAAGAAGCAGACCCTTTTCCTCTCAAGAATCTGAAGATATTTAGGAATTATGCTCGCCGCGAATATATTGGGCGGAGAAATGTCGGTCAATAAGACGATAAAGATCGGAGAACAAGACCCGGTTTGGAGGAAAGGCAGAACACGGACCTTAGGGAGTAATCATAGCCTACTAACTCATACATCGAATCGACAAGATGGCCAACAGAAGGGCATCACAGCCAGCTATAAATAATCGTGGGCCAACTTATCATAGACAGCTATAATTATAGAGCAAGTAGAGAATCGCGTGTTACAGCCTGACTCCCGTGTAATCGTGAACTGAGGCGTCATTAGAATGACAAAACAACACTCCCTTCCTCCTCAGGATTATCATATAGATTCCCTCTCAAGCTAACTAGATATCCGTGGCCATCTTGATAAATATGCCACAATAGAGCTGTTTCCACCATCTAATTCTCACGAAATGTGTCCTGAATTTAAAATTCATCCGCTCTTCAGAGAAAGTACTCCTTTGAAGCAATTTAGGAATGATCCACGAGATAGTAGTATAAAATGGAATCAAGAGCTAGTGTCACGAACAAAGTTTTGACTCGTTGGAGAGGCATATTATATATGCTTCTAGTATTGTAGATACTGAAGATCAGCACCCAACTTGGAGGTTTCAGAGGCTTTCATTTAAGTGAAATCAGTTAGCTAAGTTATCTTCATAACGAGAGTTTTTACGTGCTTTCATGTGCTTCCACTCTGCCCCATCGGCTTTCTGCCCCAGGAGTCTCCTCGCTCCATGCTTCGTTGTGCTAATTTTCGGTAGCTCTACCTCAGACGAGCGTACTTTCCGGAGAAGTGGAAACACGCTCACGTCATATCTTATCTCAAACCAGGCAGACCGCGAGGAAACCCTGCAAGGTAACGCGCCCCATAAGCCTCCTTAACACGACGGGAAAGCTCCCAGAACGCCTGGTTAAGTTAGAAAGCATCTCATGGATTTTATCCCCCACCATCAATTTGCCTTTAAGCCTCATTATTCGGCCGTCCAACAACTGCAAAGAGAATCGTAAGTCATCACACAAGGATTCCAGCATAAGCAGTATACAACGGGGCTCTTCCTCGATGTCTGAAATACCTTTGACTCTGTGTGGCACGATGGACTACTGCACAAACTTAGGATTACAAACACTCCTGGTTACCTCTATAATGTTATCACATTCTTCTTATAAGGAAGAACCTTCCAAGTTAAAATAAATAACACAATTAGCAAGAGCCGGAATATCAAAGCCGGCGTAGCTCAAGGACCCATACTTAGTTCTCTGCTCTACATCCTTTACTGTAGTGACATCTCGCAGATGGGAAATTCTTTCTTAGCTACATTCGCAGACGACACACTCCTCCTCATTCTAATACTCCATCTCCAAAAAGCAGCCGACCAGATCTCAAGATGGTTCAGCTCTCCTTGAACCCTGAAAAAACGCAGCCCGAGATTTTTGCTCTTCGTCGTTTCAAGAACGAAGATCTTCCTGAACTAGAAGAAGGTCATCACTCAATTCCTTGGACTCCGAAGGACCAGACCATCCGTTATCTCGGAGTACATTTTGACACACGACTTACATGGTGCCATCATATCCACATTAAATTAGAACAATCACACTCACGACTTGCACAAATATACCCACTAATAAAAAAAATACACTACTGAAACTGACTTGTGCAACACTACTTTACAAAACATTCATACTCCCTATATTAACATATGTACGCATTCGCAGTCTTTCTGGGCATCAGCAACAAACACAAAAAGAGATTCCAGTCCTTCCAGAGCAAAGTAATTCGAATAGCGGCTCCCTGGTTTGTTAGGAGCAGCCAAATCCACAAGGAATTGGAGGTTGCTCCTATTTCAGTTCATCTTCAGCAACTTGTAAGGAAATATCATGGCAGCCTTCCGATATCAAGTGGAGCCACTTATTATAATTTAGGTGCAACTACGGAAGGACGACTACGCCCGTGGCTGTACCAAAATATCTTAATTTTGTAACAAATATAAAAATTTGCGTATAATACCTTCGTAGTATTCGGCCAAAATAAAATTTTCTTTCTTTCTTTCTTCCTCGCTAGCTCTACAGCTGCCTTCTTCGAGCTAGGGGCCCATAGTTCGGGGTCATTTCATACCCCAGACTGCGACAATCATGTTATTAATAAATATAATGAAAGTAAATGATAATGAAATGAAAGTCGAGTTAAAATTAAAGTAAATCCAAATTTGATTAACTATTGACGCTCTACAATTGTTGTTCTTTGCACGTTTTGTAACTCAAATATCAAACGGGTTTTTCGTTCTTTCTTGTTTTCAGCCTTCAGTAAACCCTCACTTATACTCATCTATTGTTTACATAGAAATAGAGAATATCTGGCGGAAAAAGATACCAGCACTAGGGAAATTTCCTTAGTTTACGCAGCCCCTGCGTGACGGAATTTTATCTTTCTGTAAACCGCTACATCTCCTCTCTTTCTTATCACTTATGGCTTTATATCTAGCTTAAAGTTAAAGTCTAGACCTTCAGAGTCATTTTAAGTGAGAAGTAGAGATGAGGTAACATGTGGTATTATCTCACCACTTGGGCATAACGCATAGTTAATGCAGCATGATGGACTTTTGAATTTTAATTATAACTCAAAGTAGCTTTACAAATAGGTTAGAACCAAACTTTCCAGTCATTATTAATATTTCTTTCTGTTTTTCTGTTGCAGGAGGTGCTAGCTCGCTCGACGACAGTAAGTAATGATATCAATTATGTTTTTAATTTTAGGCTAACATTATCTTAACATAAAATAAAATTAGAACCAATTCACATATACTTCGAAAATAGGATTCAATTAATTCTTGATCATTTATTTTAAAACACTCATCTGTATCTAATTCCTTTACACTTCAGCTACGCTTATACGGGGTATCTCAAGTATACGAGCCACAATTGAAATATATTTTAAACCGTCAAGATATCACAAAAATGCAAGGTGTAGCTCTCAACGAGACCTTTCAACCGCGTCGTTTATTAATCCATAAAAAAAATTACTTTTAACTATTTAGTGACTCGAAGGTCGGCGTTTCTTCTTTACCGCATTTTTAAAATAGATTTTTGAAAACTACTCAAAAAATAAAGAAACACGCTTTTTATTTTGCTTAGTATTTAGCGATAAAATGACGGCTAAATTGCCTATTTTCAATGCCACAAGAGCAAATGTTATGTCTAACCGCTGCTTTTTTTTTTTTTTATTTTTTTTTTTTGGGTAGTTCTAGTTTTATCCACAGAACCAATTAAATATATTCTACTTACCAAGCAATCAAAGCACTCTAGTGACTGCGCAGTTTGTGAGCGTACTTTGTAAAAAAATTACGAAATAAATGTAATACTCATATTTAAAATTACGTTTTGTGCTTAGTAGACAATAAGAATAAAGAATTTTTTATTTATTTTTTATTTAACAAAAATGCGCCATACTTTAAATATCTTCATGTTCAATTGTTGTTAAAATAACCGTAAATGGTTTAGTGGACTGAGTGGGGTAAAATAAATAGTTCTGTGCACTTTTCAAGTTATATATTAAAAACAATAAAAACTTCTGTGCATGAAATATTTACAGGTAACAAGTCTAGTAGTTTCACTATTCACTATGGTCCATTTTGAATAGCCACAACTCAGTCACAGTTAGCACGAGACACTAGATAATAATTTTTTCGCACTTGACTTTACACTCGCAATCCGGTTAACTATTTTCACTCACTGAACATATTTTTTATATAACCATCTGGTATTTTTTATACCACCAGGTTACCTTGTTTTGCGAATGACTCACGAGTAAGTGAGTCGCCGCTACAATAGAAATGTGCATATGTGAATGTAAAACAAATAATTACACAAAAAAGCTGAATATATATATATATTAAAAAATCTTGAATTACTGATGAAATCTCTGAAAAATATTGCTGAAAGTTGTCCCTAGAGTGCTTTGATCACTTGGCAAGTAAAATAATTGAAACTGTGGATAAAACTGGAATTACTTAAAAAAAAAAAAGTCGGGTTTGAGGCTGGTAGACATTGAATCTCCACTTGTGACATTGAAAATAGGTAGGACTTAGCAAGCCATTTTATCGCTATGTACTAAGAGAAGCAAAAATACTATTTGAATAAAGCGGATTTGAAAGCTCGTAGTGCTGGAGAAGATGAAACTACAGTAACCTTCATCTTCCCGGACGATTGGAAACGAGAGTTTCAGAAGCTTATATTTCAAAGTCAGACTGGTCGAAGAAACATGACAATAAACTGCGACAAATCAAAGAAATTACTGGACATTGGAATACTGCAAGTAGAAAAATCCTAAAAAAGGAATTTGTTCTAGCCCGTGCCCGAATTGGACACAGAAAATTAATACATAGTAATTTATTGAAAGGTTTATTCCCACCAAAATGCGATTGTTGTAATACCCATCTTACTGTCTCACATCTTGTCCTCAATTGTAAAAAAATAAGATCTTCAGAGAAATAGTTTTGAACCTTAAACCGAACAGAGAACTTCTTAGAGACGATGAAGTAGACATCAGAAGGCTTTTTGCATTTTTAACTGAAGCTTGTTTGTTCCAAGAACTATAGCTCCATCTAACGCTAATGAAAATAGTAGATGTGGTAAATTGTAATAAAATAAAAATATAAACAAAAACACACGTGTTTCTTTATTTTTTGAAAAGTTTTCAAAAATGTATTATAAATGTGGAGTAAAGAGGAAACGCCGACTTTTGAGCAAGTGCTTAATACTTAAAATTATTTTTTTGGGACTAATAAATAATGAAACCGAGAGGTCTCGATGAGAGCTACAACTTTGGTCGTTTGCAATTTTGCTAAATCTCTAACGGTTTAAAAAATATTTCAGTTGTGCCCTGCAGATACGGGACACCCTGTATATTTAATATCTCATTTCAATTTCTATCTTGGACTTCGGTAAAGTACTAGTTGTATGTTTACATAATTAAAACACTTTGGAAAATAATGGTTAAATGTATATCATTGGTAGTATTTTAAGTTCAACCAATGATTATTATTAATTATTATTGGTTTTTTTTTTAATTTATTAAGGTAATGGCGGAAGTTGTAGTTTTACGTTGTGGAATATGTGCTGAAGATTCTGACAACTGTTGTTTATTCAATCATTTTTATTTTGGCTGAATAAATAATTCTGTTTACGGTCAATTTTATTTAATTAATATTGATTTTTAATTTATAATTTAAAAAAAAAAATAATATTTTAAGATTTATATAATTATGTACTTATATGCTAACAGTCTTGAAAAGCTTAATAACATATTTTCGTTTATTGAAAGTATATTATTCTCAGTCTCTTAACATTTAATTGTTTTTTCGGAACTATCGTTTCTTGTTAGCTTGTGCTATTGTATTGATTACAGTTGACAGAATCCATTTTCATTTCTGATTTATCAAATCAAGCTGACGCTCAACTTCCGCCTCGCATTTATGATAGTAAATGTATTGAAATTAGATTTAAATGTTTGTGTTAACTGTTTATGTCTCAGGTCCCGGCTGGGTCTCCCACTCCGCCCTGCTATTTTTTTCATAAATTTATTGATCACAAGTTAATAAAATGTATATTCCTCACTGCCCCATCCTTATATATCCTCATCCTTTACTAAACACATTTGGAAGAGCGTGTATGTATTAATTGCATGCCTAAGATTAGTTATTTTTGATAATACTTCTATTATTTTAATTTTTACAGCTATTATTTTTACTGTTTTTGGTTGGCTACCGGTAGCCGTGCGGCTTAAGGCGTGGGCACATCTACCACTACAAAAAATAGGTAAAAATATGTACTGGTTCGATCCCAGCCAAGGAAGAACAATAGAACAAGAGTTTGCTAGCAGAGCGCGCTAGTGTCGCAGTGCTTATGAATCAGCGGGAGTCTAAAGAGTAGATACGCCTAACAGCACCTCGGGATGACTAACGATTATGACTCTCTTCCCGTCAACTGGGAGGCTGACTGCGTGAAATGGCCACAGATCCTCTGGGTACAATGATGCCCATCAGTCTCCTGGAGACAACTCATTCCAGGTCCTCCTTGGCTAACGGGGGTGGTACGTCGAGTTGATCACTCACTACATAAAAACTCCGATCTCGAATCCCTCGAGTCTAGCTCAGGTGCGAAAAAAAAAATACATGGTTTAAAATATTGTTTCTTCACATTTTATGAACATGCCAGGGCCTCTGGTTCATTTTAAAATCCTGTGTATTGCCTTATGGACCAATAAGGACTAATAAATTTTCCTTTAGGTCCCATTAGAAGTGATTTCTTTTTCTCACCGTCCATCGCACAGATCCGCAAGATGTGTGCGTGCGTATATATACTTACACACACACACACACACACACACATATATATACATATGGTGTTGTGGTTTTTTTTTTGGAGGTTTGGTCAAAGTTGGTGAAAGAAACATCGTGGTTTATGCCAATATTTCGAGAATTTTATTTTCTCTTCTTCAGGGCAAGACTAAAGATACTTGAAAATGACTATACATATTGCACTAGAGTTAATGGTTATCCAGTAATATAGATAAATATATATATATATATATATATATATATATATATATATATATATATATATATATATATATTACTTTCCACGTGTATGCAACCACTAGTTAGATATTCATAAACATTGTGTTACCAATCGTAGGAGGGGGTTGAAATAGAGGCGGTTTCCCTTGGAAATATAATTATTCTACTAATTTATGAGAGAAGTAATTCCTTAAAACGCAAAAAATGTGCATACCTGAAGTCATTATCCCGGACGAATACTGGCGAAGTTAGTTATGGTGGTTACTAGGTACAAATAAATACGGATTTCCTCCAAAATACAACGATTCGATAATCTATATATATATATATATATATATATATATATATATATATATATATATATATATATATAGACATATGATTGTCGTTTACCGTCCTAGCCGTCACTTTTTAGCAGATTTCCCTTAAGGGAAATCAGCTATTAAGGTCGTACTCATGACGCGATTTTCGAAACATTTCTTCAAATATCCATCGATCCTACCCAGGAGATGACGAAAATGAGGTCCGTTCAAAATTATATATATATATATATATATATATAGATATATATATAGATATATATATATGTACTAGCCCAGATACCCGGCTTCGCCCGGGAATTGATTTGAGGCTGAATGGTGATGGTATTTTTTTGGCAAGGCTTTAATTTGCAAATATTTTGACATTTACCCGTCCCAGTGTTTAGAGTTAATACCCGTTGTTGGCATTTGTTAATAATAAAATTAATTTTTTATGTAAGTCTTCACTGTCCTCCAAATTGTCATATTTCCCGTCTCTTGTGCATTATGCATAGATTTCAGTTATTCCCGATTTAGTTTATAGTGTATATCTCGTTTATACTTTGTTAAAAGACAAAAATGAATATGACAAAAGTTACTCTAAATAACAAAATAAACAACTTTTGTTATGTTCATATTTGCCGAAAAACGAATACAAAACGAAATACCGCTATTGTTAAATTCAGGCATCCCTTTCAACCCCCACTCCTGCCCGTCCCTAGAAATGATGGTATGGCTTGTTATAATGAAAGCGTTAGTGCTAATACACATAGCGAGTTTTATTTATTTTGGTTGGGTCTTTTGTCCCAAATGTAATTGTTCACTTCCGCTATAGGTTTTAGCGTATATCTCGTTTATAATTCGGTATACGAAAAAAGTGTATATAACAAAAGTTACTCTAAATAACAAAATAAACAACTTTTGTGATGTTTATATTTGCCAAAAAAACAATAGGAAACGAAATACCGCTATATTTATTTTCTGGCCTCCCTTACAACCCCCACTCCTGCCCGTCCCTAGAAATGTTGGTATGGCTTGTTATAATAAAGGCCTTAGTCCTAATACACGTACCGAGTTTTATTTAGTTCGGTTGATTCTTTTGTGCCAAATAAAATTGATGACTCCCGCTATAATTTTTGACGTATAACTCATTTATATTTAGGTATACAACGAAAAAGTACATAACAAAAGTTACTCTAAATAATAAAATAAATAACTTTTGTTATGTGCATATTTGCCGAAAAAACAATAGGAAACGAAATATCGCTATTTTTAATTTCAGGCCTCCCTTATAACCCCCACTCCTGTTCGTCTTAGAGAATATTAGTATAGCCTAAAGTCTAAGTTGGGCTAGTAGTAATATACATACCAAGTTTCATAAAATTCGGTTAAGCCGTTTATGCGTGAAAAGGTAACAAACAAACAAATAAACAAACAAACAAACAGACACCAAAGAAACAAAATGCAGTTATGGTGTCTATGACATGTGAAACGAAAAGTTATCGTGAAATTTCGCGAAAAAAATCAATGTACAGACAGAGGTTACAATTATATATATATATATATAAATATATATATATATATATATATATATATATATATATATACATATACATATATGTCTGTTAACGCTCTAGCGGTCGCAATTTTTGTTTGATCGTTACGAAACTCGATATTTAACCGTTTTATGTAAAAAGACAGATCAAGTTCGTTAATAGCTAAAATCGAACTAGAGGGAGGGGGGATTATTGAAAATTCGAAATATCTCCGTTATTATGCGTCGGATCAAACAATTGTATAGAATCAATCTTATTGCAAATAAAATTTACTATAAATATTGTTCTATATATTTATTCTGTATCTTGAATATTAACGGAGATATTTGCATTTGTAGTGTGTGTGTGTGGTCGGCTGAGTTCGGGACTTTCCGCCGAGAGCTAGGGCGGCCGTTTCCGTAACTGTTCGTCCCTGGTGAATAGGTTTAGTGATTCCTTACTACTACTGTTGTTATTAGGCAGATTTCTCTATTGTAAAACTTCACGTGGGAAATCTGCCTAGTTTACGCAGCCCCTGCGTGATGGATTTTTTTCTAATTTAGAAATAGGGAATTTGTGGTGAGATGAGATCATATGTGTGCTCATTGGGAAATATGCTTATTTTACACAGCCCCTGCGCGACGGACATTTGTGAAAAATATTTGAAGTTATCCTCCGATAACTTGACGTTTCCTGACAGGCGTGCCGTGTTTGTATAAGACAATACACACTGTATCATTTTCGATAAAGATCCTTTATGGTGTTAGTGGCCTCATTCAAAAAAAAAAAAAAGGTGTGGGTGGGGGAGAAAAAAATACGTGGTTAAATACACACGAAAGGGAAATTTGACAAATGATGACATATGTCCCGAAGATAAGAGGTATTTCCCAGAGAGTCCCTCCCCCTAATATGGCGGCGACACGCTACCTTATTACTTCCACTATCTGATATTTTAATTCGAGGGTACCATTCATGTGGCAAACAACGCTTTTATTACCATCCTAATTCCATATATTCGTATTTTTATCTTAGGATAAATACATTTTGTTTATTTTCTTTTTAATATATCCATTTTTGGCTTATCTCCAAATTTGCTGTCGCATACCGTTTCCAATTCTGTTAGTCAGTACGGTGTAATGAATGCTTGACGTCTAAGCTCTTGTATAAGCGGGTTACTAGTTTGTTTGTGAAATGATTTTGATACAGTTAACTGGAAACTGATGTTTGGCTGCAAGCGTAAAATAGGAATGGATTGGAAAGACTTAATTTAGAATATTTCCGTCAGAGAAGCTAGAATTAAGAAATGTGTAAGACAAGGATGCCCTCTGTTCGCTTATCAGTTGAATATGTTTATTTTATTTATTTTTAAAGGAGCACTCGCATCTAGGCGATTGGACTCAAAATTTAAAAATGTAATAAAATACAATATAATAGAAAAATAAAAACTGTATCAACAATAAAAAAAATTAAACATGATAAATAAACATTAAATAACAAGTAATATAAACAACAAATAAGCATTAAACTAGTATTTAGGATTAGGATTAATGTGGTTTGGGCAATCAACAGCTAGGTTATTATGTCCTTTATATTAGTATGATGCTGTTTGCAAGTGTCTGTATACTTTATGTTTTAAATAATATCTAATAGATTGTATATGCTCTTACCATACCCTAAGGGTTAAACTAGTATTAAACTAAACAAATAACTAGTATTAAACAAAATAAATAAACTATAAACTAGTATAAAAGGTGGCAATTTAAAATTGTTTTATTAAAAAGATATATGTGTGTGTGTATATATATATATATATATATATATATATATATATATATATATATATTATTCCTATATACTAGTACATTTATATTATTTAAAATTATATTAAATTTCTCATTTGTAGAGAGTCAATAGTAACTAGATTGATTCTATAATATATTTTGACCCGACTTATAATAACAGAGATATTGGAATTTTCCAAATCCCCCCCCCCCCTCTAAATTCCTTTAGTCTGGTGGACTTGCTTTTTCTAATGGCGTAATTGCGTTACACGTCTGTATAGTTATTTGTTTTGTATTTATTTATACTGGAGCACCCGCAACTAGGAGATTTGGTTCAAAATTTAAGAATGTAATAACAACAATATAATAGAAAAATAACAAAAAATTAACAAAAATTAATGAACAGAACAAATAAAATTAAACACAAAAATAAAAATATTAAACACAACAAAAATAGTGTACACAATATTTCCTTATACCAATAACATTTTTGACAGAAAGCATTCGAATTTTTTTTAAATATATAGAACACTCTAAAAATTAAATGTCATTAATTTTTTAAAAAAATGGTTTATTTATTACTATTAAATAAACGCCCTAGATGCAAAAAATGAAAGCAAATCCAATAAAAAAAAAAAAAAATAGTAGCTCCTAGCGAAATTCAATCTCGAGATTTCCGGTTACAAAAGGACAGCGCTACCAACTGAGCCAAGGGGGACTCCTTGAAGTAGTCGTATTGGGAGCAACGCATGTCATTTTTTTTTAGACGAACTCTTAAGAAGTGCGTTCCTTAGCTTTAACAGTATTTGTTTTTCATTAGGTACTAAATACTAAAACCTTTTCGTTCAAATAGGTGGGGGAAGGCCGTCCACTCTCCTTGTTAGTCAAAATCATAAAAGGAGAGAAGTTAAGTCTTGTAAAACGACATCAATTTTTGTAAGGTAATTCAGCATATTGTCGATATGTGGGCTCCTGACGGTAAGAAGTTCGTACATGTTGTGGAGTCACCAATGCCGAAAAAGAAAAGTGCCCAAATAACAACAAAACAAAAACTCGAAGAATAAAGGCATAGATTCATTATATATATATATATATATATATATATATATATATATATATATATATATATCTGTGTGTGTGTTTTATTTTTAATTAATGCTATTCTTTATTTTCTCCTATTGTAAAATTAAACACGATAAATAATCATTAAATACACGTAATAAAACAACAAATAATTATTAAACTAGTAATAAATGTAAAAATTTCAAATAGTTTTATTAAAAAAATAATAATAATATTTTATTCCTATATACTAATACATTTAAATTATCTAAAATTATGTTTAATTTCTCACTAAGTCAAAATCAAACTGAAGAGAAGTTAAATGTTGTAAAACAAATTCAATTTTTTAAGGTGATTTATTGTTTTGTCGATATGTGGCCTTCTATCCGTATGAAGTTTGTACATGTAACGTGGAGTCTCTAAGTATCCAATGTTCCCGCAGGTAGTCAGTATGTGTTTGATTGTTCATGACATGTTCTGCAGAGAGGTATGTTTATTGAAGAGGGTATAATGAAAATTAAGTAAACAATCCAAGGCCATACAGATTAATGGTAAATCCATTCATTGCATTAGTTTTGCAGATGACATTGCACTGGTGGCACAGTCTGAAGGTGAAATGAATAGAATGCTGCAAGTCCTGAAGGACGCTCTAGTTTAAACTCTAGGCAAGTGCACATTAAAATAGTGAAAGAATTTTATGATCTTGAGAGCATATTCACTAACACAATGATTTTGCTCTCAAAAGCATTTGCTAAACAATCCTTCCATAAGATTATTTCAACTAATAAGCATATAAACATGGATACCAAAAAAATGCTAAGCCTTTCGTATGGGGTGTTCTGCTTTACGGGAGCGAAAGTTGGAAGCAATGGAAATGTGGATCAGGCGTAGAATCACTAGGTTGGACTCAAAAAAAAAGGTCCGTCACGCAGGGGCTGCGTAAACTAAGCAGATTTCCCACGTGAAGTTTAGTAATAGATAAATATACATACCGGTAACACAACACCACTATGAATAAATACAACCGGAAATAAGAAACGTTTCATCCAATGAACTATTTACTATAACTAGTTCTCTACTGGATATCTTAATAATGAGTCAGAATAATTTTTATCTCAATCAATCAAATTTTAGTAGTCCAAAACCTGAAGACGGGGGGATCACCAGAAAATATTTGCATGTATCTCGTATAATAAAGGTCTCTTCAATACAATTTTTGGTATTTAAACTTTGAATAATGTGAATTATTATGTAGCAAAGTATTGTTTATGTAACATGAGTAGAAGTGGCGGTTTGCTGGTCGCTGAAAACTAAATAAATGCAAATATCTCGGTTAATATTCAAGATATTGAATAAACGTATATAACAATATATGTAGTAAATTTAATTTGCAATAAGATTGATTCTATACAATCTTTTGATCCGACGTATAGTAACGGAGATATTTCGAATTTTCGAAAATCCTCCCCTCTAAACCCCCCCTCCCACTGGCCCGATTTCAGCCGTTAACGAACTTGATCTTTCTTTTTACATAAAACGACTAAATATCGAGTTTGGTACCGATCAAACAAAAATTGCGACCGCTAGAGCGGTAACAGACAAATATATATATATATATATATATATATATATATATATATATATATATATAATTTTGAACGGATCTCATTTTCGTCATCTCCTGGGTAGGATCGATGGACATTTGAAGAAAATATTTGAAAATCGCGTCATGAGTACGACCTCAATAGCTGATTTTCCACTAAGAGAAATCTGCTAAAAGTGGTAAAACTTCTTTGGCATAGAGAAAATCCTATTTTGAAGACATCAAACATCTTATGGATTTCGGTGCATAAGTAATATGAAAAGAGCAGCTGTGGTACACACGTTAGATTAAGATGATGATGTGAAAAGATGAGTTTCAGAGAAGTGTGTATTTTATGAAAAGTCCTCCACGCAGGTTCTGAAAGGCTAAGCAGATTTCCCACATGTAGCTATAACACTATTGTTCTCGTCTTCATATATTTTATATATTTTGAGTAAAAAATCCGATAAGTAGAACTGGGTGTTTTCTGAAGGTTGAAAACAAGAAAATATGAATAACTCTCTTAATATTTGGGACGCGAAGAAATGTATAGAACAAAAATTGCAGAGCTTCAGTACTTTATAAATATTGATGCTTTAACATTTGTTTAATTCCACTCATAATAACGTAATATTTGGATTAGAATCCCCCCCCCTCCTCTCACCTTCTTATTCCTCGTCTGATTGTAGCCGTTAATTTATATCATCTTTAGTGTTGAATGAAAAAGTTAAATGTCAAGTCTTTGTCTGGTGTGTTACAAATAGTTTAATCAGTGAGAGACAGCCTCAGGAAAATATAAACGCATTACTAACAACGAAACAAACGGTACTCCAATTTTGTCAACTATTTAAACGATAACTGTCACGATTCAAAGTATATAATGTAGAATCAGTACGAAACTGTTACGCAGAAACACTTTGTGAGCCGACTGGACAAACAGCAAACACGGGGGTATATAAACAGAGGACTTCCAACAAAGGTATCACCAATGAAACATACTTAACGCCAGTTGAGGTACAGTATTTAGGCTCTGAAAGCACTGATATTTATTTTATTTATTTGCACAGGAGCACCCGCAACTGAGCAATTTGGCTCAATGTATAACAATGTTAAATAAACGAAATTATAGAAAAATAATAACAAATTAACAACAACTAATGAACAGAACAATTAAAATTAAACACAACAAAAATAGTGTACACAATATTTCCTTATACCAATTACATTTTTGACAGAAAGCATTTCTTTAAATATATGGAACACACTAAAAATTAAATGCCATTAATTTAAAAAAAAATGATTTATTTATTAATATTAAATAAACGCCCTAGATGCGAAAAATTAAAACAAATCCAAAAAAAATAATTCCTCCGGCGAGATTCGATCTCGAGATTTCCGGTTACAAAAGGATAGCGCTATCAACTGAGCCAAGGGGACTCCTTGAAGTAGTCGTACTGGAAGCAACGCATGTAATTCTTTTTTAGACGAACTCTTAAGAAGTGCGTTCCTTAGCTTTAACAATATTTGTTTTAAAAGAAAAGAAGTGCCCAAATAACAACAAAACAAAAACTCGAAGAATAAAGGCATAGATTCATTATATATATATATATATATATATATATATATATATATATATATAAATATATATATATATCTGTGTGTGTGTTTTATTTTTACTTAATGCTATTCTTTATTTTCTCCTATTGTAAAATTAAACACGATAAATAATCATTAAATACACGTAATAAAAACAACAAATAATTATTAAACTAGTATTAAATGTAACAATTTCAAATAGTTTTAAAAAAAAAAAAAATAATAAATATTTTATTCCTATATACTAATACATTTAAATTATCTAAAATTATATTTAATTTCTCCAAGCAGATTCCCCCCGCAACTCATGGCGTTTTTTTTTTATATTTTTTTTTTATTTTTTTTTATTTATTTTTTTTTATTTATTTTTTTTTATTTATTTTTTTTTTTTTTTTTAGACGAACGCTTGAGAAGTGCTTTCCTTCGCTTTAACAGAATTTGTTTTTCATTAGGTACTAAACACTGAAATATTTTCGTTCAAATCGGTGGGGGGAAGGCCTTGCACTCTCCTAGTTAGTCGAAATCAAAAAAGGAGAGAAGTTAAGTCTTGTAAAACTACTTCAATTTTTTTTAGGTAATTTAGTATATTGTAAATGTGGGCTCCAGTCGGTAAGGAGTTCGTACATGTTGTGGAGTTTCCAATGCCGAAAAAGAAAAGAAGTCCCCAAAAAAACAGCATAACAAAAACACGAAGAATAAAGGCATAGATGTGTGTGTGTGTTTTATTTTTACTTAATGCAATTCCTTATTTTCTGCTATTTGTTTTTATGTAATACTAGCTGTACCCTGCGCGCGTTGCTACGATAGCAACTAAAATACTAAATTAAGATAAAGATGTATGTATGTAATAAGAGTTACTCTAAATATCAAATTAAACATCTTTTGTTACGTGCCCGTGACAAATTCGTTCCTAAAAATGTTAATATCGTGCTCGTTAATGTTAATGTCGTGCTCGTTCCTAAAAATGTTAATATAGCTTATAGTCAAAAATACGGAGTTTCGTTGATTTCGATTTAGTCTTTCATGTCCTATAACATTGTTGACCCTTTCTATAGTTTTTCGTGTATACCTCATTTATACTTCAGTATACGAAAAAAGTGAATATAACAAAAGTTACTCTAAATAACAAAACAAACAACTTTTGTTATGCCGAAAAATGAATAGATTATGAAATATCGCGATTTTATATTTGAGACCTCCTTTATAACCCCCACTCCTGTTCGCAACACAAAATCTTAATATAGCTTATAATCAGGGAGGTGTTAATACCAAATCATATACTGAGTTTCGTTTAGTTCGGTTGAGTCTTTTGTGCCATTTAAAATTGTTGACTCCCACTGTAGTTTTTAGCGTATAACTCATTTATACTTCGGTATACGACAAAAGAGTATGTTACAAAAGTTACTCTATATAATAAAATAAACAACTTTTGTTATGTGCGTATTTGACGAAAAACCAATAAGAGACGAAATATCGCTATTTTTAATTTCAGGCTTCCCTTATAACCCCCACTCCTGTTCGTCTCAGAGAATACTAATATAGCCAGAAACCTAGCCGGAGTTAGTAGTAATATACATACCAAGTTTCATAAAATTCGGTTCAGCCGTTTACGATTCTATACAGGACATACACACAAACATTCATTTTAGCAGATTTCCCTTAAGGGAAATCAGCTATTGAGGTCGTACTCATGACGCAAGTTTCGATAAATTTTTTCAAATGTCCATCGATCCTACCCAGGAGATGACGAAAATGAGGTCCGTTCAAAATTATATATATATATATATATATATATATATATATATATATATATATATATATATTTGTCTGTTAACGCTCTAGCGGTCGCAATTTTTGTTTGATCGTTACCAAAGTCGGAATTTAATCGTTTTATGTAAAAAGGAAGATCAAGTTCGTTAATGGCTGAAATCGGACCAGTGGGAGGGGGGGGGGTTAGAGGGGGAGATTTTCGGAAAATTCGAAATATCTCCGTTATTATGCGTCGGATCAAAAAATTGTATAGAATCAATCTTATTGCAAATTAAATTTACTATAAATATTGGTCTATACATTCATTCTGTATCTTGAATATTAACCGAGATATTTGCATTTGTATTCTGCATTGGTCGGCAGGAGTGGGCTGTTTGGTACTTTCCGAAGAGAGCTATGGCGGCCGTTTTCGTAACTGTTGGTCCCTCGTGCATAAGTTTAGTGATCCCTTACTAATTACTACACTTGTTATTGGGCAGATTTCTCTATTGTAAAACTTCACGTGGGAAATCTGCTTAGTTTACGCAGCTCCTGCGTGACGGACTTTTTATATATAAGATAAAAACAAATACCCGAAAATAAGGAATCAAATTAAGTAAATATAAAAGAGGAATACTTGCTAAGAAAACAAGACGAAATCAAATATTCCGTAACCATCAGGACATCTAAAGAAATCTTATTACATACTTGGATCCAAGACTGCATCGGAAACAACTTAACTATACAAACGACGTGGACAAACTCGCCAAACATGCTACCCAGAGACAATCTTCTGACTTTCAACCCCACCAGACTTACATTTACAAATTTAGCCCAAATAAACGGTTTGCTAAATGAACGGCAAAAATGTTTGCATGGAACATCAGAAAGTCCGTCACGCAGGGGCTGCGTAAACTAAGCAGATTTACCACCAAGTTTCAGAGGTTTTTTTTGTAATTTCTATTCTATTAATTTCTGAATTTCTAATTTAGGGTATGTACCGCATATCCTTAATCTTAGGTTTTAGCAGATTTCCAGCTATTGAGGTTGTACTCGTGACGTGATTTTCAAAATTTTTCTTCAAATGTTAATCGATCCTACCAAGGAGGTGACGAAAATGAGCTCTGTTCAAAACTGTATATATACCTATATCTATCTATCTATCTATATATTTGTCTGTTACCGCTCTAGCGGTCGCAATTTTTGTTTTATCTTTACTAAACTTGGTGTATAATCGTTTTATACAAAAAGACAGATCTGGAGGGAGAGAATTTCGAAAATGCTTAATATCTCCGTTATATGCGTCGGATCGAAAAGTTGTATAGAATCAATCTTATTGCAAATGTAAAGTCCTTTAAATGTTGTTAAGTACATTTCTTCACTATCTTGATTATTAACTGAGATATTTGCATTTTTTAGTTTTTGGTCTTCAGTAAACCTCCACTCGTTCTCATCTCATATTAACAATGTTCTATTATGTTATGAAGTATTTTATTTGAAGCTTGAATACCAAATATTGTTGTCATTGAACTTTTAATTTTTGAGATAAAGGCAAAAACGTGACGCACTTGGGAATTCTGCTTAGTTAACGCAGCCCCTGCGTAACGGACTTTTTATTGTTAATCGCCGTTAGCAGGATATAAATAAAGAGTGGAATAGGATGCATCTGTGTATTATTGGACCTTTTGGGAATCTGCTTGGTGGACGGACCTGACTGATAGCTCACTTACTACAAATAAAACATATTAAGTTGTATTGTCATATCAATTTTATATTATAAGTTTATATTCACCGAATTATTTATTTATTTGGGGAGCTCCAGCAACTAGGCGATGTCGCTCAGTATCATTTATTTTTAATTCCTTAAATTAAAATGCTAAAATAAAGAAAAATGTTTTCAAAATCATTAAAACAGTATAAAATATAGCTATATATAAAAGTCCGTCACGCAGGGGCTGCGTAAACTAAGCAGATTTCCCACGTGAAGCTTTACAATAGAGAAATCTGCCTAATAACTGTAACTGTAATAGAAGAGCTCTCGGTGGAAAGTCCGAACATAGCCTACTGGTACCACACGCAGAATACAGATGCAAATATCTCGGTTAATATTCAAGATACAGAATACATGTATAGAACAATATTTATAGTAAATTTAATTTGCAATAAGATTGATTCTGTACAATTTTTCTATCCGACGAATAGTAACGGAGATATTTCGAATTTTCGAAAATCCTCCCCTCTAAACCCCCCCCCCTCCCCGTGGTCCGATTTCAGCTGTTAACGAACTTAATCTTTCTTTTTACATAAAACGACTAAATATCGAGTTTGGTAACGATCAAACGAAAATTGCGACCGCTAGAGCGGTAACAGACAAATATATATATTATATATAATATATATATAATATATATATATATATATATATATATATATATATATATAGTTTTGAACGGACCTCATTTTCGTCATGGATCGATGGACATTTGAAGAAAAATTTCGAAAATTCCGTCATGAGTACAACCTCAATAGCTGATTTCCCTTAAGGGAAATCTGCTAAAACTAAGGAACCGTTAAAATAAAACTATGTAAAACTATAATTTTTGCGACAAATCCTGGCTTGAGGATGATGAAAGTCTAAGTTTAAAAATGTATTTTACAGCCTTGTTCGCAAAAAAACACAAATATGTATTAGTGGCATAATTTGGGATTAAAACGTAGAGTGATGAGTGGAGTAGGTGTGGTTTAAAGTTTGTTGTAAATGTTATTTCACCGAATTATTTTCTGGGCAATTATGGTGTATCTAGTAGGTTATAACTGTTTATAGTTTGTAATTTAAAAGTGGTATAATTATTATGATGTTATTTGATGCTTATTATTCTAAATAAACTCAACCGCAAAAAAAAACCGGACCCTTCATTTTTGTCGTATTAGAGTCTAACATTGAACTAATCCCTTCAGGATTAATAAACAATTAGATAAAACTCAGATTAGATTTATTTGTCGTGAAGTTGATCTATTCCAAACTGTAAGTAGATTTCACATATTTAAACAACTTTAATTATTAACCAAGCATTTTCTTTAACTAATGTTTTATTTTTATTTCGGTCCAGAATAATGAGTCTTTCAAACTTAGATGGAAGGCCAGAGCTTACGTTACATTGCCGAAACGCTTGGGGTAGGGAAGTCTACCATTCACTGTAATAAAAATGAAGAATAATTTTTTTTTTAATTGTGTTACTTTATCTTTTTCTTTTTTTTATTTTGTATTTTTTTGTAAATAATCAATAAAAAGTATTCACTTTTGCCAGATTTTGTTTAAATAACCTATAGATTAACCAATTATTTTAATTAAAAAGATTAATATACATATATATTAAGTATTTAACAAAATTATAAGACTAAATCTAAGTGTCCGGTTTTTTTTGCGGTTGAGTGTATGTTGCTATTCTATTTGATTACATCATTAATTAGTTAGGGGATGATCATCCCCAAATGAGAATCAGTTGCATGTTACTCAACAAAGCTTCATTTATAGAGACAGTTGGGTTTTGAGTGGCCCTGACTGTTCAAGCATCGTTGCATATAAATTCTTTTGTCATATTTATTTATAGCTGGTGGTGAGGGTGATGAATGGTTAATCACAAAAACTTTTTTATGGCTCCTCACAATTTTATTTCTTATAAACGCTGAGCGCTTTCGGGGACTAAATCCCCATCCTCAGAGCTACAAAACAATGTAACACCATAATTAGGAGTCTAAAAATCAGTTGTTAAAAATATTTTACATAATTAGTCATATAACAAAAACGTCTATAACATTATAAAAATTTTTTACAATAATAACACCTAACTTAAAAACACATTTACAATTAAAATATAACAAATTCATAATTACTATTTCAACATTAAAGTAATATTATAAGCAAAAATTACCGTCAGAGCGTAGGGCAATCCTATAGACTTGCTACTAGGCTAAACCCTGCCGATGCACTGAGGCCAAGGGGATCGTTCCAAGCCGCTAGGGAGGGGGCAGAGACAAGTCTGGACATGAGAGACGCGTTTGTGTCAGTCTGCACATTTACATTGCCTTTATTTATGGCTTTTTCAAGTTTTATTTCCATAGCCTCCACCATGTCCAACAGATAACCCCTAACATCACTATGAATTAATTTTATCCGGTGGTCTCCAGCATGGTGGTTGTGCTCCTTACAATGTGCATAAAACTCTGAGCCTGCTCTCATGTGTTCCTTAGCCCTGATCCGTAACTTCCTCTCTGTCCTCCCAACGTAGCTGGCTTCACACATCCCACACTTCATCATGTACACCCCTGATCTGTCTCCTAGAGGAGTAGCATCCTTGATTTTAGAGACAAAATTCAGAAGTGACGCCCTCTTTCTGTAGGCTATTCTAATGCCCTGTCTGTTTAGTTTTCTTCCAAGGATTTCCGAAAGCCGGCCCAAATATGGCAATACTCCCCAGGATTTAACCTCTTCCCCCCACCCCTAAAAGTCTCCCTCATCAATTTTTTGGAAACCCTCCTGCCATATATTTTTGTATATGACTATGGAGAACAGAATGGCCATAGACGCGATTTTATAAGAAAAATATATGGCAGGAGGGTTTCCAAAAAATTGATGAGGGAGACTTTTAGGGGTGGGGGGGAAGAGGTTAAATCCTGGGGAGTATTGCCATATTTGGGCAGGCTTTCGGAAAATCCTTGAAGAAAACTAAACAGACAGGGCATTAGAATAGCCTACAGAAAGAGGGCGTCACTTCTGAATTTTGTCTCTAAAATCAAGGATGCTACTCCTCTAGGAGACAGATCAGGGGTGTACATGATGAAGTGTGGGATGTGTGAAGCCAGCTACGTTGGGAGGACAGAGAGGAAGTTACGGATCAGGGCTAAGGAACACATGAGAGCAGGCTCAGAGTTTTATGCACATTGTAAGGAGCACAACCACCATGCTGGAGACCACCGGATAAAATTAATTCATAGTGATGTTAGGGGTTATCTGTTGGACATGGTGGAGGCTATGGAAATAAAACTTGAAAAAGCCATAAATAAAGGCAATGTAAATGTGCAGACTGACACAAACGCGTCTCTCATGTCCAGACTTGTCTCTGCCCCCTCCCTAGCGGCTTGGAACGATCCCCTTGGCCTCAGTGCATCGGCAGGGTTTAGCCTAGTAGCAAGTCTATAGGATTGCCCTACGCTCTGACGGTAATTTTTGCTTATAATATTACTTTAATGTTGAAATAGTAATTATGAATTTGTTATATTTTAATTGTAAATGTGTTTTTAAGTTAGGTGTTATTATTGTAAAAATTTTTTATAATGTTATAAGACGTCTTTGTTATATGACTAATTATGTAAAATATTTTTAACAACTGATTTTTAGACTCCTAATTATGGTGTTACATTGTTTTGTAGCTCTGAGGATGGGGATTTAGTCCCCGAAAGCGCTCAGCGTTTATAAGAAATAAAATTGTGAGGAGCCATAAAAAAGTTTTTGTGATTAAATTCTTTTGGTCATGGAATAACGAAATGACGTGTTTATTGCCTATTGTATGATAGAAAACATCATATATTTTTGGTCGCTATAAAAAAAAAAAAAAGTCCATCACGCAGGGGGTGCGTAAACTAACCAGATTTTCCACGTAATGTTACACAATTGAGAAATGTCCATAGGAGTGCCGAAAGGTTACGGAATCGGCCGAACTAGGTTTTGGCGGGAAACTCACTCCCGTCCGTTATCCGACCACATTTAATAAAAATACAAATATCTCGGTTAATATTCAAGATAGAGATTAAATGTGTACAATATGTATAGTAAATTTAATTTGCAATAAGATTGATTTTATACAATTTTTCGTTCCGACGAATAGTAATAGGAGATATTTCGAATTTTCAAAAATCCCCCCTCTAAACCCGATCGAGTTTGGTTACGATCAAACAAAAATTGCGAGATAGTAGAATTAAGTACATACCAAATACTTTTATTATAAACATATCCCCAGCACGCCGGACTTGGGTGTAAATCCTAAGCATTGAGACGAGAAAAGTAAAAATATTGTACAAAGTAAGGCCCAAAAACAAATACCATCATTATTCAGCTTCAAATAATTTCCCGGGCGAAGCCGGGTACCTTAGCTAGTGTTGTTATATAATTATGTTCTCTATCATAAATATTAGTCAAGATATTTGCATTTAATAGTTTTCCGCATTCAGTAAAACCCCACTCCTACTCATGTCATATTAACAATAAGCTACTATATTATATCATGAACAACTTTTTTCAAAGCTTAAACACCAAATATCATTTTGGAGGGAGCTTTATTATGCGGAAGCATGAAAATTTGTTGTGTGATAATGTTATCAATTAAGGTTATACATTCTTGTCTCGAATATCTTTATTTGGTCTATACTATACCCGATGTTTAACCCTTTCCGTCAACACCAAAGATTATATTTTTTATTGGCTGAAATCGGGCGAGAATTCGAAAGTTCCAAATATCTCGTTTATAATGAGTCGCGTCCTAAAATTTTATAAAATCAATCTATTGATGCACTACAATTGATGTTCTATGCATTCCTTTTGTTTGTTGTTGATTTTTTTGCTCGTTTTATAGCGAAGGGTGCTTTCTTGTTTTAGTAGATTTCCCTTAAGGGAAATCAGCTATTGAGGTCGTACTCATGACGCGATTTTCGAAAAATTTCTTCAAATGTCCATCGATCCTACCCAGGAGATGACGAAAATGAGGTCCGTTCAAAATTATATATATATATATATATATATATATATATATATATATTTGTCTGTTAACGCTCTAGCGATCGCAATTTTTGTTTGATCGTTACGAAACTCGATATTTAACCGTTTTATGCAAAAAGACAGATCAAGTTCGCTAAAGCTGAAATCGGGTTAGAGGGAGGGGGGATTTTCAAAAATTCAAAATATCTCCGTTATTATGCATCGGATCGAAAACTTGTAAAGAACCAATCTTATTGCAAATTAAATTTACTATAAATGTTGTTATATACATTTATTCTCTATCTTGAATATTAACCGAGATATTTGCATTTTTATGAAGTCTGTGGTCGGGTATAGTTCGGATTATGTCGGCCATTTCCGTCATTTCTCGGCTCAGGTGGAAGCTTCTTCTAACCTCACCTGTCGTTTCTAACCTTACCTTACCTTCGTTAGTTTGTGAGATTTTATGCAACAACGTTCTGTTCATCCACCCCCCCCCCCGTCGTTAGGGGTTGGGCTTCTAAAATTTGAGTTATTAAAATATAAATCATTCTTACAATTGAGAAGCCGTTTCAGTTGGGAATTTATTTTAATTAACTGAAAGATTTCTCATTACCGTTTGCATTTAATCAGGGTGGTATTGTGTTACCAGTATGCAGATTTCTCTATTGTTAAACTTCACATGAGAAATCTGCTTAGTTTACGCAGCCCCTGCGTGACGGACTTTTTAGACTTCCGCAACTCCCCTCCCCCTTTACCCATCGGTTATATACATAGAAATAGAGAATATGATGTGAGATGAGATCAGTAGTTTGTACTTTCAACTTCAGATCATTAAATGTTAAACCGGTATGTCGGAAACTACTTAGTTTACGCAGCCGCTCTGTAACGGACTTTTTCTGGAATATTTATATTTTTCCTTTGTTTCTACTCATGGGTATTTCACATTAAGCTATTTTATCACCAAATCTTATGTGTATCTTACATTTCTCTTTCTTACTTTTACTGGACTCGTGTATCATGGGGAAATAATCAATTTTTTTCACTACTTCATGAAGAAATAATTCAGTTCTGTAACTTTCTAGGAGTATTGATTGTTATTTTAAGGTTTAGAAGTTTTATATGTAAAAATTAAAAAAACAGACTGACTTTCATTCACTTCAAATGGGTCAAGGCACACGCAGGAATTATGGGCAATGAAATAGTCGATATCCACGCCAAAAGTGCCTCTAAAAGTAGTGAAGAGGTAATTACAATAAAATTACTCCGACTGTGTTAAAATCTTTACTAAGAGAAAAAAGTATGAATTTGTGGCAACAGAGATGGAATCATACAGATAAAGGATCACATCTAAATTATATATACCAGTTTTAAAAACCAATATCCCACTATCCCAACATACATCTTATCTCACACAAATACTAACAGGACACGGTAATACAAACTCTTACTTAGACAGATTCAAACTTACTGACTCAAATACTTGTAAATGCGACAGTTACACTGAACAGACATTCACCCACCTTATTTATGAATGTAGACTGACTCAAGACATACGAAGACAGTTAAAGACTTTTATTCCCGGATGGCCTATCAGTCCTGATATTTTATTTTCAAAACACATACATTTATTAAAAGAAATAGCCTACAATATCCTTAAGCTGAGAGAGGAAAACATAATATAAAATTAATATTATGCAATTTTTATTGGTTATTTAATTGTAAAATTTAATATTTTTGTTTATTTTATCAAGTTTAATTTTTAGCAGATTTCCCTTAAGGGAAATCAGCTATTGAGGTCGTACTCATGACGCGAGTTTTGAAAAATTTCCTCAAATGTCTATCGATCCTACCCAGGAGATGAAGAAAATGAGGTCCGTTCAAAATTATATATATATATATATATATATATATATATATATATATATATATATTTGTCTGTTAACTCTCTAGCGGTCGCAATTTTTGTTTGATCGTTACCAAACTTCATATTTAAGCGTATTACGTAAAAAGAAAGATCAAGTTCGTTCATGGCTGAAATCAGACTATGGGGAGTGGGGGTTTAGAGGGGGGATTTTTGAAAATTCAAAATATCTCCGTTATTATGCGTCGGATCGAAAAATTGTATAGAATCAATCTTATTGTAAATTAAATGTACTATAAATATTGTTCTATACATTTATTCTGTATCTTGAATATTAACCGAGATATTTGCATTTGTATTGTGTGTGTGGTCGACGGAACCCCGCCATGTTCCGGACTCTCCGCCGAGAGCTCTGGTGGCTGTTTCCAGAAGTATTCGTCCCTCGTGAATAGGTTTAGAGATCCCTTCCCACTACAGCTGTTATTAGGCGGATTTCTCTATTGTAAAGCTTCACGTGGGAAATCTGCTTAGTTTACGCAGCCCCTGCGTGACGGACTTTTTATAATCTTATTTACATTTAATATGTATATATATTATTATATAAAAAATGTTAAAATTTTGTAAAAATGCACATATAATGCAAATATGCATGGGATGTGCAGAAAATAAAATCCCTCCGCATAGGGTTATATGTAGAGGAAATAAATAAAAAAAAAAAAATTAAGTAAAACGAAATTTGAACTTCATTATCGGAGTAGAAAGGGTGAAATGTTATTCCTGAAAAACATCGGTTATTAGGCTTTGTATCAAAAAGTGTTATTTAACCCTCATGCTTCGCGATGGTGTGTTGTTTTCCCAAATCTTTGTTCTTCTTTTTGCATTAACTCCAATATTACTGGATATGTTTGTATATTTTCAGCTTTCACTCTTCAGTAAAACCCCCTCCCCTACGCTTGTGGTTTTTACTTGAAGATTACATATCACAACATATCATATGTCCAACGTAAATTTCATTTATGCTTTTCATAGGCTTCTTACTAGGAGAAAAATATGTTTATTTGGTCTCTACTCGATATTTACCTTTTCAGTTTGCACTGTAGCCCGTACATAGACCGCGTATTAGAATACTTGAAACAAAACAACATTTTCAAAAAATTATAATGTAGGGCAATACTGAAAATATTTGCAGAAATGAGGATACTTACGTAAATATAATAATTATATGTTATATGTTTAATATGTTATATGTGTTGAATATGTTATATATTAAATATGTTATGTGTTAAATATGTTGCAGGTTATATGTTAAATATGTTATAGGTTATATGTTGATTATGTTATAGGTTAAATATGTTATAGGTTATATGATAAATATGCTATAGGTTATATGTTAAATAGGTAATAGGTTATTTGTTAAATAGGTTATATGTTAAATATGTTATATATTAATTATTATGCTGTATATTAATTATTATGCTGTATATTAAATAACTGATTCGTCGCTAAATCGCCCCTGTTGCGAAATGCGATTATTATATGAATAAATAAAAAAAAAGTTTGCACTAAAGATAGTATTTTAGCAGATTCCCCTTAAGGGAAATCAGCTATTGAGGTCGTACTCATGATGCGAGTTTCGAAAAATTTCTTCAAATGTCCATCGATCCTACCCAGGAGATGACGAAAATGAGGTCCGTTCAAAATTATATATATATATATATATATATATATATATATATATATATTTGTCTGTTAACGCTCTAGCGGTCGCAATTTTTGTTTGATCGTTACCAAACTCGGAATTTAATCGTTTTATGTAAAAAGGAAGATCAAGTTCGTTAATGGCTGAAACCGGACCAGTGGGAGGGGGGGTTTAGAGGGGGAATTTTTGAAAATATCTCCGTTATTATGCGTCGGATCGAAAAATTGTATAGAATAAATCTTATAGCAAATTAATTTACTATAAATATTGTTCTATACATTTATTCTGTAACTTGAATATTTACCGAGATATTTGCATTTGTATTCTGCGTGTGGTTGCCAGTAGGCTATGTTTGGACTTACCGCCGAGAGCTCTGGCGGCCGTTTCCATAACTATTCGTGCCTCGTGAATAGGCTTAGATGTTAGGTTAACTGTTTTTTGGGGCTAGAAACTACTGGGTTATTACGCCCTAAATAATGTTTTAGATTTAGAGGTTTCTTACTACCGCAGTTGTTATTAGGCAGATTTCTCTATTGTAAAACTTCACGTGGGAAATCTGCTTAGTTTACGCAGCCCCTGCGTGACGGACTTTTTTATTAAGCATCGGACATGGAATAATAGTGGGGGTTTGGGGAGGGGGAATTCGGAAATTCAAAATATTTCAGTTATTACGAGTCGGATCGTAAAATGTTATAGAACCAATCTTGTTAAACTATTGATGTTCAACAATTGGTGTTCTATACATTTTTTCGTAACTCAAGTATTAAGTGTTATTCGTGATGTATTGTCTTCAGCCTTCTATAGCCCTCATCCCTGCTGCCTTCTACTAAACGGTTATAGAAATTGGGTATATGTCGTGGTGAGAGGCATAAGTGTGTTATACCTGCAAGTAGGAAATATGCTTAATTTACGCAGCCCTTGCGCTACGGATTTTGTATGTAACAACCACCGACTCATAACAACACAAAAACATGGCATAAAATATATAACAAAAGTCCGTCACGCAAGGGCTGCGTAAACTAAGCAGATTTCCCACGTGAAGTTTTACAATAGAAAAATATGCATACTGGTAACACAATTCCACCTTGATTAAATACAAACGGTAATGAGAAATCTTTCAGTTAATTAAAATAAATTCCCAACTAAAACGGCTTCTGAGTTGTAAGAATAATTTATATTTTAATAACTCTAATTTTAGTAGTTCAAGAACTAAAGAAGTTAGGGGGGCGGATGACCAGAACGTATTTGCATAAATCTCACAAAGTAAGGAAAGTGAGGTAAGGTTAGAAACGACAGAAAAGGCTAGAAGAAGCTTCCACCTGAGCCGAGGAATGACGGAAATGGCCGAACTAATCCGAACTATACCCGACCACAGACTTCATAAAAATGCAAATATCTCGGTTAATATTCAAGATAGAGAATAAATGTATATAACAATATTTATAGTAAATTTAATTTTCAATAAGATTGGTTCTATACAATTGTTCGATCCGATGCATAATAATGAAGATATTTTGAATTTTCGAAAATCCCCCCCTCTAAACCCCCCCCCCTTCGTTCGTAACGATCAATCAAAAATTGCGACCGCTAGAGCGTTAACAGACCAATATATATATATATATATATATATATATATATATATATATATATATATATATATATATATATATATATATATAATTTTGAACAGACCTCATTTTCCTCATTTGGGTAGGATCGATGGACATTTGAAGAAATTTTTTGGAAATCGCGTCATGAGTACGACCTCAATAGCTGATTTCCCTTAAGGGAAATCTGCTAAAATTCATGGTCTCACTAGTTAAATTACTGGAACTGGGCTACTTGGGCACTTTGTTTGTTCTTAACTAGAAAAGTATACACAACTAGTGCACAATGTAACTACGATAGCTACTACACTAAATCATGTTAGATAATGGTACTTATTCTACATATGGTTGTTGTACAATGTGGTCAGTATTAATGGTCTGCATGTAAAAAATTAAGTTGACGAGTTGTATTATTATTTTGAACCATAATATGGCGTAACTAAATCCTCATTGGCAAGAACAAGACAAACCAATACGCCAATACTACAATACTATACTAACTATATCATATCGTAACTAACGATATGCAATGGATATAATCTAGCTATGACTGTAGCAGTGGAGTACAGTACTTAGACTTAAGTTTTTGTCAGCCCAACTTCTTTTGTGGCGAAATTCAAAGTCAAATTAAGCTTTGCTACAAAATAATACTCAAAAATTCTTCTACTACCGGGATTCCCAAAGTAGTCGAAATCGTTTTCCCGGGGGTCGACATAAAGGAAAACTACTTTTGGTGGTCCACGAGGTCTAAAAATCGACCGCTATTAATTAACAGAATTTCTTATTTGAAACTTTCAAGATACTGTATAAGTTGTGACACGTGTACCTAATTGTTATAAGAACGACTAATATTTTAGAAGAAAGTATCATTGTTGTGTCTCAATTAGTCGATAAGTGTGTTTGTACAAGATGAAAAACTCGGCTAGTCAATAAGCATGGACAAGTTCCATCCATCACACCTATTGTTTTTAATCTTTACGTTTTTGTTTGTTTTGTTTTTTAAAAAAAAAAATTAACTAAGTAGTAGTATTTTTACGTAATGATTATTAATAATTATTAAGCAAATTGATATTTACTAAATTTTATGCTTATTTATTTTGTTAAGTTTTGATGAAAATATTATGTCGTTTACTTACCTAACCAACCGTGAATTAGCAGATTTCCCTTAAGGGAAATCAGCTATTGAGGTTGTACTCATGACGGAATTTTCGAAATTGTTCTTCAAATGTCCATCGATCCTACCTAGTAGATGACGAAAATGAGGTCCGTTCAAAACTGTATATATATATATATATATATATATATATATATATATATATATATATATGTATATATATATTTGTTTGTTACCGCTGTGGCAGTCGCAATTTTTGTTTGATCGTTACCGAACTCGATATTTAGTAGTTTTATGTAAAAAGAAAGATCAAGTTCGTTAACGGCTGAAATAGGACCAGTGAGAGGGGGGGGGTTTAGAGGGGAGGATTTTCGAAATATCTCCGTTACTATTCGTCGGATCGAAAAATTATACAGAATCAATCTTATTACAAATTAAATTTACTATAAATATTGTTATATATATATATTTATTCTCTATCTTGAATATTAACCTAGATATTTGTATTTTTATTAAATCCGGGCGGCTAACGAAGTGTCTTTCCCGCCATAAGCTAATTTGGCCGTTTCATTAACTGCTCGGTTCTCGTGAAATTTCTCTATTGTAAAACTTCACAGGGGAAATCTGCTTTGTTTACGCAGCCCCTGCGTGACGGACTTTTTTTGAATATGGTAAGTATTTTGAATCAAATGGAAAAAAAACTTGTGATTGGATTTTAAAAGAGGGGATTTTTAAGGGTTTGAAGAGTCAGAGGTAGCATTTCGTTTTGAAAAAGGCATCTCTCGCCCAAAATAGTTTGGGAATCCCTGATCTAGTACAATAGCTATTTATATTATTACATACACTAGATGTGCAGTATAAAAGATTCACCCTAGAATGAAATATAAAATATTTCAAATATTGTATATAATTATAAAAACATGCAAATTCTCTGTTTCATATATGCATGTGCGCACACCAAAGTTTATTTTTTGTATGTCTATATTTAAAACGAAATAGTTAATATTAAGCAAGATAACTCATTAAAATAAAATCTGACAACACAAATGTCTGCAAAAATTAAATGTTGCAGAAAATTTGTCAATGATCATTTGCAGTGTCTTTTCAATTATTTGCAATTCGAATTTTGACTTCTTTCGTGTGATTGTAGTCGTCATTGATTTGAGATATGATGGTAGTTGTTAGGGGTTGGACTCGTTACTTTATATAGTCAAATGAGAGAATGAACAAGGCTCGGGACACCTATGATCTTTGACAAATTGACAACTGCAAGCATATATTTAAAGTGACATAATTAGTAGTAGGCAAGATAAAAGCGTTAAATTAAATATTGCAAAAAAAGATGACTGCTAAAATTAAATGCAGTGTATTTTTTTTTTTTATTTTAGAAAATTTGTCAATGATCATTTGTAACATTAAGTGGTGTGTCTTTAGAATCATTTATAATTCGCATTTAAAATTCTTTTTCTTTAGTGTAGTCTTCATTGATTTGAAATACGATCATATCGCTGTTCCAGAACAATAATGACGTAACTCTTAATGCTTAATGGTATCACAAAGATGATGGATCAAAAATGCTTGTGTTTGGTATTTATTTGGTATTTAACAGACGAGAAATAAAATTTTGACATTCAAGAAATAATTTTGGGGACAATTGATTAAGGGTTGAAAATTAATAATGATTTATTCAAAGTCTGTTAGTATAAAAGTAAATATGTGCTATACCTTCGTCATTATTACAGGCAAAAAAAAAAGGATTACATGGTGATATCAACTTAGCATCTTTTTTCCAATAGCAGACTCTTTAACCTAAGAGATAAGATATTGTTGACAAATTCCCATTGGGTTTATAGTACCCCTGTAAACTATTTGCAAATTTCATGTTTTTATCAACACATCATGAAACACTAGTTTGTCAAACATGAGCTCAGTTCCGGTTTTTTTTTCGTGAACATTGGACACCGTGGCGTGAACTACTAACTACAAAGCGAACAATGAGTACAGATACAGCATTTTTGGTATTTTCTTAAGCTCTGTGTGCTAAAATGAAAAAAATGTAGACGATGGAGCAGAGAGTGGTTAAAATTAAGAGATAAATATACCCACGAAAATTTGTTGCGGGAAATATTGCGCACAGAACCAGAAGTCTAGGACAATATTCTGTAAAAAAAACTCTTGAAGAATTACTATCATTGCTAAGTCCTCGTATTAAAAAACAGGACATTGTTTGATGAAATCTATGACATCATCTCAAAGATTATCAATAAGTTTGAAGATCTTCGCTATTGGTGACGATTTTAAAACAAAACTTGCCCGTCAGTCAAGAATTCCATCAAAACGTAAAATTGTGCAATCATTTTGATCGTTTGCAGAGCACTTAAGGCTGAGGATTAAATGATTTTTTTTTTTTTATTCTCCCGTGCAAAAGTAAGGTTGTACTTATTTAGAGGATTATTTTTGGAACATTGTTAATGCCCAGGATGGCTATTGGAAAAAAGATAATAAAGATAGCTGAGTTGAGATTTTAAGATCTTAATTTTTTTTTTTTTTGCCTGAAAAACTGATTAGAAGCAATTCGTCATTGTTTTCAGTCAATTAATTAATTTTCACTCTTAGTGTTTTAATTTTTTTTTTCGAAACGTCTACTATTGGAAAAAAAGATAATAAAGATAGCCGTGTTGAGACTTTAAGATCTTTTGTTTTGTGTCTGAAATACTTTTATTGGTCTCGGTAAGGATTAGATGCAATTCGTCATTATTTTCAGTCAATTAATTTTCACTCTTAGTAATTTAATTTTTTTTTCGACACGTCTGCAATTGAAGAAAAAGATAATGAAGATGGCTTAGTTGACACCTGTTGTTTTTTTTCCCCTGAAATACTTTAAGTGGACTCAGTTAATTTTCACGCATAGCATATCAAATAATTTTTTTCTTGTAGTGGGTCTCCTCTAAAATTGTAGTTTTAGAGTTGCGTAATTTTTCTTTAGAACAGCTATGTGATAGTAGGGAGGCATTGCACTCATTATAATATAATAAAATATATATAAAAAATGAGATAATCAACAAGACAGAGGGAGGTATGATCATTGACAAATGGAGAAGCGGAAGCAATGTGAATGTGAGTACGGACTTACATGGTTTTTGGGGAAGTGGGGGCAAGACTAGATGCCGTTGCCGCGCGTCTGTTGGCGACTGTGGAGTCCGGAGGCCTTATATACCGGGGGTGGGGGTGGTGGTAGAACCCGGGGGCGGTAGAGGGGGCCAGCCACCCCCCGTGTCAGTCTGCTCCGAACCGCCGCCATACACCGACCGAGACTCTCCGGCTAGTACCGCCTCCGATCCCGACACCGCTCCTACACACTCCCCTCTACACACACTCATTGTGATTTTTTGTGCGTTTTTTATTTTTATTTTTATTTTTTAATTTTTAAAGAATATTTTCCTTCCGAGTTTCCAGTGATATTTTGTGAGTTTCTCTATTTTACTTCGTTGCCAGGAGTTTCACTTACGTAAGGACTTATATTTCAATTTTTCTTCATATTCATGACCAATTTCATTTTAATTATCACTGTTCTTAAGTGGTGTCTACAATTTTCCCTAACTGAAAATATTTTCCTGAAATCACTTGGACATTGTAAAGAAAGAAAAAAATTGCCACAAGTTAGCTTTTTACTTTATAATGGTTATTTCTTTTCTACATATTATAGATATATTTATTCATTACTATATTTATGAAAAATGTCTGCACAAAAATTTAAAAAAAATATTTCATTTTATAAAAAATGTAATATTTATTTTTTTTTTAGTTTTGTATAATATTTTAAATTACATTTTTTGGTGACGCGCTTAATTTGTGTTCATACTGGATTTCCTCCGTCAGTATTTATAGCTATTTTTAATTTTTTTTCTTTAATATATTTTTACTTTTTTCCCTACAAGATAAAACGAAAAATATTTAACTTATTATTTATATTTCATTAGTTATTATTTTATATTAATACCAATATTTAGCCTTAATCTAATACTGTCGGGATGTTCTTTTAGTACATTTTTTTTTGATTTTCTGTTTCAATAAGTCTTCTTAAAGCGACCGGTATTATTTTCATTATCCAATGACTTATTCGGGGCTCAGGTTAGGCATGTGAGTGAGTGTAAGCGTTGATCTTAATCTCGCATGGTAAACCTAGAATGGCGAGTTCGATTCCCGCCTGGGCAATAGGAATTTATTTAGTCGCGGAATTCATTAAATGAAATCCTTAGTCATATTAGCCTTGGTTGCAAAAAGTGGAAGTTCATGAATAATTTAATTAGAAGATTTCGGATTAAAAATAAGAAATACTTTAGTATATTTGATATTTGTTTGAAGTTTATTATTCGTTCAGGAAAAATTTTCCTATTTACACATAAGGTATTTGTATTTTCTTCGAGAGATAGTTGTTGCTAGTCTGGTTGGATTTATTTGAAAGTAGAACAGTTTTGGCTAGCAGTTGCATAAGGACAAATCTCTATTTTTTTTTTAAGTTACTTTTGTTTATTATTTGTTTAACGGGTTTGAACCTGAGGCATGGTGTTGAAACAAAAAATGTATAATTAAGTTAAATAACTAAAAAGGTGCATTTAATCAGCTGCGATATTATGAGTCTCCTCCATACTCTGTCATAAGCTTTCTCGAGATCAAAGGACACAGCTAAGACTTTTTTTCATTAACAAAGCATTTAAAATATCACTTTCAATTCTTGCTATGTGGTGCATAGTAGAATGTGCCGGTCCAAATCCACATTGATAGGGAGCTAGGAGGCAGCGTATAGTATAAATGACGGAAACTGATAAACTAATGTTATACAAAAAATTTGAATTAATAAAAGATTATAATTTATTTGAAACAACCAGTTAAAAAAAGTAGAGTAATTTAGGAAAATATATATTTCTCTGGTGCATTTTTTTTATTTTTTGAATACACTTTATATTTCGGTGTGTAAAATAACCTTTGGTGCACGTAATGGTTGAATTAATTGTTTAATGCCTAAATGAGTATTGTGTATGATATAATAAAGGTAAAAAAAGGTCTTAGGTAACAATACTTATAATACAATAGTGATAATACAGCAGTAACTGTTCACGAAGGGGTTGTGTTAATTAATAAGTGGAATTCCCAAGTGCTGGAAGATACTCTGATGACATCAGCTCACATACTGTTCTCTATTTTTTCTTCTATATATGGACAAGAATTAAAATTTATGCTGAGTGACACAACGGTTTTAACTAAACACCGCAAGAGTATAATAGAAGACCTACTGGAAATGGACGACGCAAATGCACAAATAGTTCGGTTATTATTCAAATTTAAAATAAATGTAAAATATTTACGATTTTATATTTCACCCGGTTTCTTTACCGCCGTTAAACCCCCCTTCCTTGTCTGATTTCGGCCAATAGTCTAGGACTGAAGTTGGTTTCCAGTTAGATAAGATACCTTTAAATGTTACTCAATTCGCAGTCGACACGCGCACGCATATTTTGACAACCTTATTTCTACTTAGAAGGGTCGATGGATTTCAACATTTACTTCAAAAAAGTACCTGGTTTCCCTTAAAACAAATGTGCTAAAATAAACTAAGAATCCGTCTCGCTGGGGCTGCGTAAAATATGATGAATTCCTACATGCTGGAATGGCGCACTACTGACCTCCTATCAGCATATCTTCTCTATTTCTAAAAAAATAAATAAATAAATAAAATGAGCAGGCAGAATGTGCGCTCAGTAAAATCTTAATTGTTGGCGTCATCACGCTAAATATTGGCATTTATCTCACATAATAAAGGTCCTTTGAAAACAATATTAGGTATTTATGCTTGGAATAGGACGTTTCATGATATATTTTCTTATTCATAAAGTGCGATGACTAAAAATGGGGGTTTTGTAAATGCTGAAATCTAAAAAATGTCTATATTTTGGTTAATATTGAAGATATTTGTATATTAGTTTTACCTGCAGTATTAGTTTAGTTATCGTTTGGTACTGATCAAACAAAAATTGCGCCCGCTATAGCAATAACAGGCGAATAATTTTGAACGGGCTTTTTCGTCTTCTCCTAGATAAGATCGATGGATATTTGTGGAAATTTGTCGAAAAAATCGCGTCATGAGTACAATCTCAATATTTGATTTCTTTTATCGGAAATCTACCAATATCAATAAACGAATGGTATATACAATTCGAGTGGACTAAAGATAGCCGAGTTGAGACTTTAAGGTTTAAGGTTTGTTTTGCCTGAAAAACTTAAATTCTTCTCAGTAAGGATTAGATGCAATTCATCATTATTTCGGTCACCTAATTAATTTTCACTCTTAGTAATTTATTTTTTTTTTTTTGTCGGGACGTCGAGATGTTTCGAATTTTCGAAATTCCCTCTATAACCCCTTCTCCCCCACTATTCCGATTCCAGTCAATAACTAACTTGACCTTTAGTTTTGCATGAAACACTTAGATATCGAGTTTGCTAAGGCTCAAACCAAAATTGCGACCGCTAGAGCGGTAACAGACAAATATATATATATATATATATATATATATATATATAGTTATTATATATATATATACATATACATTGTTTATATATATATAAATATATATATATATATATATATATATATATATATACAGTTTTGAAAGGACATCATTTTCGTCATCTACTTGGTAGGATCGATGGACATTTGAAGAAAAATGTCGAAAATTCCGTTATGAGTACAACCTCAATAGCTGATTTCCCTTAAGGGAAATCTGCTAATAAAACAGCAGCTTATTGCTAATATGACACGAGTAGTAGTGGGGGTTTACTAAAGACCGTAAACTAAAAACTGCAAATATCTCGGTTAATGATCAAGATAATAAAAAAACTTACATAACAGCCTTTATGTAGAACATTTCATTTCAAATAAGATTGGTTCTATACATTTTTCTCGGTCCGACGTGTATTAACGGAGATATATTGAACTTCCTAAATTCCCTCCCCTCTAAACCCCCTCCACCCGGTCCTATTTCAGCCGTTAACGAACTAAATCTTTAGTTTTACTTGAAACGCTTATATATCGAGTTTTGTAATGATCAAACAAACATTTCCCGTAAGAGATTTCTACTAAAAATGAAACTATTTTAATAGCAACTTAACAATTGGAATGGATTTATATAAACCAATAATTCAGTATTGAGTTTAGTATTTACTAACACTTATGAAACATATCTTTCACACTTTAATAAAATTGTAAATAACTCATTATGCTTGATTATTAATTAGTTTCTCTTTAACGTTTTACCAAACAAACATGAGGTGTTTATTTAAACAATTTCCTAAATTAAACAAAGTTGTATTACTTCCTCATTGAATATTGTCCCAGACTCTCCGTTTATTTGATGCTGTCTATTAATTACTGCTTTCTTCTCTAGCAATTAGATTCCCAAATTAGTTTTTTGATTGGCTATAAATCTCCGTTATTTTCGACTCTAATCTCCGCCACTACTAGATATATACGGCAAATCCTTGCAGCCGTTCGTAATTAAAAGTATAAAGTGGATTATTTATGACTTAAAATATATTTCTATTGTCTTTAATTATGTTAAAGTTACTTGTTTTGAATAATTATCTTAACCGACCACATTTAAAAATATGTTTACATTTCATCAATCGCATTATTAGCGTTGAAAAATTGTTAAATAAATAACGAAACTGCTCTTTGCTTTATCAATTAGCTTTTATTGAACCGCTGCACATTCATTATTAGGGCTATTATAAAACAGGAATATAATTATTTTTTCTGTTATCGAAATAAGTACGAGAAAGTTCATTAGCTCATCTGCTAAATAATTTGAATAGACAGGCCTTCAACTAAGTTTTAGCTGATTTCTCTGGAGGCAAACTAGCTACTGAGATTCTTATTAATGACGCGATTTTCGAAAAATTTGCTCAAATGTACATCGATCCTACCTAGTAGATAGACAAAAATGAGGTCCGTTCAAAACTGTATGTATATGGTCTTTCTGTTACTGCTTTAGTGATTGCCCGGCTTCGCTACTCGCGAGAAGAAGAGACGCTCGATTTTGGAATTATATGATGAAGTTTATGTTGTGATGGCTTCGCTTATCGCGAGAAGAAGAGACGCTCGATTTTGGAATTATATGATGAAGTTTATGTTGTGATGGCTTCGCTTATCGCGAGAAGAAGAGACGCTCGATTTTGGAATTATATGATGAAGTTTATGTTGTTATGGCTTCGCTTATCGCGAGAAGAAGAGACGCTCGATTTTGGAATTATATGATGAAGTTTATGTTGTGATGGCTTCGCTTATCGCGAGAAGAAGAGACGCTCGATTTTGGAATTATATGATGAAGTTTATGTTGTTATGGCTTCGCTTATCCCTGAAAGAAGAAGAGACGCTCGATTTTGGAATTATATGATGAAGTTTATGTTGTTATGGCTTCGCTTATCCCTGAAAGAAGAAGAGACGCTCGATTTTGGAATTATATGATGAAGTTTATTTTGGCCCCCCTTCGCTTATCGCGAGAAGAAGAGACGCTCGATTTTGGAATTATATTGATGAAGTTTATGTTGTGATGGCTTCGCTTATCGCGAGAAGAAGAGACGCTCGATTTTGGAATTATATGATGAAGTTTATGTTGTTATGGCTTCGCTTATCCCGGAAAGAAGAGGAGATGCACGATTTTGGAATTATATGATGAAGTTTATGTTGTGATGACTTCGCTTATCCCGGGAAGAAGAAGGGGAGATGCATGATTTTGGAAGTATGTGATGAACTTTATTTTCCGCCTTCGCTTATCGCGAGAAGAAGAGACGCTCGATTTTGGAATTATATTATGAAGTTTATGTTGTGACGACTTCGCTTATCCCGGGAAGAAGAAAGATGCATGATTTTGGGAAGTATTTGATGAAGTTTATTTTGGTCCGGCTTCGCTTATCGCGAGATGAAGAGACAATCGATTTTGGAATTATATGATGATGTTTATGTTGTTATGGATTCGCTTATCCCGGGAAGAAGAAGGGGAGATGCATGATTTTGGAAGTATTTGATGAAGTTTATTTTGGTCCGGCTTCGCTTATCGCGAGATGAAGAGACAATCGATTTTGGAATTATATGATGATGTTTATGTTGTTATGGATTCGCTTATCGCGGAAAACATTTTACTGAGTTAATTTTTTTATTATAAATAAACTACGTCTGTATGAAAAGGCTTTATGATAACCGACCCATTTCATTATGACCGATGGAGCTGTATGGTGTATCTCACATCGTTTACAGCAGGTGTGGGCGACCTTTGACATGTTGCGGGCCAAACTTTAGTGTGCAAATACGGTCACGGGCCGCTTTTAAAGTTCATAATTTTAATGTTATATATCAGACATGAAATTATACGACAATGTAATTATAATAAAATTTATTAAAATAACAAAATGAAATGAAAAAAAATAGGTACAACATTATAATTAAATCGTAAAATTTGGAATTATTACAAACAACTAAAGTTCAACCTCAAATGTCTCATTGATTCTATTTAATCAATGAGACACTTGAGATTGAATTTGGGAAACTAATCCATCGATGTTTGGATTAATTCCATTGATTCAAATAAATAAAGAATTTTCCAAATTATCGTCAGTCAGCTTTGTACGATGTTTTGATTTATTAACTTTCATCATTGAAAAGAACCATTCGCATTTATAAGTACTGCCAAACGCACACATCTCCTCATCTTCCTCATTTGGAGTAAGTAGTGTACTATTTTCGTTTAATTTGGTTTTTCAAAATGTCTCGCGTGCTGGATCAAATCTTACCGCAGGCAGGTTGTTGCCTACATATGGTCTATAGGAGGAGCATGAGCAGATTTCCACGAGTAGGCCACGAATAAAGAACGTATGCCAGCAGGAATACCCTTGATTAATCCAACATGTCACAATTCACGGCAATTAAATTGTTACTCCTGTCAAATAGATTGCGAGGGAAACGTGTTCTGAGTATGTATGCTGACTACCTATTGCACACTCGACATAATCAAATGTAAATGATTCTTATTTGCATTCAATTAAACAAAAAAAATGTTTTTCTGTATTCGGTAACATTACTAAACTGAAATGAGTGAAGAAAGTGAAACATTTTGCAATAGAGTGAAGAAAGTAATCACTTTCTTCACAAGTGAAGAAAGTGAATTGCCTTCTTAATTAGTAATAAGTATAAATTAAAAAATAATTTGAAGTTGGAAATTGAATGCTTTTAAATGTTTCTTAACATTGTAAGAATTTATTTTAACAAAATAAATTGAAATGTGAATGAATTATTGGTGGAAATAATCAATCTATTTTAAAATTTAAATATAATAATAATACCTTCCTTGTTTATAACCTGCACTTGTTTATAACTGCACTACTTCACAATCATCACTAGTTGTTTTATAACTATGCTTATAACCTTTCACAACCATGCTTATAACCTACCAACAACATACCATAATCTTCACAACATCCTAATTTTGTTCATATTCTGGTTAGATCTGATCATGTATTACACGATTACAGAAAAAATCTAATATTACACTCTTGACGAAAGTAGAATTTACAACTCTCGTGAAATTACCACACTCGCTTCGCTCGTGTGGGTAAACGTTTCACTCGAGTTGTAAAATGATCTACTTTCGTCACTTGTATAATAAATAACTATTATACCGCCATCATGAGAATGGCTCCGAGATAAATTGTTAATTTAACATTAAAATGATAACTTTTAATGTAATCAAATCGAGTTGCTATAGTTGTACAGATTTCATTTAGTTAAAGTCTGATTCTATTTCAAAAAGTTAGAAAATTGGTTGGGAACGATAAAACTTTTCTTCTTTTATTTTTTATTCAAGTCGTATTTTCTTTGAATAAATTAGTAATAACTTTCAATCTGAGAATTCAATTTAGCTCTTCTCACTGTTACCTCTGTTTTGTATTATTTTCGAATTAATAGGAGACAAAATAGGGCGGGGGATGGAATTTTCATTGAGTCAAGTCTTACATTCTTCGCGGCATCAATTTTTATGAAGTTTCCGCGGTTTAGAGTTGGCCTTGGAGTCATTTGCATGAAGCTCTGGGAAAAATTGTGCTTTCTCAGGACTCTTAGGCTCAAAGTGAGACGATTTAAAGTTTGCTCCGGACGATCCCTCATCTCCCCAGCTCGCAGTTATGGTTCAAAGACAAAGAGATTAAAGTGGGTTTGCGTCTCTTTCTAACTCATAAAATTGGTTAATAATGCGTTTTCACTTCGTTTTTTCCCCCAACGCATTTACCTCATTCCATTCAAAATGTGTTCTCGTGACTCATTAACGTTTTGATGCAAACTGTTTTTCACAAAGGAACGTGTGTCTTATGATTTCTAAACGCCTATTAAATACGTACTTAAATTGTCTTCATAAACGCAGTACTGTAATTAGTTTACTCGCAGTTCGAAGTATATTTTTTTAGGCTCAGGTTAGCAATTATGTTAGAGCCTTGGACATAACTACACTTGGTAAACCTACTCGTAGATTGACGGAGTTCGATACTCGCCTGGGTTTTGATTTATTTTAATTATTGGTCTACAACTGTTTGTTTTTAAGGATGTGTAGTGCGCATTCTACCAGATAATCATAGAACTAAAACGTCTTCTTTTCCTTCTCTCATTTTTCCTTATCTTTTTGCGTGCCTAATTTTTGGTGATATTTTATTTACTATTTGTTTTTAGGCAAACGTGCACATAAAAAATGTTGATTTTTGTGTTATTAAAAGAATTTTTTTTTTAAAACATAATATTATTAAATTTAATATCCTAATCGCTTGATATATCACGCAGGACAACGTCTGCCGGGTCCGCTAGTGTCTTATAGTTTCTAAACGCCTATAAAATACGTACTTAAATTGTTTTCATAAACGCAGTACTGTAATTAGTTTACTCACAACTCGAAGTATATTTTTTTTGGGCTCAGGTTAGCAATTATGTTAGAGCGTTGGGCATAACTACACTTGGTAAACCTAAATTGACGGAGTTCGATACTCGCCTGGGCAAATAGTATTTTATTTTACTCATTAAATAGAATCCTAGAGTCCCACTCTGGCTGTAAAAGGATGGTAACCTGTAGATAACCAATCCCAATTCCGTAGAAGAAAAATGTGAACGCAAATATCAATAACAACCTCTTGTTGAAAGAACTTGATTAGTTACAAAATCATATATCACAATTTCGATATTATATCACCAATAGTTGCAATGTGTAAGTTTAGGGAAATGTATGATTGACCTGTGTTTCTTGGCTTTTCTCAAGTACTAAGTAGCATTCGTTCTTCCAATCATCAAAACTCTTGCATAAGATCCAGATCCGTTTTAGGAGATATCCTTTAAGGGAAATCAGCTGTTGTGGTTGTACGCGTTATGGCGCGAATTTTGGAAAATTTTTCCCAAATGTCCATCGATCCTTCCCAGTAGATGATGAAAATTAGGTCCGTTCAAAATTATCGCTCTACCGGTCGCTGTGTTGCTTTTATCGTTATGAAACTCGATATATCACCGATTCATGCAAAATTAAAGGTCAACTAAGTTAATGGCTGAAATCGGACCGGTGAAGGGTAGTTTACAAGGAAATTTAAAAAAAATCGAAATATCTCCGTTAGTATATGTAGGACCGAAAATTAGAAAGACCAAACTCTATTGTAAATTTAATTGCCTATAAAATTGTTTTGCCTATTTTCTCTATCGTGAATATTGACCGCGATATATGATTTTTTAGTTTTCAGCCTTCAGTGAACCTCCACTCTTATCCTTGGTGTAACAACAAGCTGTTATATCAGGAACCTCTTTATGTTAAGCTTACATACGATGTGTGATGATGTCATCAATTAAGATTTTACTATCTTGTTTCGGAAATGTTTACTTGTTGTATTCCGTACTCTGAATTTAACCGTTTCAGCCAACACTAAAGATTGTAATTGTTATTGTCATATCCTTACCTGGAGTAGAGAGGGGTTCGAATTGTGGGGGAGGGAATTGGAAAATTCAAAATAATTTCGTTGTTATGATTGGGATCATAAAATATTATAGAACCAATTTTGTTGATTGATGCTCTACAATTGTTGTTTTATAATTTTTTTCGTAACTCAAGTTTTAAGCTAGTTATTCGAACTTTCTTGTTTTTATGCTTTAGTAACCCTGGGAATGTGTGTTGAGATATAATCACATGTATATTGCACCAGTTAGTGGGAAATCTGCAATGGGCTTGTTTTTATCACTACAGTCAACAATTTTATTCAATTCCTTATTAGCAGATTTCCCTTAAGGGAAATCAGCTATTGTGGTTTTACTCATGACGGAATTTTAGAAATTTTTCTTCAAATGTCCATCGATCCTACCTACTAGATGACGAAAATGAAAACTCTCTCTAGATGACGAAAACTGTATCTCTCTCTCTCTCTCTCTCTCTCTCTATATATATATATATATATATATATTTGTCTGCTACCGCTCTTATGTAAAAAGAAAGATCAAGTTCGTTAACGGCTAAAATCGGACCAATGGAAAGGGAGGGGGGTTTAGAGGGGAGGATTTTCGAAAATTCAAAATATCTCCGTTACTGTACGTCGGATCGAAAAATTGTTCAGAATTAATCTTATTGCAAATTAAATTTACTATAAATATTGTTATATACATTTATTCTCTATCTTGAATATTAACCGAGATATTTTCATTTTTATTAAATCTGAGCGGCTAACGGATGGGTGACTCCCGCCAAAAGCTAGTTCGACCGTTTCCTTAATTGCTCGACTCTCGTGAAATTTCTCTATTGTAAAACTTCACATGGGAAATCTGCTTAGTTTACGCAGCCCCTGCGTGACGAACTTTTTTTGATCTACCATGTGTGAATATGGAGGGAAAGAATGTTGTCGCGTAAAAAAATAGCAGTCTAGCGGAGTATTGTGCTGTAAGTAAATGGGGGTATATAGATAGGACCTTGATGACAGTTGTGCGTTGCATGAATTGGCCTACGACATACAAACTACAGTGTTACGTGCTCCGGCTTTACCTTCGTGCTGCCGACTATCGATCAAGCAAAGGGCCGGCCAGCCCTTCTCTGTATATATACACACCTCACTAGCAAATAATACCCTCTACCATTCATATACACACATAGATAGCCGATGGGCAGGCACACAACAAAGCCGTCATATAACTATCATCGTGTGTATATGTATTTATAAAGTAATGCGTAACATGAAAGCATAGAGTGGTTCCATAAGTTCGTTCAGTTTTTAGCAGATTTCCCTTAAGAGAAATCAGCTGTTGAAGTCGTACTCATGACGCGATTTTCGAAAAATGTCTTCAAATGTCCATCGATCCTACCCAGGTGCTGACGAAAATGAGGTCCGTTCAAAATATTATATATATATATATATATATATATATATATATTTGTCTGTTTACGCTCTAGCGGTTTCAATTTTTGTTTGATCGTTACCAAACTCGATATTTAATCGTTTTATGAAGAAAGAAAGATCAAGTTCGTTGATGGCTGAAATCGGACCAGTGGGAGGAGGGGGTTTAGAGGGGAGGTTTTTTCGAAAATTCAAAATATCTCCGTTACTATACTTCGGATCGAAAAATTGTACAGAATCAATCTTATTGCAAATTAAATTTACTATAAATATTGTGATGTACATTTATTCTTTATCTTGAATATTAACCGAGATATTTGCATTTTTAGAAGTCTGTGGTTGGGTATAGTTCGGATTAGGTCGGCCATTTCCGTCATTACTCGGCTCAGGTGGAAGGCTTCTTCTAACCTTACCTTACCTTACTTCAGCTAATGGAAATCAGCTTTTGAGGTTGTACTCATGACTCGATTTTCGAGAAATGTCTTCAAATGTCCAGGATGTATCCTACCCAGGGGATGACGAAAATGAGGTCCGTTCAAAATTATATATATATATATATATATATATATATATATATATATATATATTTGTCTGTTAACGCTCTAGCGGTCGCAATTTTTGTTTGATCGTTACCAAACTCGATATTTAATCGTTTTATGTAAAAAGATAGATCAAGTTCGATGATGGCTGGACCAGTGGGAGGGAGAATTTACGAAAATTCAAAATATATCCGTTATTATGCATCTTATGGCAGATTAAATTTACTATAAATAATATTATATCCATTTATTCTCTATCTTGAATACTATCCGAGATATTTGCATTTTTATTAAGTGTGTGCGTTCGGGTGAAGTCGGTTCTATTCTATCCGGAGGCTAGTTCGGCCGTTTCCTTAACTGTTCGGCTCTCGTGAAATTGGTTTAGAGGCTCGTTACTACTACTGTTATTAGTAGGCAGATTTCCCTAATGTAAAACTTCAGATGGGAAATCTGCTTAGTTTATGCAGTACTGCGAATTGTTTTCAATTTCAATTCTGATTCTCCTTAACTTGTCTGATCTTACGATACTTATCGGAAAGGTCAAAGTACACTCATCGAATCTATACTTTGTTTGAAGCATAGTAGTGAACATATCAGGGGAAAAAGTGCATTTCCTGCATATTTTGCTTTTAATTTCAAAGAAAGCAAGTTAGCTGTCGAGGCCCACCGAAAGATGACTGGCGTGTTTGTGGTCGAAGCCATAACAGAACGCACTGCACAGAAATGGTTTGGCAAGTTTTGTTCTTGGGATACGAGTTTTTAAGATTCATGTCGCAGAGAACGGCCAACAGAAGTTGATTCGAGTGATATCGAGACACTAGTCGAGCTAAATCCGTCGCTACAAGTACGAAAAATCGGGTGAACAATAGGAATAGATATCTCTGGAATATGCTGGATGGTAGAGGAACCAATTGATCAGGATCAATAAAAAGGCCTTGTCATCTACTGTTTTTTAATATAATGCAGAGTGCACTTTCGGAGTCAATGCTCCATCCTCAGTGCCTGCTGACAAACACAAACCTCACAAATAAAAATATAAAATCTAATCCTAGTTAACTACTATAAATTAAAGCCAAAACAATCAAAAAATTTAATAACAAGTCCGTTGAGAAAGTGCACTCTGCATTATATTAAAAAACAGTAGAGGACATTGCCTTCTTATTGATCCTTATCAATTGGAATAGGTATAGGAAACTTAGAATTGAAACAGCTCTACTGCGTGTGCCACAAAAACTGACTGAGGCCAACCGCATATCAATCTGTGAGTCTCTACTGAACCGCGATGAAAGAGACCCATTTCTCAAATGATTCGTGGCGGACGTTGATAAGTGGATTATTTATGAAAATGTAGTACGTCGACAACTGATGGTGAACCGCCGAAGGCCAGCCTACATCCGAAAAAGATATTGCTGTCTATTTGGTGGGATTGTCGTGGTGTGCTATCTTGCGATCTACGTCCTTAAGGAAATACGATAGATTGGAAGGTCTGCTTCACGCAGCAAACGAAATTGGGCCAAGCATTGGGACAGAAACGCCAAGAACTGGTCAATCGCAAACTGTGTTGCTTTTGAACAAGACAAACGCTAGACCCCACTCCGCAATAATTTTACAGCACATTAGGCAACTTGGCTGGGATGTTTCGCCCCACCCACTGTTTTCTCCGGGTCTTGTTCCATCGGGCTACCATCTGTTCCGATACTTCCAAAACAGCCTCAAGGTGAAATTTTTAGCTGATGCCTCGGTGCGGCGGCGACGTGACTCTGTGAGTTTTTCTCTTCTAAGCCCCAGGACGTTTTAGTAGAGCGGAATTATGAAAGTTTGGAAAGATGGCAAGAGGTCATTAATAAAAATGGTGAATACATTATTTAATACGATTGATTCTTTGTTTAAAAAAATATATTTCATTCACATAAACCGAGCGAACTTACGGAACCTTCCTATAACTTGGGGTTCAACCAACTCATTGGTTAAGATATGTTTACGGCTAAAACAAACTCTAACAACACAGCAACAACAATGACTGAGTTACACACCACAAATTTAGGGCTTTCCTTGTGGTTTTATTTCCGCCCTTCTCCCCAAATAACCCCTCACCCTCAGTCGATTTTGATTAAAAGAGTAGATGCATGTTCAACATTCTAAGAACAGTCAAAAGATCACATTGGTGTATTCAGTTTCCGAAACTAATGCTCATTTATGAAAGTCATTTTCTTGTAATTTTTGTTGGACTCCTTTGATACACTAGGATCTTCAGAGTAAAGTTTGAGTGAAAAACCATCAAAGAATAGGGATCCTAATTTCGAAGAAAAATTAACAATACTAGCTGCCCATCCACATTTGATAACATTCTCCTCAAATAACGTTTCTAATATTCAGCATTTTACATTTGAATGCATTCTTCATTCATGGTGGACAGCAATAAATAAACCAGAAACATTTATTCTCCATTTTATTTTTTCTTGTTTTTTTTTTTTTTGTGCGTGGAAACAATAATTTTATATTGTAATTAAAACGAGTCATTTAATATTCTAACGGTATTACAACACACATTTTTTTCCCCGGCCAGCCATTTCTGTCCCATCCCGTGGTGGCGCGATGAACGGAATTGAACAACACGGCTGACCGTCATTCTAATTGCTCTGCCCCGGAATTCCGCCCTGTTGTTTGCTTTTAATTTCCCTCCATACAACATTCATCGACTATCACTTCCTCTTCAATTGAATTTATCTACGAGAATGCTTCTTGTTTTCTATTTTTTTTTCTTTTTATATTTCGTGATTCCACCTGCTCGCCTTTCATGAAGTAGTAATTCCCCTTCTCTCCAAAATCTTGTTTTTCCCCTCGAAATATTAATGTTGATGTTATGAAATGGCGACGAACAACACCAACATTCACTCATTTCGTCTCGTCTGGTGATGATGTCGAAATGAAAACCTTTTGACCAACAGGTTATGAAGATGAAGGGTCATGGCATTTGCTGGGAGGTAATGTGGGTCAGATGGCATACACTTTCGTGTTTGCGAGGCGAAAGCTGGCTGCTCTTTTATTTTTAAAATTTAATCAATTACCTCGCGATCCTAATTATACACCTTAGAACTGTTTCATGTTCAGTTAAATAAAGCTAAGCTAATAAAGAAGCTGTAATAACCAGAATGCTTTAATAAAGCTTGCTATGGCGAAATCAAATAGCAAATAAATCTCGATAGGTCACAGTAAGGACCGAAAAATTGATACCTGCACTTGCAAAGTCATATCTAAAGGTCACAGTACGAAACGAAAAGATCGATAAGCAAGTGCATCTATCTGCACCTGAGTCACTAACCAAATGAACAAGCTAAATTATCTCGAAAGGTCACAGTATGAAACGAAAAGATCGATAAGCAAGTGCAAGTACCTGCACTTGAGTCACTAACCAAATTGACGAGCAAGTCATCTCGAAAGGTCACAGTACGAAGCAAAAGATCGATAAGCAAGTGCAAGTATCTGTACTTGAGTCACTAACCAAATGAACAAGCAGTCATCTCGTAAGGTCACAGTATGAAACGAAAAGATCGATAAGCAAGTGCATCTATCTGCACCTGAGTCACTAACCAAATGAACAAGCAAAATTATCTCGAAAGGTCACAGTATGAAACGAATAGATCGATAAGTAAATGCAAGTACCTGCACTTGAGTCTCTAACCAAATGAACAAGCAAAGTCATGTCTAAAGGTCACAGTATGAAACGAATAGATCGATAAGTAAATGCAAGTACCTGCACTTGAGTCTCTAACCAAATGAACAAGCAAAGTCATGTCTAAAGGTCACAGTATGAAACGAATAGATCGATAAGCAAGTACATCTATCTGCACCTGAGTCACTAACCAAATGAACAAGCAAAATTATCTCGAAAGGTCACAGTACGAAACAAAGATCGATAAGCAAGTTCAAGTATCTGCACCTGAGTCACTAACCAAATTGACGAGCAAGTCATCTCGTAAGGTCACAGTATGAAACGAAAAGATCGATAAGCAAGTACATCTATCTGCACCTGAGTCACTAACCAAATGAACAAGCAAAATTATCTCGAAAGGTCACAGTATGAAACGAAAAGATCGATAAGCAAGTGCATCTATCTGCACCTGAGTCACTAACCAAATGAACAAGCAAAATTATCTCGAAAGGTCACAGTATGAAACGAAAAGATCGATAAGCAAGTACATCTATCTGCACCTGAGTCACTAACCAAATGAACAAGCAAAATTATCTCTTAAGGTCACAGTATGAAACGAAAAGATTGATAAGTAAATGCAAGTACCTGCACCTGAGTCACTAACCAAATGAACAAGCAGTCATCTCGAAAGGTCACTGAACTAAACGAAAAGATTGATAAGCAAGAGCAAGTACCTGCACTAGTGTCACTATCCAAATGAACAAGCAAAGTCATGTCTAAAGGTCACAGTACGAAACGAAAAGATCGATAAGTAAATGCAAGTACCTGCACTTGAGTCACTAACCAAATGAACAAGCAGTCATCTCGAAAGGTCACTGTACTAAACGAAAAGATTGATGAGCAAGAGCAAGTACCTGGACTAGTGTCACTAACCAAATGAACAAGCAAAGTCATGTCTAAAGGTCACAATACGAAACGATAAGATCGATAAGCAAGTGAAAGTATCTGGACTTGAGTCACTAACCAAATGAACAAGCAAAGACATCTCGAAAGGTCACAGTACAAAACGAAAAGATCGATAAGCTTGTGAAGTGTAATAAAGTAATGTGAAATGATGTAGAATGTTTAAACATATGATATGAAAGTTCTTTATTGGAGGAAGAGGTCGTGCTGTGTATATATAAAGATTTCTTGAGTTTACTTCCGTTTCAATTACTCTCAACAGCATGGGACAGTTTGTTCTATAAAAGTTTATACCGCATTTTGTGACAGCACTAAATCTCCTGTACTTTTGGCTGTTTACATTTTATCTGAAGTACAAGCGTTAGCCTGATAAAACAAGGTTAACGGTCTAAGCTTTTCGCTTCTAATGAATTTCCTCTTTGGTGAGACCTTTTTTTTTGTTCAAGATGATCCTTTATCCTTGCGTTGCCATGGACTGCTGGTGCCTGCTTGTCACAGAACTATAGCGGTCTTTGTGAAATATTAGTTATATTAGGGTAATCTAGGCAGTTGTACTATATATAGACTAGTGCAACCTATGCGTACGACACCGTTTGTAGATATCATGTCAGTGATGGACAGCATCGAAGGTCTATTTAAGGAGCTACCTACTTGAGTAATTCAGAACCTCATGTGGAGCATACCCGACAAGATGGGGTTCTCATGTACAACACATGTACTTGTGGTAGGCTTTGTCTGTCCATGACTAGTTGAGACACAGAGTTCAGTTATATTTTTTATCTGGTCCATTTTTATCCATTAAATTTGCCAAGGCTTTTGGAAATTAAAATTCCATACTTTTAGAATGAGATCTACTCGACCGTGATTCCAAATGGTTAAATCCTGAAATATTCCTTTTTCTGTCATTTATTCTGTATTACTTCAAAGTCTTTGTGGTTGGCACTTGACAGTTATATATCGTAACAGATTTATCCCGACTTTTTCTATGTAAACTACCATAGCCTTTATTTAGCCCATTCTTTTTTTTGTTCCCTCGTTTGACCTGAATAATTGGGTTGAGTACTGGTTTTGAACCTTGGGCTGAACTCCTGACCCTTCGACCCTAAGGCCGATCGGTCGCGGCCTGGTGACCCTTGACTCCTGTACTTCATCTATGAATATTATAGCATGCTCCAACTGATAGCATTGACCCAGCAGCTGGGTCCCGGCATTGATTCGACTTTTGGCGCTCGTCCCATTTGTTAAGTCCCGCCTCTTCTCTCTCCAATTATTCCTGGGTGTAGTCGCTATAATTATATTTACTTTCAAGGATAATTATAATTTCTCTTTCCTGCTTTTTTAAATTTTGAAACCCGTTCCACTAGGACTTCCTTCTAGTTCTCCTTGAAATCTGCGATAGCCTTATTCAGATGAGTTTGAGGTTTGATTTGACTTTTGTCCCAATATCTAGAATGGCGAATGTAGTCTGATCTTGAAGCCCTTGCAGTGCCAACGGTGGATCTCATCTTCATGTTGTTATATATGAAAAGGTGATTTTTTACAATTCAAATTCCGCAGATTAAAGTAGTTCAAAATGATATCGTTTTACTTTTTTTCCTTTTGCTTAAAAAAGTTTCACAATAAGCAACGTCCTTCACAATAAGTATACTGTCGGCTTCAGATATACCTGTTTATATTTAGTTTTGTTAGCCCATCGGATACGGTATATGACCTGTTTGAATCTCTTGATGGTGCTCTTGTCTGTCTTTAGAGACCAACCAAGTTGTCTTATAGCTATGTTTCTTTTGTGATCGGAAACTCGAAATATACTTCGGCATAACTCGGTTTATACGTGGCTTACTAAATTGACGAGTCTGTGCTGTTATTTCAATAAGTTCGCCCTTCGTTACTCTTCCGGTATATGCTCTTTGAAGCCAATCGTCTGCATTCGAACCCTTACTCGTTATCTTGTTCGCCCTGTTGTGCCATATACGATTTTTGTTTTTTGCGAAGCGATGTCACTCATGTCTAAGGATTGGGATCCCTTTCTTATTACCACTGATGACTTCTGTTGCTGAAGTCTGTGGCGTTTTACGGTTGGCCTTTGTCAAAGTCCATGTTTCAACTGGGTACATCGACAGTTATAGGCTTTTTACGTATTACAGACTTACACAATTATGGTGAGACTATTAAATTGGAGTGTGAACTGCATGGGTGGGTTACGAACTAGTGGTACTTTCATCTCATCGTCTGTTTTGCTTGAGTTTTAGGTGATTCTTATATATTTGGACATCCTTTGTTAACTTAGATTAGCCGTGCTATTTCCGTGCGTTCTTCACTTTCGTTCATCAGTGTTCTAGAGGTTAAACTCCTTTTCTCAATTACAACTTTTATTTCGCGTAAAGCGCTTTCGGAGCTTGTACCTACTCGTTCTTCGTCGCTTTCTTATAACGCAGCTGTTAACGGAGGCCATCAATTGATATTTCCTGGAGTAACCTCAGCCCTATTGTAGACACCACTTGAGTACCATTCATTACCTTTCCTGCCCCTTCCTGACCTAACGCTTGTGAATATTGTTGCTAGCAGGAGCTGAGAGGAGGAGCAGAGGAGATGGGAGCCCCAGCCTCGGACCTGCCCGCACTTCGGTGATGTAGATGGTGATGATGATGATGGTGGGTAAAGTGTTTTGCTTTTAGGCGACCCCGTTGGGGAAGATGGGCGGACCTATCATTCTCCTCGCCGTCGCAATCCTTTTCAAGCAAGCCCAAGCACAAAATGGTAAGTCAACTCACAATTGTTTCCTTATTTCTTCTATACATGAGGAGTTGGTCACGTTGGGCTCACAGTACACGCTATATCTCTCTCTCAAGTGTGTCTTCATTATTTCTATTTCAGCATGTTTATTTCAGGTTATATTTTTTATACGCTCATCCAAGAATAATAAGTGCTAACAATAATTATTATTTTTCTTCCTTTTGCAATAAAGGTTATAGAAGAGCAGCCTTTAATACTTGTCTCAAAATGCTTGTAACTATGATAGGTAGGTTATTCATTCAAATATTTATAACATTCGTTTATTTGTAAATGTCTCTCAACTCCATTAAAGATAGAATAAGGTCAATGTATAAAGATCACTCTGTTGACCAGGTTCAAAAACGGTACCACTTCCTCCCCCTAGTACCAATTGTTATGGGATCCTTTATCGGAGGAACCTTTGCTTCCGCACGTCCTTATGAGGAACTAGTCCGGTTCCATTTTTTCATCATGAACTCACGAGCTCAGATGTCCCTGATCCTCCATTCTCGCATCATTTAGTCGGATGGTTGCGGGAGATAATTAAAAGTTCTAAGTACAGGTTACCTAGTTGGATGGCGTTGTTGACGAACATTAATTAATGAGTTCCCTACCAGAGCGAGCTAGTCACGGGGCGATTGTGGGTTAGCGGTCGTCTCAAAGCCCTTGAAAGATAACTTACGATTATGAATATTTTAGATCCTGGCATCAGACAGGCTGACCAAGGGCGAACTGACCACTGACCCCTTCGGGTATGTCTCCTGTTACAAACTCCCGTAATGGAGTTTGTCCGTTGAGTTGGTTACTCTCTATCTAAATCTCTTATTACGAATCTCTCGATCCTCGCTTGGGGGTGACTAAAGATCATATTAACTCCCTGGAGGATGTATTCTTTCGTTTATCTTTACCAAATTACATATATTTATTCGTCATAATATGAGTCAAATGATGAAATTCGGATACCATGTAAGGGCAGCCACTTGGCGATCCCAGCATTCGTACAAGAGCTGCGAAAAATAAATATGGACCGTCACCTGAAGAAGCCCTGAAGAAAATCGGGGAAATATAGTGCGTTGCACTAGATAGCAACGCTTGTGTTAAGGCAATTTTCCTATCACCGGACTGATGAAATTCGAAAATCCGCCAGTAGAGAATTATGAGGAAAAAATAACATGGGATGGTAGTATAAAATGTAAATTTATTAATATCTGTCTAACCAACGAAATATTATATGACCTATCTTTCTATTTCCTAACCCACGGTAAATACTGTTTCTTCATCAATTCTTCTTTGCCGCCTCTTTTTTTAATATATTCATAAATTTTGGAATGAGAGCTATTAGCATATTTTCTTCAAGGGAAGTCAGCTATTGAGATTGTACTCATGACGTGATTTTTGAAAAATTTCATCAAACGTCAACAGTGAAATCATAATTGTAGTTGGCGGAAATCGGACCTGGAATAGAGGGGGGGGGTATTAAAAATTAAAAATATCTCCGTTATTATGAGTTGGATTTTACATATAATATTATAGAGCCAATCTTCTTAAATTATTGACATTCTACAATTGTTGTTCTATGCATTATTTCGTAACTTATTCGTACTTTCTAATACTCTGCCTTCAGTAGCCCCCCCCCCTTCTATTCATCTGTTATTTACTCAGATGAGATCACTAGCGTTTGTTTCCCAGCACATGGGAAATCTGCTAAGTCTACGCAGCCCCTGTTTGACGGCCCTTTGTTTGATAGCGGGAAAGGTAGTAAGCATTTGACTACATTTATGTTGAACTATAATTTAATGGCTGTCTATGTTAGGTCATGATGTTAGCTATAACCTAGACAAAAGGATGGACATACAATAGGTGATCACATTTTGGGAAGCAAGTTTATGGCTTTGTACATTAATCCTAGAGCAATATTCAATTAGTTTCCTCGAAATAGTATAGAGTGACCTAAGCCTTTGAGCGGATTTTGCACATTGTCTTTAATAGTATCAGTTATTGGATAGTCCAGTTGGATTTGGCGCTTATACCCGTAAGAATGGATTGTGCAGTTTGGTAAAGACATTGTGGATGTGCAACCCTTAATATTTGTTCAGCTAAATTAAATTGTGACTATGTATGTGCATTTTATTACTGATCGACTGCAAAAATCTGAAGTTAGGTCCGTCCAATCCTCCCACAGGAAATGGCTATATACGAGATGTTTAGTGACTCACTTCCTCATAGTAAAATTCGGACGAGTAGAAGTGGGGTATACCGCAAGCTGTTACCAAAATATCTCTGTTTGTCTTGATTTTTTTTTTTTTTTTTTTTAAAAAATAGTACAGAACATTAAATGTTTAACAAGATTGGTCCTATAACATTTTTCGGTCCGAAACGAAATAACTGAGATACCCGGGTAGTTTGGATTCGCCCCTCCCTCTAAACCCCTCCTATTCCTTGGTCGATTTCATCTTTTTCACGATAGGAACACTAGTTTTGTCTGAAACGGTTTAATATCGACTATGCCTCTGATCAAATAGAAATTGTTGATGCTGGATTCTTTAACGAAGCCGTCATATTGACCATATTTACAAGTATCTCACATAGTGAAGGTCTAAGGAAAACTGATTGGAATAAGACAATTCAGAATATATTGGCTTATTAGCAGATTTCCCTGAAGGGAAATCCTGTGAGGCTGTACTCCTGACACGATTTTTAAAATATTCCTCAAATGTCCATTGATCCCACCTAGGAACTGAGGTCCGATCAAAATTATGTATATGTATATATATATATATATATATATATATATATATATATATATATATATATATATATTACTGTTACCGCTCTAGCAGTCGCAGTTTTGGTTTAATCGTTACCCAACTCGACTTATGAGCGGTTTCATGTAAAAAGAAACATGAGTTCTTAACTACTGAAATCGGACGGGGGGAGGACGGGTTTAGAGGGTAGGAATTTTGAAGATTCAAAATATTTTCTTTACTATACATCGGGTCGAAAAAGTGTATATAAAACTCATCTAATTGCAAATTAAATGTACTATAATCTATAATTGTTGTATGCATATTTTCTCTATCATGTATATTAACCGAGATATTTGAATTTCATTGTTTTCAGCCTTCAGTAACTCCTAACTCATGTTATATTAACAATAAGCGGTTATATTATGAACTATTTTATTCTAAGCTTAACTACCAAATATTGTTTTCAAGAGATCCTTATGATGCGAGATACATGCAAATTCTTTTGTGTCGTTACAGACATTTAATTTTCTAAAAAAAATAATATGGTTATGCAACGTGTTTCGTGCTGAGATGAAACCCCTTCCTTGTGGACCAATTTCAGCTATACGTACATTTTTAAAAACTTTAAAAGACGACGGATTTTGTTTTCACCATTTATTATTGAGGATCCATGGTTGGATTGGAAGAATGTACAACCTCAATGACTGATTTCCCTTAATGAAAATCTGTAAAAATGCCCCATTAGGATTGTCTGGGTTTGGATTGAGATTTAGGACAAATGTTGTTATTTGACCCAATTGTCTAGCGTTAGTATTAAGGCCTTAACACACATTGCTGCGTTGTGGTTGTTGATGTAGTTTTGCCGCTCGTGGATTGTGTAAGAAGATTTATCCGCTGGCGTAGGTCTGCAGTAGGCCTCTGAAATATTCACAAGTGGGCAAAGCTCTCAGGAACCGTGTACCTTCCCTCGCACTTCATACCCAATTCCTACAACCTCTGGATTTAATTTCATACCTCCCCTAGCCGCTGCGGCCATTATTTCTTGAAAACGCCCAGTGGCACTGTGTCGCAGCGCTGTGTTTTACATTCATTCTCCTGAGGCACGTCTGCCTGCTCATCTCGTCAGCTATTTGCCTCACAAGAGGTTTTAATTATTTCTGTATTAACAACAATTGCATTGATTTTGTGGGGGCGCCGCTGAACTTAAAAAAAAAGTAACTGAAGGTAAAAAAAGTCCGTCACGCAGGGGCTCCGTAAACTAAGGAGATTTCCCGCGTGAAGTTTTACAATAGAGAAATTGAACCTTTTGATGTAAACTGTCGGATAATTTAAAATAAAAGTGTACCTGATGCATGTACCTTAACATAACTGCTTGTTGGTTTGCTCCCGGTGCGTGGTGAAATCTCTAGCCCCCAAAATAACATACATGTCTGGATATAACTTTAACTTGCAAAAGTGTCATATAAAAACTCGAATGAAAAATTGAATACAAACCTTTACCAAGCGCAAAATATTGGCCTATTGATCAACCACAATACTCAAATCGGGTCTTTTTTACTTAACACATGCCAGTGATTTAACTCATTATTATATCAATAACAGTGAAGATTTTTTGTTAACAATTGTTTATTTAAATACAACCAAGGTTTCTAGTAAACATGAATATAACCATAAATGAAACTATTAGCGTTTTTCTTTAATATAGTGTTGCACAGAGTATCTCAGACCTAATCTATTTATTTTAGCTACAATTCCAAATATCTCCGTTATTATGAGTTTGAGAGTAAAATGTTATAGAACCAATCTTGTTGAACTATTGATGCTCTACAATTGTTGTTGTATGCACTTTTTCTCTATCGTAAATATTAACCGAGATATTAGCATTTAACTGGCATGTGTTAAGTAAACAAGACCCCTCAAATCAAATTACAAGTAATATTATTTATTAACGTCCACATTGTGCTACTACGGTAATTCTACAGTTACCATCCTCTTCTTGCCAGGGTGGGACTAAGGATTTTATTCCGTCACTAAATAAATTCCTATTGCTCAGGAGGGAATCTTAACACGCCACTCTAGGTTTGTCATATGAGATTAAAGCCAACGTTTAACTCACAAGGCTAACCAGAGCAACACACATTTGACGAAGGGCACCAAACTATTGATATTTCATACCCGTGAATGGAATTTTCCTCATGATGCCTTTATTGCTGGATGGTCTGATGCAGAAGGCAATGGGAAACCACTGCGTGTCCTCGTGACCCATTTATTCCCTTGTTCCTGTGTGTAGCCTGTAAACACTATATACACACTAGCGGACCCGGCAGACGTTGTCCTGCATGATAAATCAAGCAATTAGGATATTAAATTTAGTAGTATTGTGTTTAAAACAAAAGCTAATTTTAATAACACAAAAAATAACATTTGTTATGTGCACGTTTGCCTAAAAAGAAATAGAAAATAAAATATCGCTAAAACTAGGTATGCAAAATGAAAAGGAAAAATGGGAGAAGGAAAAGAAGTTTTAGTTCTATGATTATCTGGTAGAATGCGCACTGACACGTCTTTACGAAACAAATAGTTGTAAATCAATAATTGAAATAAATCAAAACCCTCAACAATAATAAAGAAAAGAATATAATTGCGATATTCAAATCAGATTAAAATAAATTTGGATAATTAATAACCGTGTGTGAAAGTGAAAATCACTCGCAGCTGCAAGCAGCATTATTTAGAAGGCATACTTAAACTCTATGGGCATACATTAGATAAACATATTAACATTTCATTACATTTCCAATAACTTTTTTAGTGTATATCTCGTTTATACTTTGTTATATGACAAAAGTTACTCTAAAAAGGAAAATAACAACTCTTATCCTGTTCATATTTGCCAAAAAACACACAGGAAACGAAATACGGCTATTTATAATTTCAGGCCTTCCTCACGACCCCCACTCCTGCTCCATCTGCCGGGCTGATCTGTGGCGCTAAACCATCCGGGGTGACACCCAAACGCGTATTTAATAATTCATTCAAATCGGATATAGCCGTCTAGGAGGAGTTCAGTGACATACACACGTACGCTAGAATTATATATATATATATATATATATATATATATATATATATATATATATATATATATAATTGTAACCTCTGTCTGTACATTGATTTTTTTCTCGAAATTTCTGCATTTTGTTTCTTTCGTGTATGTTTGTTTGTTTGTTACCTTTTCACGCATAAACGGCTGAACCGAATTTTATGAAACTTGGTATGTATATTACTACTAACCCAACTTAGACTTTAGGCTATATTAATTTTCTCTGAGGCGAACAGGAGTGGGGGTTATAAGGGAAGCCTGAAATTAAAAATAGCGATATTTCGTTTTCTATTGGTTTTTCGGCAAATATGCACATAACAAAAGTTGTTTATTTTGTTATTTAGAGTAACTTTTGTTATATACACTTTTGTCGTATACCGAAGTTTAAAAGCGTTATACGCTAAAAATTATAGCGGGAGTCAACAATATTATTTGCCAAAAAAGACTCAACCGAACTAAATAAAACTCGGTATGTGTATTAGCAGTGAGGCCTTCATTATAATAAGCCATACCAACATTTTTATGGACGGGCAGGAGTGGGGGTTATAAGGGAAGCCTGAAATTAAAAATAGCGATATTTCGTTTCCTATTGGTTTTTCCGCAAATATAAACATAACAAAAGTTGTTTATTTTGTTATTTGGAGTAACTTTTGTTATATACACTTTTGTCGTATACCTAAGTATAAATGAGTTATACGTTAAAACTTTAGCGGGAGCCGACAATGTTATTGGGCACTAACGGCTGAACCGAACTTAACAAAGCTCGTTATGTCAATTAGCATTAATTCTTCCATAATTATAAGTTATATTAAAATTTTTAGGTTCGAACGGGAGGGGGGTTATAAGGGAGGCCTGAAATAAAAATTCACCATATTTACATGTATAAGAGACACTGGAAATATAAAAATATCGAAGACAGTGAAGCCTTATCGAACAAATATTCTATTATTAGCAAATCCACGGCAACGACGGGTATCAATCCTAAACACTGGGACGGGTAAATGTCAAAATATTGTGCAATGTAAAGCCTGCTAAAAAATACTATCACCATTCAGGCTCAAATGAATTCCCGGGCGAAGCCGGGTATCTGAGCTAGTATATATTAAAGATATACTAGTAATTTTGAACGGACCTAGTTTGTCGGCAACTAGTAGGATCGATGGACATTTGAGCAAATTTTTCGAAAACCACGTCTTGAGTACGACCTCAATAGCAGTTTTCAGTTAACGGGAAAGTGCCAATAGTTGGAAATAAGCATAAAGATGTAGTGAAGTCCGTTCATACTATTCCGCAATGTACATATGTTAAACTTGGATATTGGTTCTAGATAGATTAAGCCTTACATAGAGTACTAACTGAGAACGGGGAAGGCTAAAGTGTGTCTACACAGTTCTCTACTTTGGCCGATGAGCCTGCTCCTATCTGTGATATTTATAACCTCTCATATATCTCCCTTCTTCCCTTTCAAAGCAAACTTTGCTTATGCTTCTTTATTTCTCTCGTCTGACAACTCTTCCCAAACTTTGGTCCCCATCCTTTTCTCTTTGAGGCTAATAACATTCATCACTATTAGCATACTTGTTGTAAGCCTAATTTTTCTCAGGCAAGAAGGTGAAACTCATATCGTCTTGTCACAAATGTTACTTTATTGATTCCAAGCTAGGTTTTCCGTAGTAACAACAAATGAATCACATCGGTTCCAGAATTTTTTACTTGTGCAGTGTCCCAAATAAAGAAAAGTCCGTCACGCAGGTGCTGCGGAAACTAAGCATTTATTTCGAATTTTCGAAAATCCCCCCTCTAACCCCCCCCTCTCACTCGTCCGATTTCAGCCATTAACGGACTTAAATAATAAAATATATCTGAATATAACATATTAATTTTTTTGAAAACTGTTTACTTTAGCTAGTTCAGTAATTATCAGAATAATATTTATCTCAATAACTCAGATTTTGGTAATCCAAGATTCTCGTAAATGAAGATTTATTGAAAACAGCTTATTGTGAATATGACACTAGTAGGATTGGGGTGTCATAGAAAGCGTAAAACTATAAAATCCATATATCTCGGTTTATACTCGTTATACGGAAAATATGAGAAGAACAATATTTGTAATAATTTTAATTACAATATGATTGATTCTATTCAAATTTTAGATCCGACGTATAGTAACAGAGATATTTCGAAATTCCTCCCGTCTAAACCAACCCCCTCTCCCTGGTCCGATTTCAGCCGTTAAAGAACTTGATCTGTCTTTTTGCATAAAACGTTTAAATATCGAGTTTGGTAACGGTCAAACAAAAATTGCGACCGCTAGAGTGTTAACAGACAAATATATATATAATTTTGAACGGACCTCATTTTCGTCATCTCCTGGGTAGGATTAAATACAAACCTTTACGGAGGGCAAAAATATTGACAATAATGGGTTGAAATCCCTATTATTATTATTTATTAACGTCTACTTGTGCTACTATGGCTAACGGGACGGGTTATCTACAGGTTACCAACCTTTTCTAGGCAGGGTGGGACTAAGGATTTTATTTAATGAGTTCGTCACTAAATAAATTCCTATTGCCCAGGCGGGAATCTAACTCGTCATTCTAGGTTTGTCAAAGTGAGATTAAGGCCAACGCTTTAACTCAAATGGCTAACCTGAGCAACAAACTTTTGGCGAAGACGACCAAACTGTTGATATTTCAAATTATCCTTCTGTTCACAAATTTCGTAATAGACACAGTGTCTGATTGTTTAGCACTGCAAAGCAACCTCTGTAACTTGGCACAACTTTCACAGTGGCCTGAGAAACTACCCGAAGGTACTTGTTAGAACAATGTACAGGGTGAGGCATAATAACGAGCGATTTTTAAAAGACTGTTAAATAAAAACATTTTGTTACAAAAATATGTTTATATCACAATATTAAAATACATGAAAAAGCATTTTCTGCAACAGTAAAATGTCTGTTATTTTTTGAAAATAACTCCAGTAAGATGGCGTCCGTTTAGACGCACATATTCCTCACATAACGCCGTGTCGGCGAGCTGAGCAACGAGGGCTTCTTTCAATGGCGACTCTTACACGTCCAATGTTATCAGGTGTGCGCACAGTTTTCGGTCTCCCTGTTTTCTTCCTTGTCGTTGACGCAGTCTCTTCAAAGTTCTCAACCCACTTTTTAATCGCACATGCGGACGGCACCGGCAAATTCCGATTAATATTGAAACGTGCTAACTGGTATGAACTACCGTTTTGATAAAATGCTTTGACTGCGTACGCACGATGATGTGGGGTCCAGCGCTCCATTGTGACTAAATGCTATTTCGCTCCAAACGTAACTGATGCTATCCCCTCCACCTCCATCCAACGCAGCTTGGTTCGCACGCTTTTTTAAATCGCTCCTTAATATGCCTCACCCTGTATGTTTAAAGGCGTTTGTCTAACTAACTTTTGTCAAAAGAATTTGTGTATTGGGACTTTGCTTCGTAGCTGTTTCCGAAGAGTGTCTGGAAATACACTGGACTACACAACGTTTAGTTGACACAAGGATGAAATAAGGCGTCGGTAGCTAGAAGTATGTATTTCAGAAACATGAAACCACTTTCAATTCCTGATGAACTTGATTGCAATAAGAATAAGTCCCGTGTAAGTCCAAAAGTACCTTTTGTGAAGTGACCCCCTGGCCGTTCCACCTTCACCCTCTGCTCATGAAGACTCTTCCTATAGGCAGAGGTCCTGGCCAATAAATGAGAGAGGTAGAAGAACATTGCTCATATTTCCATATCGATCGAGGGTAGGCCGGTCAGCTCTACTGTTATTAAAAAACTGTCACACACGCAAGTCACGGAATAACGACTGATTTATATGCGATTATAATTTGTATTTAACCTGGGTCGAGTGGTGCCCCCCCCCACAATTTCTCTCTTTAAAACATAATTTATTGGATTAGCGCTGTGGGCCTAATTCCTCCCTCCTCTTCTCTCTCTCACTCTGAATTTTAGAATATTTCGCTGTGTAGGGACACTCCCTCCCCCACCCATGACCTCGCTTGCCTCAACCCTCTTAATCAAGCCACGACAACATTTTTATCTATAAACACTTGCTTCTTACCTTAGTATTCATAATATCACTCTAGCCATGTGAGTTACGGGATTTGTCTTGTAGCAGAGTTCAGGGAAATCAGCTATTGATGTCGTACTCATGACGCAATTTACGAAAAATTTCCTCAAATGTCAATCGATCCTACTACAAGGTCCGTTCAACATTTTATATATATATATATATATATATATATATATATATATATATATATATATATATATATATATTTGTTTGTTACCGCTCTAGCGGTCTTCATTATTGTTTTATCGTTACCAAGCTCGATATATAACCCCCTTATAATGTTTTATGTAAAAAGAAAGATCATGTTCGTTATCGGCTGAAATCGGACTTGGGGAAGAGGGTTTAGATAGGAGGAATTTTGAAATATCCTCGTTATTATAAGTTGGTTCGAAAAAATGTATAGAAGCAATATTATTGCCATTGTAATTGCCTATAATGTTGTTGTATAAATATTTTCTCTATAATAAATAGTCCTACTCATATATTAACAAGAAACTATTATAACATGAATTACTTTCTTCTAAGCTTAAATACCAAGTATTGGTCTCATTCAACTTTTAGCATATTTCCATAGTCATAGTCACTTTCTTCTTCCTCGGAGGACCCCATGGTACTTGGATGGTTAACCTACGCAGCCCCTGCGTGACAGACTTTTTTACTTACCATCGATGGCGGTAGGTCATAGTCCTCTCTGTCACTAACTTATGCGGTCCTCAGCTAAAATAAATTGCTCAAAAGTTGTTGAGAGTTAGTAGGCGTTAGCTATTTTTGGCTACATATAAATATTAACATGTATAATGGGAAGGCGGTGTTCTGAAATGGCTCATGTAAGTTAGTCGTAATAATAATAGAGGTTTGACGTGGGCCTTTAGAAGGAGGCTTTTTCCTCTCTCCCTCGACTAAACTTGCAGTATTGATATCAATTTAAACTCTGAGGTCTGAGTTTGAGGAGCCCTTGTGAGCGTTTGAATAAAAGTTGTGGCATGAGTTGTGAGCGAGTTGGTGTAAGCCTCAAGGCTACAAAAACCATTCCTCGTACATATGCATGCAGTACCAGCCTCTAATACCTTCCTTTCGGACAAACCTTTCCCCCTTTTTTACCCTTGAAAGTTTTTTTCACCCGCCTTCCTTTTCTCTGTCGTGTCATTTGTAAAAGGCTTAATAATTTCAACATCCTGACCATTCGCCCAAAAGTTTTTTCCGTAATTTTTCTGCCCTGTTCTTGAAATAATATTCTTTTTTTTTTTTTCTCCCCCCTGACAAGAGTCGAAAACCTATTCTTTTTTCTTTCAACTGCTGTTGATAGACTGAAATTGTTTCCCATTTATTTAACTTGCGACGACGTTTCTTTCATCTTGTGTGAGTCTCGGCTGATATAAAAAGATACCTCTGCTTTCTTCATCTGCTGTCTTCCATACGCTAAATAATTGTTGATATATTTTAGTTCCAAGCCACACAAACTGATTGTTACTGAAAACAGAAAAAAAGTCCGTCACGCAGGGGCAGTAAATTTCCCCACGTTCTGAGGCTAACAGTTACGGAAACGGCCGAACTAGCTTTTAGCGGGAAACTCACTCAGTTATACGCCCACATTTTATAAAAATATCTCGGTTAATATTCAAGATAGAGAATAAATGTATAGAATAATATTTATAGTAAATTTAATTTGCAATAGGTTGGTTCTATACAATTGTTTGCTCCGATGTATGGTAACGGAGATATTTCGAATTCTCAAAAATCCCTCCTCTAAACCCCCCCCCCTCCCACTTGTCCGATTTCATTAACGAACTTGGTAACGATCAAACAAAACATTTTTCAAATATCGCGTCATGAGTACGACCTCCATAGCTGATTTCCCGTAAGGGAAATCTGCTAATAATATGTGGTAGTTTATTCAGTTCTTAACTATACATTACAGTATTAATAATTCTTATGGTGCTGAATGTGGGAAAGTTTAGATCGTGAAAGCAGTTCTTATAAAACAGAAGGTCCAGATTTATTTATTTATGGACATCACATCACAAGTACTTGTCTTTAAAAAGTGAAAAATTGTACAAAGTGAAATAACAAAAGTAAAATAAATAAAAAATGACAATAACAAACAACTGCAGTAAAATAAATACACATTTTATAAATGAAGATAGTACTAAATACTAGTACTACTAAATTCAAGTAATTATAATCAGAATAGTAAAAAAAAAAAAGACAAAAAGGGGGAGGAGGGGTTTAGCATAGTTACTATTAATTGAAAATGGTACTTACTGGTTAATGATTGTTTTAAATTAGAAGAGAAGAAGTAGTTTTAACGAGGTTGAGAATTGGCCATTCACGACTGATTCATACTTACTGGAGAAGACGAACCCTACTGCCATCACTGTAACTGTAGACTTGCTATAAAACATATACTAACTGACTGCTATCTAAGGACTCACATAGACCTACCATACACTTTGACTGAATTACTACATGACTGTAGCCCGTACATAGACCGCGTATTACAATACTTGAAACAAAACAGCATTTACAAAAAATTATAATGTAGGGCAATACTGAAAATATTTGCAGAAATGAGGATACTTACGTAAATATAATAATTATATGTTATAGGTTTAATATGTTATATATTAAATATGTTATGTGTTAAATATGTTGCAGGTTATATGTTAAATATGTTATAGGTTATATGTTGATTATGTTATAGGTTATATGTTAAATATGTTATAGGTTATATGTTAAATATGTTATATATTATTATGCTGTATATTAAATAACTGATTCGTCGCTAAATCGCCCCTGTTGCGAAATGCGATTATTATATGAATAAATGAAAAATGATTGTTTTAATGTCCTCCTTCAGGGTAGCTATTATCATAAACATATATATATATATATATATATATATATATATACACTACATACCTTGACCTTTTCCAAATAAACTACATGCAGGAGTACCTAATACAAAAAACCCTTCTGTTATTAAGCTTATTATTTATTTATGGAAAATTGGCCTGATCTTAAAGGAGAGGGAAAAGGGGATTACGAGCGCAGTTTTCAATATACCTCAAATCCCCCCAAAAAATGCTAACGTGCTAATTTCTCAAATAATCCCTAAAAATCGATAAAAACATTGATTTTTATTCCTAATTTTTTAAATGTATATGAATAAAAAGGGGGTTTCTAGCACAATTTTCAAAATACCCTAAATCCCTCAAAATCATCAGTTTCCAAAATACCATAAATCTCCCATAATCATCAGTTTCTAAAATACCCTAAATCCCCCAAAAAATGCTAACGTACTAATTAGTAAAATTGAGCTAGAAACCCCCTTTCTATACATATTCTTAAAAAATTAGGAATAAAAATCAATGTTTTTATCGATGTTTAGGGATTATTTGAGAAATTAGCACGTAGCATTTTTGGGGGGATTTGAGGTATTTTGAAAACTGCGCTTGTAACCCCCTTTTCTCTCTCCTTCTAAATTTCTTAAGTTTTTTTTATTATTTTGATTTCTTATTAAGAGTAATGCGATATATCCAATTTTGCACTTACTTTTTGAAAATTTCATGAAATGTCCATCGATCTTACCTAGGAGATAATAAATTTAGTTTAGCTTCTTTAAAAATGATATGATTGTTGATTGACTAATAGAAAACTGATTTATTCTCCGTGCTTCATTAATGTGCCTTCGAGGAGGTGGTGCTAAGTTTTAATTTCTATTGCATTAAAAATGCTTATTATTACATGAAACCTAGTGAACAAAATAAATAAAACCATTTAGTATGATGTGAAGTGTTTATTGACTTTGTGTTTCGTGAAAATGAAAGTTCTTAAATGTTATTGCACATTTGGGACCTTTTTTTTCAGAAATCCGTTTTTTTTTTGTTCAGTGCTTAGCGGCATTTTTTTACATTGTGTGTCCCAGTACAGGATAAGAGCCCCATTTGCTTTCTTTCTTTTTTTTAAATATTTTTCCTAAGAGCATCGATAAAAGCTAAAAGAATAAAAACTCCTTGCTTAAATTTTTCAGGGAATTTTCAGCATCATTACCGCTTTTGAATACAGAAACTTTTATTATTGCATTAACTAAGGGAAATTACATTATTCAGGCGGAGTAAATTGTGGAAGTGGACTCTAAAAAGCAAATTTTAGGAGGTGGTAGAGAAGGGGGGGGGTTCTGTTTTATTAAGGCGTAGTTTTAAAACACTCATCGCCCCCCCCCCCTTCCTATAGGGCTCGGGCTGAATTTCAAATATCTTCCTTATTCTTTTCCATGATGTTTCTTTCTATTTATAGCCTTTACACTTTTTTGGGCTGTATAATTTGGATTAGTTCTCAAACATTTGGGTTAGCTAAGCCAATTCGATGTTCGGTAACAGTATTTGAAGGAATGCTTTTAGCAGATTTCCCTTAAGGGAATAAGTTTATAATTTATAAATATGTTGCCAGTGTGGTTAAATTAAGGTAATTATTATTGGAATTGTAATATAAGCATCATCCTTATGATCCAAATTTTTACTGTTGGTTTTTTTATCCCTTTATTCATTTTTAATATATATGTAAATATATTTTTTTTTTAATAGAAAAGGAACAAAAGACGATCTGTCAATGTTTTTTTTTTACTATTGTTCTTTTTAATAGTTGCATTAATTTATTTTAATTTTATTATCGTTTTTGTTTAGCCGTGAAAGTATATTTTTTTGGCATAAATCATAAAACTTGATATTTAAAAGAATGTCTTTTTCCAAAAGGGCCATTTGTGTAGCTTAGAGAATGTCTTGCTACAAAAGGGCCATTTGTGTAGCTTAGAGAATGTCTTGTTACAAAAGGGCCATTTGTGTAGCTTAGAGAATGTCTTGCTACAAACGGGCCATTTCTGTAGCTTAGAGAATGTCTTGTTACAAAAGAGAGAATGTCTTGCTACAAAAGGGCCATTTGTGTAGCTTAGAGAATGTCTTGCTACAAAAGGGCCATTTGTGTAGCTTAGAGAATGTCTTGCTACAAACGGGCCATTTCTGTAGCTTAGAGAATGTCTTGCTACAAACGGGCCATTTCTGTAGCTTAGAGAATGTCTTGCTACAAAAGGGCCATTTCTGTAGCTTAGAGAATGTCTTGCTACAAACGGGCCATTTCTGTAACTTAGAGAATGTCTTGCTACAAAAGGGCCATTTCTGTAGCTTAGAGAATGTCTTGCTACAAAAGGGCCATTTCTGTAGCTTAGAGAATGTCTTGCTACAAACGGGCCATTTCTGTAACTTAGAGAATGTCTTGCTACAAAAGGGCCAGTTCTGTAGAGCTTGCTACAAAAGGGCCATTTCTGTAGCTTAGAGAATGTCTTGCTACAAAAGGGCCATTTCTGTAGCTTAGAGAATGTCTTGCTACAAACGGGCCATTTCTGTAGCTTAGAGAATGTCTTGCTACAAAAGGGCCATTTCTGTAGCTTAGAGAATGTCTTGCTACAAAAGGGCCATTTGTGTAGCTTAGAGAATGTCTTGCTACAAAAGGGATAATTCTGATGCTTAGAGAATGTCTTGCTACAAAAGGGCCATTTGTGTAGCTTAGAGAATGTCTTGCTACAAAAGGGCCATTTCTGAAACTTAGAGAATGTCTTGCTACAAAAGGGCCATTTCTGTAGCTTAGAGAATGTCTTGCTACAAAAGGGCCATTTGTGTAGCTTAGAGAATGTCTTGCTACAAAAGGGCCATTTGTGTAGCTTAGAGAATGTCTTGCTACAAAAGGGCCATTTCTGTAGCTTAGAGAATGTCTTACTACAAAAGGGCCATTTCTGTTAGCATAGAGAATGTCTTGCTACAAAAGGGCCATTTCTGTAGCTTAGAGAATGTCTTGCTACAAAAGGGCCATTTCTGTAGCTTAGAGAATGTCTTGCTACAAAAGGGCCATTTGTGTAGTTTAGAGAATGTCTGCCTACAAAAGGGCCATTTCTGTAGCTTAGAGAATGTCTTGCTACAAAAGGGCCATTTCTGTAGCTTAGAGAATGTCTTGCTACAAAAGGGCCATTTCTGTAGCTTAGAGAATGTCTTGCTACAAAAGGGCCATTTCTGTAGCTTAGAGAATGTCTTGCTACAAAAGGGCCATTTCTGTAGCTTAGAGAATGTCTTGCTACAAAAGGGCCATTTGTGTAGCTTAGAGAATGTCTTGCTACAAAAGGGCCATTTCTGTAGCTTAGAGAATGTCTTGCTACAAAAGGGTCATTTCTGAAGCTAAGAGTATAAAAGGGCCTACAAAAGGGCAATTATGAAGCTAACAGAATGTCTTGCTACAAAAGGCAATTTCTAAACCTAAGAGAATGTCTTTCTACAAAAGGACCATTTCTGTGCTACAAAAATGCAATTTCATAAGCTAAGAAAATATCCTGCTACAGAAGGTCTATTTCTGAAGCCAAAAAATGTCCTGTTACATAATGCAATTTCAGGAGTAAAAAAATGTCTTGCTATAAAAGGGTCATTATAAATTATTGGCTCCTACCTCACACCATTTATTTAAGGTGAGGCGATTTTATTGAGTTACTTAATAGTTTAGTAAATTCATATTACCCACTTCGGAACCATTCATATGACCCTTAGGTTCACAATAGAATCCTTAGGTAATCCAGAAAACTATTTCTGGAAAATCCTTGAACAAAAATTTGAAATTGTGAATGGTTCAGCATTATCGGACTAATAAATGGAATGTTTATCGGTTTCAGAAATTTTCCTATAAGAGACTTAACCTCGTAAAAAATGCTAATTGAGAGGTGTAATAATTGAAGTGATTGTATTTTGCCCGACTGATAGTAGCTATAAACTGCTAGTAGTTTATATATAGAGTTAGTGTATAGTGGCGGGTGTAGTGGAGAACATTCTAGATAGACAGGGGGTGGGATATTGCTGGTCGTATACTTAATCTGTGCCTCGTTCCCACCACCTGCTACACCCTGGTCCATGCTAGTCCTTAGCATAATTACATCATGGCTCCATCCATATACTTAAGCCCTCCGGAAAAAAAACCCTTTTGTATATATAAGTCCACAATATACGCTCTCTGCTCAAGGTTAAGCAGATTTCCCTTAATGCAATTCACTCTCAAGGGCATCCAACTACATAAAACTCGAACAATATGCCCAAATTGCAAATTCGGCCGTGAGGACGAAATGCTTTTTCGAAAGTTCAAAAAAGTCAGTTTCTCAGAATGTTTTTATAAGTAATGAACTTTTGTATATGGTCTTTTTTCTTCTTCAAATTTCTTTTCAGGGAAATCAGCTACTGAGGTTGTTCTCAATAAAGTAATTCGAGGCTTCTCTTTATGGGAGAAATGCCAACTTATAAAAAGTCCGTCACGCAGGGGCTGCGTAAACTAAGCAGATTTCCCACGTGAAGTTATACAATAGAGAAATCTCCGTACGAGAGTCGAACAGTTACGGCAATGGGCCGAACTAGCTTTTGGCGGGAAACTGTCATCCGTTATCGGCCCAAATTTAATAAAAATTTAATTTAATAAAGATTTTCCACTGGGCAAAGGAAATTATTTAGTGACAAAATTCATTAAATAACATCCTAAGTCTAGGACAGGGTGGTAACCTGTAGAAAACCCGTCCCAATTAGCCTGTGTTACAAAAAGTGGATGTTAATAAGTAATAATAATAATAATTAATGAAAATACAGCATGTTTTGTCTATATATTATCACAGTTTCAAATTATAGTCCACTCACCCCCTTTTAGCAGATTTCCCTTAAGGGAAATCAGCTATTGAGGTCGTACTCATAACGCGATTTTTGAACATTTTCTTCAAACGTCCATCGATCCTACCCAAGAGGTGACAAAAATGAGGTCCGTTCGAAACTGTATATATATATATTTGCCTGTTACCGCTCTAGCGGCCGCAATATTGGTCTTATCGTTACCAAACTTGATATATAATCGTTTTATACAAAAAGAAAGATCAAGTTCATTAACAGCTGAAATCGGACCAGTAGCAGGGGGGTTTAGGGGGGTAGAATTTCGAAAATTCTTAATATTTTCGTTATTATGCGTCGGATCGAAAAATAGCGTAGAACCAATCTTATTGCAAATATAATGTTCTATAAATGTTGCTATGTACATTTTTTCGCTATCGTAATTATTAACTGAGATATTTGCATTTTTTAGTTTCCGGTCTTCAGTGAATTCATTATGAAATGAAATCTGCTTAGTTAACGCAGCCCCTGCGTGACTGACTTTTTTGTACTATGTATTTTCTAACGGCACTATTAATAAGGGAGCTATTTGCTCATTCTTGTTCGGAGCCAACGAAGATATCGTGCTCCACATTTAAATGAAATAATTTTAAACGAAGTGGCTCAAAGCGATTTTTATTTTTACAGGACAACAAGGAAGATATCTGGTGCCCACGTCAGATTTTTTTGTTTCACGATTTATTAGATACCCTCAGGGTAATTTATACATTGTATTCAGTTATTCACAAAGGAATTTTTTATTCTTTGTTTAATACTACAAATAAAGCTTGCTCGTATGTATCTTAATTTTTTCCTCCAATTATTAATTTTCAGCTTTATTTACTATCCAAATATCAGTAAAGCAAAAATAAAACTTTTGATCTTTCATTCTACATTCAACACTGAATGATATTGAATACGTTTATGGGCTTGTAAACGTTTATTTCGCTTTAAATGAAATCTTTTAGATCAGCCCTCTGTCAGATTTAGACATGAAAGAACCATCAATAACTATACTTTCTGATACGATGGTCATGAACAGTCAATATCTTACAACGGAAAGCGTCTGAATTGTAAACAAACAGCAGCCAACATCGCAGCGCTGAATTAATCCTAGAGAATTATTCTAGACCGGAAAGAAGAACAATTAATAAAGTATATCTGAATATAACTTATTAATTTTATTGAAAACTATTTACTATAGCTAGTTCAGTAATTATGAGAATAATATTTATTTCAATAACTCAGATTTTGGTAATCCAAGAATCTTGTATAATGAAGATTTCTTGAAAACAATATTTTGTACTTAACCTTGTAATGAATGCTATAACAGCTTATTGTGAATATAACACTAGTAGGAGTGGGGTGTCATTGAAAGCGTAAAACTATAAAATCCATATATCTCGGTTTATACTCGTTGTACAGAAAATATGAGTAGAACAATGTTTGTAATAATTTTAATTACAATATGATTGATTCTATTCAAATTTTAGATCCGACAGAGATATTTCGAAATTCCTCCCCTCTAAACCCCTCCCCCTGGTCCGATTTCAGCCGTTAAAGAACTTGACATTTCTTTTTACATAAAACGATTAAATATCGAGTTTGGTAACGGTTAAACAATAATTGCGACCGCTAGAGCGGTAACAAATATACAATTTTGGACGGACCTCATTTTCGTCATCTCCTAGGTTAGATTGCTTGGAAAAATGTTACATAACCATTCTTGTGAAGCTATTAAATGTTCTACTATAGTTTCTCTATGCATTTTTTCGTAACTCGAGTATTAAGGGAATTATTCGTATTTCTCAATCTTCAGTAGCCTTTTCCCGCCCTTCTCATTGGTTTTTAGCAGATTTCCCTTAAGGGAAATCAGCTATTGAGGTTGTACTCATGACGGAATTTTCGACATTTTTCTTCAAATGTCCATCGATCCTACCTAGTAGATGACGAAAATGAGGTCCATTCAAAACTGTATATATATATATATATATATAGATATATATATAAATATATATATATATATATATCGCTCTAGGTAGCTGTATAGTTACCGCTCTTGCGGTCGCAATTTTTGTTTGATCGTTACGAAACTTGACATTTAATCGTTTAATTTAAGAAGACAGATCAAGTTCGTTAACGGCTGAAATCGGACTTGTGGGAGGGGGTTTACAGGAGAGAACTTTCGAAAATTCGAAATATCTCCGATACTATACGTCGGATCGAAAACTTGTATAAAGCAAATCTTATTGAAAATTAAATTTACTATAAATATTGTTATACACATTTATTCCCTATCTTGAATATTAACCGAGATATTTGCATTTTATTAAATTTGGGCCGAAAACGGATTTTTGAATTTCCCGCCAGAAGCTAGTTCGGCCCTTTGCCGTAACTGTTCGGCTCTCGTATGGAGATTTCTCTATTGTATAACTTCACGTGGGAAATCTGCTTAGTTTACGCAGCCCCTGCGTGACGGACTTTTTTTTTGCATAGAAATGGAGAATATGTGGTGAGATGAGATCACAAGCTCGTTATATCTGAACTTTGGAAATCTGCTTAGTTTACGCATCGGGGTTTTATTTTTGGGTTACAATTATGATGGAGGCTGGAGTAATATCATTTATTTCTTCATGGGCGGGGAGTACATTAGCGGTTTATTTATCTATTTCAGACTTTTCTGTGTCTCCTCTTTCCAATTTGTTTTTATGCGGAGTGCGTTTAATTATATTTAAACCCACCCTTGGTAATAACCCATGGGTGAGTTGACTCCTTTTTAACAAGTTAATCCAGAGAGAGCAAGGAGAGAGAGTGTTTGCACAGTGCCTCCTTCCTCCTGTCAACAGATTAGCCTAAGTCTCCCCTATCTCCTTTCTACTCAGGATACCTTCCGACTTATAATATCCATATTCTCCATAGATAAGTCGCTAATTTATGTAATCTCCTCCTCCTTCTCCGCTCTACGTCTAACAAGCAGAGCGGTTTAATGCCCTTGTAATTCTTCCACTTCCTTCGCCTTGTCGTCTCTGACCTACAAAACATCATCCAGCAATCTCCATTAAAATCCCGCATTAAGTTATCATTAATGGCTGAATCTATTTAGGGTTTTTTTTGTTATTAAATAGGAAATAAACCAGTGCATGGGACCTTCAGGCGTTTTGTTGCTCAAAAAACAAGCCCACAACCATAGTTAATATCAAACACTCATACTGTCACTTGGCCAATACATTGAACCCCCATAGGTTTACCGTAGTAGCAAAGGTGCTACTAAGCTGATTTGTCCTGTATTTGAATGGAACTCTGAAGATTTCAATCGTTAATTTAGACAAAAACTATTCTTAGGAAGGATGGTAGTTTATACTTCTTCTTCAATCTTCACAGATTTATGTTATACTGAATATATTCTTGTGCAGGATGGTGATTTTAGTTTTTTCTAACTTCACAGATTTAAGTTAGAGTGAATATATTCTTGTGGAGGGTGGCGATTTTGGCTTCTAACTTCACAGATTTAAATTAGGCTGAATTTATTCTTGTGGAGGGTGGCGATTTCGGCTTCTAACTTCACAGATTTAAGTTAGAATCAATATATGTTTGTGAAGGATGGCTATTTTGGCTTATTCCGACTTGACAGATTTAAGTTAGACTGTATATATTCATATGAAGGATGTTGATTTTGGCTACTTCTAACTTCACACATTTAAATCTTGTGGAGGTTGGTGCTTTTGGCTTCTTTTGTCTTTACAGATTTAAGTTAGACATGAAGGGTAGTGGATAGTTTTTGATTCTTCGTCTGTTTTCTCAGATGTATGTTATACTGACTGTATTTTGAGTGAAGGTTCCTCGTTTTGGCGTTTTACTATCTTCTCAAATGTAGGTTAGACAGACCGTTTTCTTTTAAAGCAGGGGTCTCCAAACTTTCCAGCCTTAGGGCCATACTGATTACTCCAGTAAGTCCCGAGGGCCAAAACCAGCCAGTTTGCTCGTGGGCTGTTTTCTGTTTTTGGTACTACTTATTTGTGTGAGAAGACCTTCTCCAAAATGAAGTACACGAAAAATGTTTACAGATCTAAATTAACTGATGAGCATCTTAAATCTCTTTTAATAATTGGTACAAGTAAAATTAGTCCACAACTACAAACTATTGTCAGTGGAAAATCTCAATTACATAAATCTCATTAGTATTTCATATGTCATTATGCTTGTTATAAGGTATGTTTTTATTTAAAATGTATAAAATGTTAGTTGGATTCATTTCAATAATTTGTTAGTTATTATATACTGAAGTTAAATTTTCTGCATATTATACATGTCTTTACCCATTACAATTCTGTGTTTCTGTATCCAACATATCACAAAAACAATAAGCCTACAACAATGTTATGAGTAGTTAGCCCATGACCATATCAATGTAGATGTCATATTAATAATTATTCAACATAAAATTAGAATACTTCAGTAAACTAAATTTAATTTGCTATAAAAAATATGTTCTCTAAAAGGAGTTTTCAAGTATGCTAGCTCTCCGCGGGCCAGACAAAATCTGTCCGAGGGCCGGATGTGGCCCTCGGGCCGTAGTTTGGAGACCCCTGTTTTAAAGCCTGGGGGTTTTATTTGCAATATCTTCTTCTTAGATGTAAATAAGGCTCAGTATATTCTTGTGGTGGTTATGACTTATTTATCTGCCTTCACAAATGGAAATTAGACTCACCATATTTTTGCAAAAGATGGTGGTTTTCGCGTTTTATCTGCCTTCATAAATGTAAATTCGACTCTAAGTATTTTTACAAAAGATGGTGGTTTTCGCCTTTTATCTGCCTTCATAAAAGTAAATTCGGCTTCCATATTTCTGCAAATGATGGTGGTTTTCGCGTCTTTATCTGCCCTCACGAATGTAAATTATACTCACTACATGGTCGTGAAGGATGGTGGTTTGGGTTTCTTAATCTATATGCACAGATAAAAGTTTCATGTGCCAGATTGTTGATAAATTCCTGTTTCATTTTGAAAGGTTCCGGAAAGACCGTCCCCCCTCTTCTTCTTAGGCTGTTACCCCTTTGGCGGTGGCTGTAGTAGGAGGAGTAGTTTAGTATGCTGCTAAGAGGGCTGGACAGAGTTGGCCGGTAGTTGGGTATTAAGAATTAAGAGGAGGGAGCGTGTCGGCGGCTCGGTTAACATGTTAGAGCCAAGTTGGCCCCGCCACAGACTAACCCCCACCAACTCCCTCTCCCTAATTAACCTAACCATCTTCCTCTAATGCACTCTCCTCCCTCTACATCCATACCTCCGCCATTTTCCTTCTCTTATCTACCCTCCGGTCGAACCATGTCCTCTTCCTTTCTCTGCCGTGCATTCATGAACACATGGTGGCCGTCGTTGTGTAGCGACCAATTTGGCGGCTCTCTCGATTTTTTCAAGACATAAAAGATCACTTGGAAATTTGAGGATCCGTACAACACAAAGTCCTTCACGCAGGGGCTGCGTAAACTAACCAGATTTCCCACGTGCAGTTTTACAACAGTTAAATCTTCAACTGTTAACACTTAACACGGCCGTGAATATTAAAATTTGGTAGCTTCCACTATATGTACTAGCCTCCCTAAACATGTCAGCCAACCTCTCAGAGCTGAATAGATAAACAGAAATATTTTTGATCAGAAAGAAATACAATTACATAAATATACCTGAATATAATATATTCATTTTATTGAAAACTATTTATTTTATCTAGTACTGTAATTTATAATGAATCAGAATAATCTTAATCACTCTAATCTTAGTAATCCAAGCAAAAAAAGGGACAGGGGTCATCAGAACGTATTTGCATGTATCTCATCTAGAAAAGATTTGCTGAACACAATATTTCAAATTTCGGCTTAAAATAAGGCAGTTCATGATATATTGGCTTATTCTTAACGTGCGATAACTGAAAGTGGGGGTTTACTGAAGGCTGATATCTAAAAAATACCAGTATCTCGGTTACTATTGTAGATAGGGAAAACATGTATATGACAACATTAAATTTGCCATTATAATGTTTCTATATCATTTTTCGATCCTATTTATAGTTTCGGAGACATTTGAGAGTTTCAAAATTACCCTTCTAAACCTACAAGAACTTCACCCTTCTTTCTGCCATTAAAGAACTTCATTCATGAACGCGAGGCCACTCATTCAAAGAAGATTATGATGTCATTTTAAATATAAAATCACTTTATTATTTAAGACAATAAGGATAATATAATATATATAAGGCAATTCATAATTATGCTCAAAAACCTGGAGAAACAGGATTGGAGCAATTGTTTCCTGGAAAACCGAATGTTGTTTACACGAGTGCTTACCCTTTTTATCTCTCACAAATGTACTATCCTTTATAAGATAAATTTTGATTATTATTTTAACATTTGAACAGATTACTACATTCATTGAGCCGGGTTCTACGATAATAGCAGATTGCTGGAAAGGTGACAATATTGAAAACTGGAAAAAGGAAATGTTGTTACTTACTTGTTTCTCTAACATGAATATTAACCGAGATTTTTGCATTTTATGGTTTTCAGTTAACTCCCACTTCTACTCCTGTCATATTAAAAAAAAAAGCTGTTAAATCACGGTTCAATTTATTGGAAGCCTAAATGCCAAATATGGTTATCATAGAATGTTTACTGTTTGAGGCACTTGCAAATACGATTTATCGTCGCCACTAACTAAATACTTGATATTTAACTGTTTCATTCAGAACTAAATATCATATTAACTAATGGCTGAAATCAGACCCAGAAATGTTAGATAGGAGAAAATTCCTAAATTCAAAATATATCCTATCCTACAATTATTGCTCTACACATTTTCTTTTCACTCTAATATTTTTACTCAAGCACTTTCTTGTTTTCAGTCTTCAGTAACCCCCCCCCAATACTGTACGTTGGAAACCTGCTTATAAATAATAAAGCTATGTGTTCCTTATATCAAAGACTATTTTGGCATCTTAAAAGATTCATGCAATTGTTTGTTCTGGAGTACCATAATAACGGTGGGTAGCTGTAAAGAATTACCTTAGGCCTGGATCGGTTTGGGCTTTAGAGTGGCTGTAAGTAGTGTGAGATATGGCCGGTAGATGGGTACATGTAAGGGCAGATATCGGCAATCTATGTGAGTTGTAGATGTTGGTCGGTAGATTAGGAGTGACCTTAAGATATGGCTAACGATCTAACCCTAATGCTCCGACCAATTCCCTCAGGCAGATTTGCTCCCTTTAATTACTCCCCTCACGCACCACATATTTCAGCTTTTTGATTCATTGCCCCTTTTGGTACGTGTCACGTAGCCAATGGGAGTCTTTGCCTCTCTATATATTACGCCTCCCAAAAAGTTAAACCTTCCATAATACTTAGAGAAGGAAACGTATTATAATATGAATTGCAAAAGAAAGTCAAACAGAGTAATATTGAAATGGACTTGGATTTGGTAACACTCAGACAAAAATTGTGAATAGACTAGACCAGTAACATGTATATATACATGGCGCTCTCAGATCAGTGGTAGAGCGCCCGACTTTAGATAACCTATGTGTAGCAACATCCAGCATGGTCAGTATTTGAATAGGTAATCGCAGAGTTACTTCACCGGTTCACTGCCAGAGAGCGCGGGTGTGGCGGTAGCAATATGGCGGAAGTCTAGTAAGTAAATCAGTTTGACACTCTGTCGGGATGGCGAATGACATCGACTCTCATAGATATCATCGACTACGGTGTTAAAACCATTGCCAGGTATGATGAGATGGGGTGAGCTGATCACTCTCTGCTTAAAAACTCTGACATAGAATCCCAACCGAAATAGGAAGAAAAACATTTATACATACTGTAGTCTGTATGTATAAGTTATTTAAAGTACATTTATAACCTCATTTTCGTAATCTACTAGGTAGGAATGATGGACATTTGAGGAAATTTTTCGACCTCAATAGCTGATTTCTTTTAAAGGAAATCTACTGAAATCGGAGAGACTCATATGGCCATGATGGTTAAGGAATAGGCACGCCACCACATCTTTAGAAAGTTGTAGTCAAGATACGTGCAGGTTCAAACGAGAGTACGCTATGTAGACAGGTGGTCGAGGAAGTCCTGTGAGTGAATCAGCACGCCTGGCACACCGTTTTCGACTATACGAACTTTAATCTAGACTTTACTCCCCTAAATTTCGTTTATGTGCTAAGTCGACCACTTTGTGGAAGATCGGCTGCTATGTTAAAATATGATAACCATGATTTTATGACTCCCTATATGGTGGCTAAGGATTTAAAGATAAAGGCAACTGATAAATTGACGTTTCAGCCGATAAATAAACAAGGGGAAAATGCCAGTAAATAATGCATATGCCGTTCTCCATATGCTGTTTCGTAAGTCAAGCCTGTTTTACTCTTCCGCCCTACAAATAGGTTAGCAAATTTTGAACGAACAGTAATAGTAACCCTTTTTACCTTTTCGGATTTGAAGGTAGAATAAATACATGATCTTATCGAAAGTGTCTTAATTTAGGATATACTAGAAATAGCGGAAAACGTGTTTATTGCATCCTCTAAGACCTATGAAGAGACTTATTCCAACTATGACAATTATGCTCGTGACTGTGCACAGTAGGTCTTCCTGCTTTTTTCCCAGTGATGTAAGCCAAGACTCTGACGTCCATAGATTTGGTTACCTCTCTGAAGGTAGCAGATATATCGATAGACTGGGACCGTGGGTGGATTATTCCAGTCCGAGGGAAGCTCATTAGCCGTATTAGAGGCTCTATTTAACCAGGGCCCTTAGACTTGGGGCAAATCATTATCAGCTGTTCACATGATTAGCCTCTTCACTCTAATCAATCCATGCAATCATATCTACCTTCTGTCAACCTCGGCAGCCATCTCCAATCACTGTTTGGGTTGGGACCGTTTCTCTCCAATAGACTGTGTGGTTAGGACTCGGACCATCAAACAAGCGGGGCTTTACATCTCTCTCTCTCTCTCTCTCTCTCTCTCTCTCTCTCTCTCTCTCTCTCTCTCTCTCTCTCTCTCTCTCTCTCTCTCTCTCTCTCTCCCCCTCTCTCTCCTCCCTCTCTCTCCTCCCTCTCTCTCCTCTCTCTATCTCTCCTCTCTCTCCTCTCTCTCTCTCTCTCTCTCTCTCTCTCTCTCTCTCTCTCTCTCTCTCTCTCTCTCTCACTCTCTCACTCTCTCTCTCTCCCTCTCTCCCCCTCCCTCTCTCGCTCTCTCTGTCTCTCTCTCTCTCTGTCTCTCTCTATCCAAATTCAGCAATTATGTTATTGTTGTCATGTCATAGGGCGGTTGAGTTTATGTTGACTACATTTCAGCTTTTTTTTCACTGTTTTTCGGTTGGCATTATTGACCTTTAAAGTCTCATGCCACCCCCAAGCGAGACTCGACTCGTGATTAGAGTTTTTACAGGGGTCTGAGTACAACCAAGGAGGACCTAGAATTAGTTGTCTTCAGTAGATGGACGGGCCCCATTCTACCCGGAGGGTCTGTGGCCAGTTCACGCTGTCAGCTTCAAGTGGAAGGGATCTAAGAGATTCGTAATCGCTTGTCATCCCGGGGGACTGTCAGACGAACAAACTTGTTAACATTTCGCCGGCGACCCATCACACGACGTTTTTATTAATGTTTTGGAACTTTAGCAGGAAAGTAACCAAATTTCTAACTTACCATAAGAGTATGTATAGAGGTCTAAAGTCACACAACTCAACGGAGTTTTACCGTTTGTGCTTTGTATTTCTCCATCACCAGCTTACAGATAACTGTTGTTTATCTCTTTAGATCTCTTCCGTTTCTTCGTCTAGGATTTCCAAGTACAATCCGTGTTTCAAGTTCGTGGTTTTCACCAGCTAGTGCTTTTGTCACAGCCTTTGCTTCGGTCTTCTATTTACTGGACTACTACTTTTAATTAAAATGGCACTGTGATAAAAACATGTTTACCGAGACGAATCACATTAGCGGAGAAACTTGTTTGAAGCTGACATTTCTTCGAATAGCCAAACTTTGCGTGGTCCCCAGCGAAAAGCTCATTGTGCCATCTTGTTTGTATCTTGGCTGTGTATTTTGCTTAGAATGTGTAAACTCATCTGATGTCACTTAGTCGGAAATAGCATTTATCCGAAATTCGGCCTTTCACTCTTTGAAAAGTTACTTCAAACTTGTTAAAGCTTTGTTACTGTTCTGACATGCATAAAGGACTTTTGTTATTTCTGTTTTACACCGACCTCTCAAAGGACTTGTTTCGCAATACAAACTCTCGAACAAACAACTTTACTCCTTTTTTTTTTTTACCGATTATTTCAGTTCGCAGGCTTTTCTAGAAACTACTGTAAATGATCTTTATGAACACTGTCATTATGCAAGGAGTTGTAATTTATATAATAATTACAGATTTTCTCTATAAACAGTTTAACTATTCCTTAATTTTACACAAAACTCATTTTTAATCAATTAGCATTAATTAAATCAGGTGCTGCGTAAACTAAGCAGATTTCTCTCGTGCTTGTATAACAGACTACTGATCTTGTCTCGACTATATATTCTCTATTTCTAAAGAGAACGTGCATTGTTTTCAATTTCGAACACCCTTCCCCCCCCCTATTCCAGGTCGGATTTCAGCCATTATGGAATATGAACGTTGAACGAAACAGTTTAATATTGAATATGGTATGGATCAAATTAACAGGAACAAGTCAACAGTGAAAAATTTTCGTTGTTCACGTCATCACACTCAGTATTTCACACAGAAAAACTTCAATGAGGATAATATTTGGTATTTAAGCTTCGATGAAGTGGTTCATGATATAACAGCATTTATTAATATCACATTGGTAGGAGGGAGGGGAGGCTTAATGAAGGCAGAACACAAAAAATCTAAATATCTCGGTTAATATTTATATTAGAGAAAAGATATTACAATATTTATAGGTAATTAAATTCCCAATAACATTGGTTCTATAGAATATTTCAATCCGATGTATAATAACGTAGATATTTTGAATTTTCGTAATTCTCCCCCTCTAAACCCCTTTCCCACTCTTCCTATTCCAGCCTTAACGATCTTGGGCTTCCTTTTGACATAAAAGTATTCAATATCTAGTTAGGTAACGTTCAACCAAAAATTGCGACCGATAGAGCCTTAACAGACTTATATATACAATTTTGAACGGACCTCATTTTCGTCATCTCCTAGGTAAGGTCGCTTTATATTTGAGGCAAAATTTTTGAAAATCGCGCCATGAATAGAATCTCAATAGCTGTTATTATTATTTATTAACGTCCACTTTTTGCAACTCAGGCTAATTGGGACGGGTTATCTGCAGGTTATCACCCTTTTCTAGCCAGGGTGGGATTTAGGATGTTATTTAATGAATTTCGTCACTAAATAATTTCCTTTGGCCATACAAGAATCGAACTCGCCTAGGTTTACTATGTGTGATTAAGGTCAACGCTTTAACTCACATTGCTAATGTGAGCCCCTTCAATAGTTGTTAAAAAAAATGTGTTATTCTATTACATTGAGTGCCAAACGTTCTTTGTTAATGTCAAATTTATTCTTCTAATGTTAATTGGGGCGGGTTACCAGAGGTTAGAACCATTTTGTAGCCAGGGTGCTACTAAGGATTCCATTTAGAAAGTCGATCCCACGACTTTTAGTTTACCGAGTGTTTTGAGGCCAATGCTCATTCGTCTGACCTGAGTCCATAGATTAGATGAAATGTCAAATGTTATTTACCAATATTTAGGTTAAATGTCAAATGCGATTAGTCTTAGCAACATAATGTGGACGTTAGTCAACAACATGAGATTAAACGCAAAATGTTAGTTATGTTGTCATTCTTTTTAGTTACTGTGACTATCTACTCCTAACCTTTTCTTGCCGTGGTGGGACTAGATTACATGTGAGTTTAGCAATTGGTAAATTCTTATTTCCTACGTGAGAATCAAACCCATGACTCTAGGTTTACCTTTTTATTAAGACTGACGTGTTATTTAATGCGAATACCTTGACCACGGTTTTATTTGACAAATTTTCGGCATTGCGCCATGGAGCAGTTGATGTAAAATAAGTTATTAAAAATGTTATGATAATTGCGCCAGACCTCGGTATTCCAATTTTTGATCTAGACAGTTATGCTTCCATAATAGCTACATTTAATTTAATGTTATTCACAAAGTTATTTCATTTTTGCCTGTGAGAGTAATTTATTTATTTATTTTATTAAGATAATTACAATCTGCAGCCCATGCATTTGGTAATATGACATTGTACAATCGTCCTCCATCAATCTCGGCAGAAGCTACTCCTTCTAAGCTTCTCCCTGCCTGACAAGGATGTCAAGAGCCAAGGTGGAATGTGATACTTGAAGAAGAAAATAGCCACTGCTATCACTTCACTTTACACTTTATACTGCTGTAGTAGATCTTAGGTTCTTTACGAATGGGTTATTAAGATGTTTATGAGGGACGAGATTTGAAGTACAATATGGAGCATCTACTATGGTGTGCAGGACTTTGGATTGGAAGGTCTGGATGCGTCTGATGTTCGAAGGTTTTGTTTGTGCCCCAAAATTCTATTGGTTAAGTTCATATAGATTTAAGTAGTAACTTGTATATCGTTAGTTTGATTTCGGTAGACAGGTGAGATCTTCTATTTAGCAGAACGCCTGAAAGAGAAAGATTTTGCCGTTCATTTACTTTCATCTGTTGTCACGCTAAAATGTAGGAATCGCCTGCACAAACAAGAGGTTGTCCTCGGCCGAACCTCGACGAGCGTTGACGGTCACGTAGCTTCAGGAAGAGCAAATTAAAAGCGAATTAAAAGAAAATTACTCCCCCTACTCCTTTGCTTCCCCCCACTCCTCTCTGCTGAGGAAGGACGGAGAATTTTCACAATTGAATTATGCAAAGTATCATGGGGTTGGGTATAAAGTTGCTCCGCTCCTTCCCCCTCTCCTCGACTTTTTGTTCTATGCAATTATTTCTTATAGAAACTTTAAGCCTGGGCCCTTTTCTCCGCCCTTCTTACCGAAACTGATTTATTTTTAAATAATACCCTTCTCCTTCATTTTTTTCTGTCTTGTTTTCTAGGAGGTTTATCCACGGGGAGTTTATGTAAATGACAAGTGCCTCTTACACTTCGCAATATAGTCCATTTCGTTATTCTTATATTGCTCTTATTTCCCTGTGAAACTTTCTCTTATCTCGATGAGAAGGAGAGTTTTTGAATCTCTTCGAGTTTATACGGTCGTCTTGAATTTTATTCATTATTTTGTCTTTTCATATATATTTAATGCTGTAACCATCAAGCAGTTATAACATTGGGTCTTCGCCATTTTGCTGCAAGTGTTAGTAGCTTGAACACGGGGTGACAATGGTCCAATGTTTTCAGAGTGAGTCAAGCCGTAGCTCCTGATTTATAGTCAAGAGCTTTGCATTTATTTAAAGACATGCCAAGCAGATCTTCGACTCCCAAGCGATATAGGAGATTCTGCCAAATTTTGATTATTAGTAATATTGGGTGCTAATGTTGTTATTGGGGAATTAATTTTTAGTGAATTTGTTCATAAAATTGACGTTTTCACTACTTTTGGATCATTCCCATAGCTCTCAGGCGTCTACTGACTTTTGAAAAGCCAACTCCCAATGACTCAGCCAAATCTTGAAGCGTTCCACATTAGTCTTCTTGAAGCAATGATTTTAATTCTTCTTCTCAAAATCGCCACATTTAAACCGACACATTTGCTCAGCTAGAAGCATGCTCTCCATAAACATCTACTGAAATTCGATAGCTTATATTGATTCTCTATATTGCAGGCTAGGTCAGTTATTTTGTATGGTGTAAGAGACCTAGACATTGAAAGCAAACTCTATCAAAAAATTGGAAGTATTCGAGTCGAGGTGTTCCAAGAGCATCTTGGTTAGATTACATAAGAAATGAAAAAGTTCTTCGTGAAGCGCAATTAGGAAATCGTGAAGATAAAGCAATAACAAAACATAAAAAAATATAATACTCGGGGCATGTTCCAGCGCCTTATCCTGCAAAGTAAGGTCGAAGAGGAGGGGAGTAGGGAGGAAGAAACTGTCATGTTCGCGAAATATTAGTCATTGGACAGGATACAAAATTTTCAAGTTTTTCCAAAGTGCTGTAATTCACAAAATAATTTGACGGACGCCTACGCAAGAATTTGCACGGCACTCAAAGAAAAAGAATTGCTGTTTGGAAATATTGAGGCATCGGGTGAGGAATCCATTTTGGAAATATATCTTTCATATAGTCCTCTTTGACTATAAACGGTACCACTCCTGTCTACGCCATATACATTTGGCTTAGGTCGTCGATTGCATGTAATATTTAAAAATTATCAGGAAATTTCCCAAATGGATTAACCATCTCAAACCCAGGTATAGTGGGTTCTTGGTGGTATAGTGTATATTTTGAAACATTGGTACATTAGGCAATTTTGCCGCATAATATCGGGGGTTGGACTAAATGCGAGATAACCAACTGCTCTGGTTAAACAGAATACAACACAGACAACATTCATCAAATTTTTGCGAGATTTTTTTTTTTTTTTCATTGCATACGAATACGCTTAATTGAGATCGTGCTCAACAAATATGTTTTGAGTAAATGATTGTCCGGTTTGCTCTGACAAAAAGCTGTGTGTTGTCCGAATGATAATAGGGTTATGGTGGAATCGAATGAGGGCCCCACATTAAGCTATAGTGGCGAATCAATCGAGTCAACTATGTGGTTGTGGACATAGCAATTTGTTGTCGGGGCTTCAACAGCTGACAGATGGCCAAATTAGTGGTTAAATCAGCTTCCGGCTCACCACATCACTCTCATTATTCTCCATTACACTGCCCCAGGCCCTTCATCGCTGTTCTAATTGAGGTCTTTATGATTCCCTCTTCTCTCTCCAAGCTCATCTTTTATTTCAGCTGGGATAATGCCTCTGTTATGTCAATGATATGCAACCTTTATGGAATCATCTTTAAAACGACGTTTAATAACAGTTCCGTTCCATCTCCAGGTGTGAAATAACACGCATTTTACTGAAATCTAATTTCATCTGGAATCTCTCAACGAGATTCGATGATTTTTTTTCTTTTCCGGCTCTACGACCCTCTTCCTCGACTGATGGCCTGCTCTGTTTTTTGCTGCAGTCTTCCAGTTGCGATTGCCAAGTATAGTTAGTGCATAGGTAGCAGTACAATCATCCCATCGCAGCCTAGGGCGCTAAACCTTCTGCACACCAAATAACGGTGTGCACGGGACTTTGGATGGGGTTTCCTCAGGATTCATATTTGGGACGTGGCCTGCCCATCTTAGCCGGGCAAACTTAATAGAATCTAGCACGTCTATGTCCTTGAATAGGACTTCCAGCTCGAGATTTTTTCTCCTTCACCAAACTTCCTTAACACACACAGCTCTTCCTTTAAAACCTAGCCATCTCCAGTTCCCGAGCCCCATGTAAGATTCAAGGTTTCGGAGACGGATGTTATATTCCGACGTTTGTGGACGTGGACAGGTTTATTGAAAAGAACTGCCTTAGAAGAGCGAAAGAACAGGGATCAGCAGCCAGGATGCGGTGGTATATTTCTTCCCCCTTTTGGATATTCACTTTGGAGCCTAAAGAGACGAATTACTGCACCATTTGTACTCTGTGTGAAGCATCCCTGTACTTATCTTATATCCGTAATTATGAAGAGTCCCTTATGCAACGCTGTATTTTCCAAAGCTTCTAAAGCCTCCCCGACTGCCTCCAGTGTCCTTTCAGCAATGTCCAGATCGTCCCGTATTCTTTGCTATGAATTACTTTTCAATAGTCGGTTCATAGATTGTAATATAACATTGAAGATTCCTGAAATGTATTAACTGTCCTCTGATCTGTCATCATTCATTCGGATGCCCTTTTTTATCATTGGTTTCTGAAAAAATGGGACATTGTTTCCTATTAAGTCTTGGTATACAAATAAAAACTCCCAGTTTAAATGATGACAACATATATAGTGATGACACAGAGATTATACATAGATAGGTAGATAGATATTTTATTAGGAAAAGGATAATCTTCTACAAATAAACTCTTAATTACTTATAAGTTTTTCATGACAGAATCTGGTATGTTGATTAAGTGCAGTATATATCTCTCTCCCTATGTAGTTACAAAAATCAAGAAAATACAAAACCATTAACTTATATATTTCATTTACTATCCCATCTTTTAAATACAGTTTAATGTGTTCAGAGTTTGCAAGTCTCAGGAGGCTACCCTCTTTTTGTTCTCAATTTTTTAAGTGAATTTTAAATAATTTTGAGGGTCGCCATAGTTGAAACTGCTTATTGTTCTGTATGTTGATTTATTATTTGAATTTAAGGTTCAGGGATTAGACATTTATGTGAAATTTTGGCAAATACTATCTCTACATTTGATCGACTGTTTTAAGATCTGCCTGGAAAATACGTTACGTTATTGATAAACATCTCTTGAGAGGATTGTGAAATGCAGTCAGTAACATCTGTTGAATATTATAGTACATAGTTGAGAGGACATTGTTTGTCAAGCCTATATAACAGTAAAGCAGGTAAATACTGTTATCATTGACGACTACTGATAACTGGTAAGCTTCTAGTAGGCTTAGGATCGTCCTGGAGGCAAATAATAAATGAGGAGCCTAATAGTATGAGATAAGCCCTGGTAAATCCTATCCAGGATTGGACCACTTAGCTAACAAGGAGTAATCCCCTTTGATCATTGGGCTGGAAGGGGCTTGGGGTAATATTGTTGATGTAGTTAGGAGACCTGTTGGGATAGTTGCAAATGTTATTTTCTGCTAATTTAACACAGCTTTTGACTTGGTGCTGGGGTGTAGTGCAGTGCACACTAGATTGCTCTACTCAAGGCCTCGAATTCGGCAATGAATGTTCACCTCGGTGCTACTATCCGTTTCCTTAGCACCCACTCTCAGCATCGTGTAACAATTGATTAGCAACTAGGGCACGAAATCTATAGCCCACACTAGGATCATTGTACGGCTGGGAAGGGATCGCTTCAACCAAACATTCTGGCAGACCTTGGCCCTTCATAGGCTGAAGAGTCTTTATTTTAGCAGATTTCCCATAAGAGAAATCAGCTATTGAGTTCGTAATCATGACGCGATTTCCGAAATTGATTCCAATGTCCTGATTTGATCCTACTTAAGAGATGATAAAAATGAGGTCCGTTTAAAGTTGTATATATGTATATATATATATGTGTGTGTGTGTATGTATATATATGTATACGTACATGTCTTTTACCGCTCTAGTGGTCGCAATTTTTGTATTATCGTTAACAAACTTGATACATGTATAATAGTTTTGTGTAAAAACAAAGATCAAGTTCGTTACTGGCTGGAAATAGTGGAGGGGGGTTTAGAGAGGAGAACTTAGAAATTTCGTAATATCTCCGTTATTATGCGTCGGACCTAAAAGTTTTATATACCAATATTATTGCAAATTTAATGTTCTATACCTAAATGCTGTCATGTACATATTTTCATTATCTTGATTATTAACAGAGATATTTGCATTTTTTTAGTTTTCGGTCTTGAGTGAACCCCCACTCCTACTCATCACATATATATGCTATTAAGTTATGAAGCACTTTATTTGTAACCTAAATACCAAATATTGTCCTGATTGAACTTTTACGTTTTGAGACAAATGCAAATTAGTTTATTTATTAGCGTGATGGATTTTATTTTTTATATGCATTATGATCTTGTTTTTAGCATATTCGAAAAAGTCTTCATACGTCCATCAATCCTACCTACGAAATGAAGATACATTTGTAAGTCAGCAATCTAGTTGTGGTAATTTTAGCAGGCATCCCTTAAGGGAAATCAGCTATTGAGGTTGTACTCATGACATGATTTTTTAAAACATTTCATCAAATGTCCATTGATCCTACTCAGGAGACGACGAAAATGTGGTTCATTCAAAATTATACATATAAATTTGACTGTTAACGCTATAGCGGTCGCAAGTTTTTCTTTAGAGCTACCAAACACGATATTTTATGTAAAAAGAAAGGTCAAGTTCGTTAACGGCTAAAATGGGACCACGGGGGGGGGGGGGCTAAGTGGCGTTGGATTGTCGAAAATTCGAGATATCTCCGTTACTACTCATCGGATCGAAAAATGGTACACAATCAACCTTATTACAAATTAAATTTACTATTCCGAGATATTTTGGATTTTATCGTGTTCGGCCTTCAGTAAACCCCCATTCGTGCCCATGCCATATTAGAAATAAGCTGTTATTATGATCTATTACTAAATACACGAATTGTTTCACCAGCAATTGTGATGGCATGATCTCTAATTAAGATGTTTCGTTCTTTACTGCAAAGTGTTTATTTACATACTCGATATTTAGCCGTTTCAGTCAATACTAAAGATCGTATTTGTCATTAGCTGAAATAGTGGGGTTTAGAGGGGGATTTTAAAATTCAAATTACCTTCGTTATGTTATAGAAAATGTTATAGAACCAATCTTGTTAAGTGATTGACGGTCTGTAATTGCTGATCTATGCGATTTTTCCTAACTCAATTATTAAGCGAGTTATTCGTACGTTCTTGCTTTCTGCCGTCAGTAACACACTCTCTCCCCATCTTCTATTCATCAGTTTGGTGTGTTATACCTGCAGGTTAGAAATTTACTTATTTTACGCAGCTCCTGCGTCATGGACGTTTTTCATATTAAGTGGAAGAACTAATTACCTTGTACAATTATTTATTTTTCAATTCATGCATTAAGGTAACACTGCACTGCACTAAAAGTTTCCTTGCATTTCTATGAATAAACCAATCATTATTGTATCCAGGGGACAGGGATCTATTAGCAGTGATGGGTACGAAAGCAGTGCTGACCTCTATTGGAATAGTTTTAACTCGATTAGCTATAGGCCGTTCGCTATACAGCACAAAGCTAACAGCACTAACTAATTACAGCTGACACTAAAATATATACCAACTAATGGTAGGCTCTGAGCTTTGTACTTTAAGCTATTCATGGAATAACTCGCCAGTTTATCGAAAACATTTTCTGGGACACTGATTGCCCCCTATGGTCCTCAGTTAAAATCGACTTACGAAGGATAGGTATAGTGAAAATAAAATGTACTCGTAGAACCATAATCTTTCTTTAAACATCCATAGAAACCTTAAACTGAAATAATAACTCAAAATGCAGAACAATAAGCAGATTCAACTTTGGCGACCGTGTAAATTTTTTAATTCTCTTAAAGAAACTGAGAACAGTTAGCCTCCAAAGAATTGCGAACGCTGAACATATTAAACTGTATTTAAAAGACGGGATCTATTCAGTTATAGTTAGTGAAATATATTAGGTCTGTAAACTTTACGTCAGTAACAGCCTTCATCATCTTTCTAGTACAATGAGAGAAATATGATCAACCCCGCCAGAAACACCTCAAGAAATATATAATGCATTCCATTGAACAAGACAATATTTAGAGCATTAGACTGGGGTGAAGAAGTAAAATCATTTTCTTCACTTTGCCGAAATAAGCGATATATTGAGTGCCCCCAATTTGTGAATTATTTTATATATGCACTTTTAAATTAGTTTTGACCTAAAGATAACGGTTTTTGTATTTTCTTGATTTTTGTAACTACGAGTATATACATCTATTTTGTTGTTAATTAGCATACTGACTCCTGTCAGAGGGAACTTAGCACTTTAAGAATTTTTATGTCCAAGATTATTGTTTTCCCAAATCAAATATCATACACACACGCACACACACACACACACACACACACACACACACATATATATATATATATATATATATATATATATATATATATATATATATATATATTTATATATGAATACATACATAATATGATGTTACTGAATCATCTATTTGTATGCTATGATATTAGTGATTCCTCTATTACTCAGGTATTATGTTACTGGTTCATCTATTGCTATGCTTTGATCTTAGTGGTTCCTCAATTACTAAGGTATGATCTTACTGGTTCATCTATTGCTATGCTTTGATACTAGTGATTCCTCTATTACTCAGGTATGATCTTACTGGATCATCTATTGCTATGCTTTGATCTTAGTGGTTCCTCAATTACTAAGGTATGCTCTTACTGGATCATCTATTCCTATGCTATGATCTTAGTGGTTCCTCAATTACTATGTCGTCGAAATTTGTTGCCTCTTCAGGATTAGTGCACAACTATAAAAATATTCGACCTTACCACCTCGGCAGTCACGACGAGACTAACAATAATTGGCGAGGGTGAAGCCCAAGTATTTATCGACTATCGCATTACTCCCGTAAGCTAGTTTTCTTTATAAAAAGTGCTACAGAAAGTTCACTGAAGAAATTTAAACGAGGAAACTTTCTATTTTTCTATTGGTGTTGAAGTAGCGAGCCCCTCTAAATGAAGGAGGCTTGAACTTTGACGCTTTTCTATTTGGGTCCGGCGAGCAAGTGTTGGGGAAGCTATGCCAACCGACTAACTTGCCCCGAGTTGTGAAATAGTTGGTAGTCAACTTGGGAGTCCATATTCTCACTCTCCGACTTGCCAACAAACCTCATTCAGTTTTCCTACCTCACTCCAACAAGTGGCCTAATAGAAAGCAGTGTAAAGGCGGCAGCCATTATTGTGTTTATCTCGTTGCAGTTCTCATTGCCACACCATCAACAGTGGACCGGCAACTAATGTAATCAGCGATGGCCGCCTCCTGATATCTAGAGTTGTCGCTGCATTTATTAGCTAGTATCAACTCGGCCATGACTCCTAATGAGCACTTGGGCTGAACTGATTCTAATTCGCAATCAGAATAAATTTATTCAGATAAAACGTCCGTCACGCAGGGGCTGCGTAAACTAAACAGATTTCCCACGTGCTAGTGTTCTCGTGCCAAGACGTGGGCGGGCACTCAAATTTTAATTGATTAAGATTAACCGTCATGATTTCCCCGTATGGGGAATCTGCTAAAAGTATTTTTTTTCAATTTCGTTAAATCTATTTACCCTAAATAGGTATACTCTATTAAGGTTATATGTTTTTCAGGCTTCACTTCATTGTCACTTCTTCAAAACTCTTGCTTCACTGCAAAACTCTTAACCACTCTACAACTTTCTTTATTCAAATGACAAAATTACGTTTTTCATTGGCTGCATGGAAAGTGGTATTTCATTTCTTCTTAGAGAATTGAATCTTCTCTTGTTAGACAAGTTCTCAACTTGTTTTAGTAAAATAGTACAAACTAAAGTAAAATACACAGATGAATCGAACTCAGATACCCTTGTCGCCAAAGTCAAATCCAGTTTTTGTTCAATTACTTGTAATTCTTATTAATTAAGAAAATGACTGCAAATATTGTGTTTGTTTCATTCATGTTTTATTCTTTCCTACATTATAAAAGGCCCGTCATGCAGTGGCTGCGTAAAGAAAGAAGATTTCCCAAGTGAAGTTTTATAATAGTTATGTCTATATACTGGTACTACTTAACACCATTGTGAATATTAAGCGAAAAAGTACAAATTATAATGAGAAATGATCCGAGCAATATACGTGTTTATAACCTTTACAACGAAAAGCGTCTGAATTGTAAACAAACAGGTCAGACAACATCTCAAGAAATATTCTTCATTTGAAAGAAAAACAATAACAGAAATATATCTGAATATATTATATTACTTTTATTGAAAATTGGTTGTTTGTCTAGTACTGTAATTTATACTGGATCAGAATAATGTCAATCACTCTAATTTTAGTAATCCAAGAACTAGGGGCATCAGAACGTATTTGCATGTATCTCATCTAGGAAAGATTTTTTGAACACCATATTTGGAATTCCAGTTGAAATAAGACTGTTCATGACATATT
>CM032232.1:15252500-15352500 GCA_019009955.1 Riptortus pedestris
CTCCCTTTCTCCCCCCCCACCACATGATCAATAAATTCTTAAATTATCCAATCATTTCAATTCCTTAAAAGAATGTATTTCGATTAAACCGAAAAATTTTTCTGATGTCACATTTAAACTTACTTGGGGTTTTTAGTGAAGATATATTCAATAATTAATACCTTCATATTGATCGTCAGAACAATCATGGGAAAAATAGTCACAGTTCATAATCAATATGAAAACCTTGAAAGTTTACAAAAAACAAAAAAAATAAATCTGCGGAATTACATTTGAAGCAAAAAAACTATGTAGAAAAGTGAAAAATATATTATTTTTGGAATAGTGTATTTTTCCAATGGACCATTAGCATTTCTCGCAATTCTCTTATCAGTTTCCTAAGAAAACTCTTGTTATCAGACACAGTTTATGCCTTGAATATGTAAATATGTGTTTAGGGAAGAGGAATGGATTAGAATAAGGAGTAAACGTTCTAGGAAGCTCCAAGGTGAGATTATTCCTCCTACACATAGAGAGCGCTGCTTGCTAACATCATTAGCCCAACGCCCACCAACGAGATTCCCACTGCCTACCGGAAGTAGTGCCACCTACTCACTCAGACCGGAAATTGGGATAAAGCACACAAATAGTGAATTAATCTTCATCGGGTATGCATATGTTTGTTTTTGTGCCCAGCCATAGATGTAGGAGGAAATCAAGACTTGATTTAAATTCTCCAATCAAATGATTGCTGCATTTGAATGTCGGTTTTCAATGAGAATGGCTCTTAATTAAAACAGTCCACGATCGCCAGGCTTTGGGATAACATGTTTTAGCATATTTCCATCGAGGGAAATCAGCTGTTGAGGTAGAAAATTCGTCAGCTGATGAGGTATGAGTCGTATGGAAGAATGTTATTTTATTTTATTATTTATCCCACTTTTTGTAACTCAGGCTAATTGGGACGGGTTATCTACAGGTTACCACTCTTTTCCCACCATGATTAAATCAAACGGTAATGAGAAATCTTTCAGTTAATTAAAATAAATTCCCAACTGAAACGGCTTCTGAATTGTAAGAATATTTTAGTATTTTCAATAACTCAATTTTTAGTAGTCCAAGATATCTAAAGGAATAGGGCGAGGGGGGCGGATATAACAGAACGTATTTGCATAAATCTCACTAAAGTAAGGAAGGTAAGGTTAAGGTTTAGAGTGAGCTTTCAGTTCACCTGTAGCCGATCAGTTTACGGAAACGGCCGACATAATCCGAACTATATCCGAGCCTACAGACTTCATAAAAATCTCGGTTAATATTCAAGATAGGAGAATAAATGTTTATATTACAATATTTATAGTAAATTTAATTTGCAATAAGATTGGTTCTATACAAATTTTCAATCCGATGCATAATAACGGAGATATTTTGAATTTTCGAAATTCCCCCTCTAACCCCCCCCCCTCCCTCTGGTCCGATTTCAGCAATTACCGAACTTGATCTTTTTACATAAAACAGTTAAATATCTAGTTTCAGAACGATCAAACAAAAGTTGCGACCGCTAGAGCGTTAACATACAATATAAATATATAAATAATTTTGTACGGACCTCATTTTCGTCATCTCCTGGGAACCTGAAACCTCAATAGCTGATTTCCGTTAAGAGAAATCTGCTAAAAGCATATACTCAGTTATTTAAATAAAGAGTCTATTTGATTTATTGTTTACTGTTAGTCCAAGTTCATTATACCTTTCATACATTTTTCTGCTGTATTTTTCTTCTTTTATTTTATTTAAATTTACTTTACTTCTTTTTACATACGTATATGTTTGTGTATAAATGGAAATGGAAATGTATAGAATAAATATCACGAGGTAATTTTAAGTTGTGTCTTATTTTTCTTGGCTGTGCATGGCAACTGATGTCTACATTTTTCGGGCCGTTGAATTATTTGATATGAATTGTATTTATTCTGGGGGAAAAAAGTACTTTCTTGCTGTATTTGTAAATAAAGCTCAGATATAGACAGTTGTAGAAATTGAATCGTCTCAGACATCTATCCGATTACGGTTTACTGCAAATTTGAACTATTTAATGTTGAAATTAGTAGAAATTTCTGAATGACTGCGCTAAGACAATGTTATTGAGTTGTTTAAAAGTGCTGATGAAGCCTTGGGCATCTATCTTTTTAGCAGATTTCTCAAGGGAAATCAGCTTTTGGGGTTGTACTCATGATGCGATTTTCGAATTTTTCATGGTTAGATTTTGGGCGTCTAAAACTCGACCCCGTTTAGTTGGCACAAGTTCTTATTAGCAACTTTTAAAGGACTGTGTCATTTGTGTTACGTGTACCTATTTGTTATAAGAATGACTAATAATAATAATAATAGTAGGGAGTATCATTGTTGTACTTTTAAAAAACTATACTAGTCGAAAATCGTAATTAAGTTCGCAGTAGAAGAAAAACTTAGCAAGTCTATAAGCGTGGACAACTATTTGCAAGATAATGAGTTCGAGCGAACAAGTTTAAAGGCACGTGTTGACTCCGTATATTTGGCGCAAATACAATTGATATTTACTAATCATTACGTCAATTTATTTTGTAAAATTTTGATGAGGAAATTATATCAAGTTTACTCACCGCCAAGTTTTTAAATTGGTAAGTATTTTCTATCCAAAGAAAAAAAAAAGTCCGTCACGCAGGGGCTGCGTAAACTAAGCAGATTTCCCACGTGGTTTTGCAATAGAGAAATCTGCCTAATAACAACTGTAGTAGTAAGAAACCTCTAAACCTAAAACATTATTTAGGGCGTAATAACCCAGTAGTTTCTAGCCCCAAAAAACAGTTAACCTAACCTCTAAACCTATTCACGAGGGACGAATAGTTATGGAAACGGCCGCCAGAGCTCAAATAAATAGAACAATATTTATAGTAAATTGAATTTGCAATAAGACTTATTTTATACAATATTTCGATCCGACGCATAATAACAGAGATATTTTGAATTTCCAAAAATCCCCCCCTCTAAACCCCCCCTCCCACTGGTCCGATTTCAGCCATTAACGAACTTGATCTTCCTTTTTACATAAAACGATTATATTCCGAGTTTGGTAACGATCAAACAAAAATTGCGACAGCTAGAGCGTTAACAGACAAATATATATATATATATATATATATATATATATATCTATATAGATCTATATATTATATATGTATTATATTAAATATATAATTTTGAACGGACCTCATTTTCGTCATCTCCTGTGTAAGATCGACATCAAATCGACATTTGAAGAAATTTTTCGAAACTCGCGCCATGAGTACGACCTCAATAGCTGATTTCCCTTAAGGGAAATCTGCTAAAAACTAAGGATAGGATTTTTAAAGTAATTTGGCTATGGTGATCTGAGGTATCAGTTTATTTTGGGGAAGGGTTCTCTTGGTTTAACGTTATATGTAATTGGATCTGACATAAAAGGAATTGCAGTTGGTGATAGCTATCGATAATTCTACATTGAACTTTATCGACTTTCGTCCGGTACTACATGGCATTGTTCAAGATCATACCTACCCAAGTTATTCCGAACGAGTCCAGCTGAACAAGGGCCTAATAAAATGAAATTGGAGAGTTGAACCAACTGCTTAACAGCTTTAATGGCTGCCAGTTTTGTAAAGTGCGGATTGTCGCCCTGGGATTATGTCCCTGTTGAACATTACCTCTTATAAGGTAACATAATGAAATCCACTTTAGCCTTGGCAACAATGAGTCCTATGTATTCCCTTTTACTGAGCCGGGGGACGCTCGCCATCTTCCTTGTCTCCTTTTATTAGCTTTTACCATGCAAATACTCTAATTGCAGACTTAACACTTTCGTTTATGTCTATTCTCTCTCTAGCCCTCCTCTTCTGCCACGTTTTTCTTCAGGGTACTCTTTTTCAAATGGCCCGTTTAAATTTCTATCTGTCTCCCTGCCGTTGGAAGCCTTAATAGCCAGACTCGCAAAATCTTTCAATGGTTTCAAGAACAGCTATATGTTTAACAAGACTACAAATGAGTGTTAAGTAAAATGGGTTCTAGGAGGTAAATAGTATTGATCCCAGCCAGCCTTTTAGGTGGTTTCCTTGAAGGGAAATCAGCTATTGAGGTCGTCCTCAAGACACGGTTTTCGAAAAATGTCCTCAAATGCCCATCGGTCTTACTCAGTAGATAACGAAAATGATGTCCGTTCAAAACTATATACATATATCTATATATATTCTGTCGCGATAGTAAGTTTTCTTTCATCGTTACCAAACTCGATATTTAAGCGTTTTATGTAAAACTAAAGAGCTAGTTTGTTAATGGGAGAAATCCGACCAGTGGGAGGGGAGAACTTCGAAAATTCTTAATATATCCGTCTGTCTCGCAGGGGCTGCGTAAACTAAGCAGATTTCCCACGTGAAGTTATACAATAGAGAAATCTCCATAGGAGAGCCGAACAGTTACGGCAAAGGGCCGAACTAGCTTTTCGCAGGAAATTCAAAAATCCGTTATCGGCCCAAATTTCATAAAAATGCAAATATCTCGGTTAATATTCAAGATAGGGAATAAATGTATATAACAATATTTATAGTAAATTTAATTTGCAATAAGATTGATTCTGTACAATTTTTCGATCCGACGTATAGTAACGGAGATATTTCAAATTTTCGAAAATCCTCCCCTCTAACCCCCCCCCTCCCACTGGTCCGATTTCAGCCGTTAACGAACTCGATATTTCTTTTTACATAAAAAAAACTAAATATCGAATTTGTTAACGATCAAACAAAAATTGCGACCGCTAGAGCGGTAACAGACAAATATATATACATATATATATATATATATATATATATATATATATATATATATATATATATATATACAGTTTTGAACGGACCTCATTTTCGTCATCTCCTGGGTAGGATCGATGGACATTTGAAGAAAAATTTCGAAAATCGCATCATGAGTACAACCTCAATAACTGATTTCCCTTAAGGGAAATCTGCTAAAAGTGAATAGAATCAATCTTATTGCAAACTAAATGTTCTGTAAGAGTTGTTGTATGTGTTTTTCACTATCTTGATTATTAACCGAGATATTTGTATTTTTTGTTTCGGCCTTCAGTTAAACCCCCACTCCTACTCATGTCATATTAACAATAGGCTGTTATATTATGAATCACTTTATTTGAATACCAAAATATTGTTCTTTTACGTTTTGAGATAAATGCAAATATGGGATGCACGTGGGAAGTCTGCTTAGTTAACGCAGCCCTTTTGCTTGTCGGCCTGATACTTTACTCTGGACTTCCACTGTCCAAGTAGTCAATGTTTCGTTTGTCACGCTGCCTCATCGGGAGACTTACATAAGCGGCCCTGGCCCTGAAACCGATTGAAGAAGTCAGTGAAACGAGCTTAGATTTTGCGAGCCTCGATTCACTAGGAGTCTGACGAATGCTTAGAAATTCGAAGGCCCAGTTCCCAGTTTTTCAAATTGCAGTTTTGGTTTCTAATTCTATGTACTGAATGATGGAGCTCACTCAGCATTCGATAAGTGTTTCATTTAAAACGGGAGATCGAGTTAACTGCTGATATCGGTCCGGGGGTTTAGGAAGGAATCTGCTTAGTTTAGCCCCTGCATGACGGACTTTTTAACTCTTGTTAGAACTTTACAAGTCGTGGGAACAGTTGTCTGGTATAAAAGTCTAGGATACAATGCGGTTTTATAGTACGGTCGGTCGTAATGCAGCCAGGGATAAAGTGACCCTCTGCCAGACACTCGAAAGGAAGACCTTCCCCCCCTGGAGGATGTGATGAGCTAAGGGGGGACAGGGAACCATTACTATGCATCAAGCAGAGTTAACGTTCCCCCGAGGGGTTTTACGAGGCAGTAAACCGTAGCGCCAACTAGGATACTTCAAATAGATTTAATTCAATCAATCCCAAGGCCTCCGCTCTCACAGGGATTAGGGGTGGACATTTCAACCCCTAAACCCCGCCTATACTTTATACACCAGTCAGAATGTACTTAGCGTCTGTTGTAAGTCTATGGTGATTTGAGTACAGTTACCTCTCGGAATGAAATGGACATTGTAATCATCTGTGGATCACAATATAATTGTTACTAATCACCATTATTACATTTTAGTAAACGTAGTGCATTTTAAAGTAGTGTTCATAATTTTTAACGATAGATATCAGACATCATACGACAATGTTGGAACGGACACTAGAGCTTGAATTTGGGAAACTAAAACATCGATATTTGGATTAATTCCACTGATACAAAGACGAAATGAATTTTGCAAATTATCGTCAGTCAGCCTTGTACGATGATTTGATTTAATAACTCTCATCGTTGAAAAGAACTGTTCTCATTTATAAGTACTGACAAACGCACAAATATCTCATCTTTCTCATTTGGAGTAAGTGGTGCAATATTTTTGTTTAATTGGGGTTTTCAACATGTCTCGCGGGCCGGTTGTTGCCCACATATGTTCTAGAGATAGCGTCTTTACTAACCAAATGATTATATCAACTCAGTGTCTTGTGTGTGTAAGTGTCTTGTAAGGACAATTTTACGTTTCTAGGAGTGTCAAATTCTTCGAACATTGTTTGCACAGATTGCCATTCCTCTATAAGATGGAGTATTGTGAATTGAACACGGCATGTTTCGCATTGTTGTTATGGATCTTTAGTTTACTAAGTGTATGTACATAAGATTGGTTTGGCCTATACGCATCCTGGTAGTCTCTGCCTCTGAAACTACTGTGCCATGTCCCTGGAAAATCTTTTATATTTCGTAATTTGTCTGTGAGGGCTACTTCCTTCCACATTGAATCCCAGCTATTATAGAGTTAGCTATTTAGCCAGCTGCTCATATCATTAGCTTCATAGACATGAAGCTGGCTCCCTCCCATATGAGCTGCATCTATTGCTGCTTTATCAGCAGCCTCATTTCCTGCAATTCCGGAGTGTGCGGGTATCCACAACAGTTTGATTCGTTTTTTTAAATTCTTCCATATTTGCAAGTAATTATAAATTTTATGTATTATTAGTTCGGCTCTATGAGGGCTCAGTAGGCATTACATCTTAAAAGGTGTAGTTATTTACATGTCCTTTCAGAAATATTTTCTCTTGTGAACTTTTAAGTGCGAAGTTTATTTCAATCACGGCAAATTGTATGCAGCTGAAAATTTCTTATATTAATCGTAAATCTTAAAAATAATTATTCGCAAGCATCCATACATTCTAAATAAAGTTTTATCTCACATATATATTTAAATCATCAATCATTTCTTCTTTCAAACCTCTATCTAAAAAGTTGAAATTATTATTTCCTCAATAACTCCCTGAAAAAGATTATTTTTAAAAGAAAACCTCATTTCACTTATAGTTCATTCTGAGCTCCTGAAAACCTTTGATGTATTTTAACTCAACTAGTCATGTTACTATTTATCTGTTAGGCTATTTAAAATATTTACTTGTTACGACACGTGTGTGTGTGTGTGTGTATATATATATATATATATATATATAACTAGTATTTTCTGAGTTTATGTAAAATAATAAGTTTTGAATGGTTTGATAGATTATGAAGAAAAGATATGTCTTTATAGTTGCTGGAGTCTAAGTTTGAACTCAACTTTAGGATTACTTGACAATAGAAATATCCTGAGCGACTGACATTATAAAGTTTAAGAAAGTTCCTATTTTGTTCAACTTAGTTCCGGGCATTATTCAGTTTTAGTAAGTTTTGAAAACTTTCAGCTAGTTTTTTTAGTTTTCGCAGAGCTGTGAATCAGTGCATTTAGTCTATAATGCAGGCTCAGGGATATAGGAGGTTAAGGGCTCACCGTGCCTGTCCGTCTGCCCCTCTCTAGTTTTATTAGCAGATTTCCCTTAAGGTAAATCAGCTATTGAGGTCGTACTCGATGGCGCGATTTTCAAAAAAAAATTTGAAGTGTCCATCAATCCTACCCAGGAGATGACGAAAATGAGGCCCGTTCAAAATTATATATATATATATATATATATATATATATATATATATATATTTATGTATTTATATTTGTCTGTTAACAATCTAGCGGTCGCAATTATTGTTTAATCGTCACCAAACTCGTTATTTATCGTTTGAGGTAAAACGGAAGATCAAGTTCGTTAACGGCTGAAATTGTACCAGTGGGAGGGGAAAGTTCGAAATATCTCCGTTACTATATGTCGGATCGAAAAATTGTATAGAACCAATCTTATTGCTAATTAAATTTCCTATAAATATTGTTATATACATTTATTCTCTATCTTGAATATTACCCGAGATATTTGTATTTTTATTAAGAGTATCGGTCGAGCTACGGTTTCCGCCGAAAGCTACTCGTATGGAGTTTTCTCTATTGTATAACTTTACGTGGGAAATCTGCTTAGTTTACGCAGCCCCTGCGTGACGGACTTTTTAGTAAATGGAAGATTTTATATGTATATATGTATGTTGTATTTACAGGCTACAACCTGGTAATTGATCTCGTGAACAGGTAAACCTGAGTAGAAGCTGGGGAAACTGAAGACTGAATATAGAATATCTAATATTCGATTATTATTATTTATTTTAGATGCCGCTACAATGGCGCGGTTCATATTTTAACATGTTAGAATATGATTTTACAAAATTAAATAAATATTAAAATTTTTACACAGCTAAATTTTACAAATGTACAAAATAAATGGAATGGACAAAACTAAATATAAATAGGGAAAAAACAAAGGTAAAATCTAATATTCGAGGTTAAGAAACAACGCATTGAGCTTCATTTATAGGAAATGAAATTTGCTTCAATTTTGTTTATATCCAATATTTTAATCTGTGTTTTAATAACGGAGACATTTCAAATTTTCGATCTCCCTTTCAAACCCCTATCTCCCTGATACTTTTTCGGGCATGGTTGTTACTTGAACATTTAGTTTCACATAATAAATATCGAGTTTGGTAATGATCAGACAGAAATGGCGATCGTCAGAGCTTTAATGGATAAGTCTTGTTTTTTTTATTATTATTTTTAAAGATAGATAATTTATTGGCTTATATTTACAAATACGTAGCCTAGAGCTTGACCCATGTGTTATTGAAGGATTACTAAAATAATTTAAAACATTTAAAATGTACATGTGTAGACAAAAATAAAGTCCGTCACGTAGGGGCTGCGTAAACTAAGCAGATTTCCCTCATGAAGTTTAGTAATAGATAAATCTACATACTGGTTATACAACACCACCGAGAATAAATACTAACGGAAATATGCAATGTTTCATCCAATTTCAATAACCTGCCGATAGGAAGCGTTATGTTAGAAATGTAAACAAACAGGTCTGCCAGCCTCACACCGGAGAGAAAAACAATTACTGAAATATATCAGAATATAACATATTAATTGTATTGAGAACTATTTACTATATCTAGTACTGTAATCAATAATGTGTCAGAATAATTTTTATCTCAATCAATCAAATTTTAGTAGTCCAAAACCTTAAGACGGGGGGGGGGGGGTCACCAGGGCATATTTGCATGTATCTCGTATAATAAAGGTCTCTTCAATACAATTCTTAGTATTTAAACTTCAAATAACGTGATTTATTATATTGCAGAGTATCGTTTATGTAACATGAGTAGAAGTGGCGGTTTGCTTATGGTCGAAAAATGCAAATATCTCAGTTAATATTGAAGATATTGAATAAATGTATATAACAATATTTATAGTACATTTCTTTTGCAATAAGATTCGTTCTATACAATTTTTCGTTCTGACCTATGGTAACGGAGATATTTCGAATTTTCAAAAATCCTCCCCTCTAACCCCCTCTCCCCCTTGCCCGATTTCAGCCATTAAAGAACTTGATCTTTCTTGAATCTGAAGAAAAATTTCGAAAATCGCATCATTAGTACGACCTCAATAGCTGATTTACCTTAAGGTAAATCTGCTAAAATGATAATGTTTTTTTTAGAATGCAGAAGCTTAGGTTAGCCATGTGAGTTAAAGCGTTGACCTTAATCTCACATGGTAAACCTAGATAGCAAACTCGATTCCCGCCTGGGCAATGGAATTTATTTAGTGACGGAATTCATTAAATAAAGTTCTTAGTGCCACTCTGACTAGAAAAGGGTGGTAACCTGTAGATAACCCGCCCAAGTTAGCCTTAGCTGCAAAAAGTTGACGTTAATAAATAATTTAAAATGCAAATTAACTGCATATACACTGTTAATAATATAATATAAATAATATAATGTATTAAACTAAATAACCCCGACGGCAAGTAAATCTTAAGTTTTTCGTTACATCGAATTGTTTAAATTTGGAATAAGCGAATATAACTTAATTACCAATTTACTATAAATGTTTTTTTTTTCAACCTTGTGATGCATATCATTAAAAAAAAGATAGGAAAAATTAAATAAAAATGAAGGAATATCTATTAATAAAATGAATATATCTAGATAAATCCATTTTCTTATTAATGTTTTAAAAATAAAATACATTGAAAGAAAATAGTATACAAAAATTATGTATGAACCTATGGACTCATTAGCATATATATTCGCAAACGTTTAGAGGATTACATTGAAAGAAAATAGTATACAAAAATTATGTATGAACCTATGGAATCATTAGCATATATATTCGCAAACGTTTAGAGGATTATATAGTGTTATAATATAAACATAATCGTATAAATAAATTGTATATATATTAAAATAGTTATTATCCGGTTTATGCCATTTAGGAAAGAGGTATTTTTTATGAATTGTAACAGTTCCCTGGCGTATCAAAAGATCATTGGGATATTATTAAATGGAGTCATTTTTTTCAGAGTATCTCGTATTTTTGCTAAGTATTGGAATTGTTCAACTTTATCTGTTGCAATGCTGTGCTGTATAGAGTTTGTGAATCCAATTATAGGTACATCCATAGAGAGCTAGCACTTTATCGCTTCAATGCTCTATTTATTCAAAAACTTTCATTAAAGTCTCCCTAAGTAATTTCCATTCGCAGCAATTCCTGTCACTTAATACTAGTTCCTCTTTTGCGCCAGGATTATTCTCCATTAAGCTTCGTTCACTCTATATATATACGAGTAAGTTTCATATATATAATCGTTGTACATTATATCGCCGCCAGTTATGTGTTTTTAACATTTTATCTCATCATCATTTTTAATGTTATAGAATATTTTAAGCTTTCTTATTGTTTTAATAAAATTATTAAATATATTACAATCAAAGTCTTGGGCACTGACTGGGTTTCAGCAGATTTCCCTCGAGGGAAATCAGCTATTGAGGGTCGTACTCATGACGCGATTTTCAAAAATTTTCTTCAAGTGTCCATCGATCCTACCTAGAAGATGACGAAAATGAGATCCGTTCAAAATTGTATATATATAATATATATAATATAAATATAAAATATATATATATATATTATATATGTATGTCTTTTACCGCTCTAGGAGTCTGTACATTGATGTTTAATCGGGTTAGCGAAATTTCTCGATAACTTTTAGAGTTTTTTTTTTAAATAGTAACTGCATCGAGTTTCGTTAACGACTGAAATCGGCCCAGTGGTTAGAGGGGGAGAATTATGAAAAATTCACGCAATATCGCGCCGTTACAAAAGTCGGATCGAAAAATGGTTAATAAATTAATACTAATGGCAAATTAGTCTTTAAGCTATACTATATATATTGTTATATGAACACTTATTCGCAATCTGAACATTAACAGATAGCGATATTTCGTTTCACTTTTCAGCCATCAGACAAACCGCCACTTCTTCTCCATACTAATAAACAATACTCTGTTAGTAATAAATCACATCCATTCGATGCTTAAATCCAAATATTGTTTTCAAGAGTAACATTTATTATAAGAGATATATGCAAATAGGTGCTGGTTAAATTAGATTGATTGAGATAAAAATGATTTTGAGTCATTATAAATTACAGTACTAGATATAGTAAATAGTTTTCAATCAAATTAATACATTATATTCAGATATATTACAGTAATTGTAGTCTTTTCGGTAAGAAGTTGGTAGAACTGTTTGTTTACATTTAAGATGCATTCCGTCGGTAGGTTCCTTATTTTCTTTTCCATTTATATTATTTTACCGGTATGTAGATTTATCTATTGTTAAACTTCACGAGGGAAATCTGCTTAGTTTACGCAGCCCCTGCGTGACGGAACATACTTCTAGCATCGTCAGGGCTCTTTCTGAGACAGAAGATTTCTTACTTAGGTGTATGTACCTTTTTCCGACTCCAGTTCCTTTGTGGTTATTGCATTTTAGCAGATTTCCCTTAAGGGAAATCAGCTATTGAGGTTGTACTCATGATGCGATTTTCGAAATTTTTCTTCAAATATCCATCGATCCTACCCAGGAGATGGCGAAAATGAGGTCCGTTCAAAACTGTATATATATATATATATATATATATATATATATATTTGTCTGTTAACGCTCTAGCGGTCGCAATTTTTGTTTAATCGTTACCAAACTCGATATTTAGTCGTTTTATGTAAAAAGAAAGATCAAGTTAACGGCTGAAATCGGACCAGTGGGAGAGAGGGGGTTTAGAGGGGGAGGATTTTCGAAAATTCGAAATATCTCCGTATTAATCGTCGGATCGAAAAAATTGCACAGAATCATGTTATTGCAAAATAAATTCACAAATAAATAATTTTATATACATTTATTCCCCGTGTCTTGAATATTAACCGAGAATTTTTGCATTTTTATGAAATTTGGCTGAAAACGGATTTTGAATTTTCCCGCGAAAAAGCTAGTTCGGCTCCTTTGCCGTAACCGTTTGGCTCTCTTAGGAGATTTCTCTATTGTATAACTTCACGTGGGAAATCTGCTTAGTTTACGCAGCCCCTGCGTGACGGACTTTTTGTTTATGTTTCTTTCTACGATGAACAATAGGCTTCCAAAATTTCCTTAATCTATAACCGTCTTCTCAGTTTAAGTTGTCAGGATATTTTAATTCTTCCACTTTGTTACTATTTAGCTCTTCCTTTATACTTGGTATCGTTTGTCCAAATTAATTATTTTCGTATTCTCCTCTATAATTTATTTCATTTACTTTTTTTCTCTGTAATTAACCCACATGTGGAGCTTGAGTTGTCGCCATCTTGGCTAAGAGGAGCGGCAGAATGCGATCTTGAAAGAATGGAACTAGTTACTGAACCCTGAAGGTTGCTTCTGAATATATAATTAATCAGGACAATGAGGCGTACATTGTACCAGTTGGCAAGCAGTTTAATTGTTATCCCTTCAAGTGCAATTGTACCTGTTCTGCGGTTGGCCAGACTGTGCGCGGCTTGTGTTGTTAGACTTCAACGTTCCCTACTTGTTTACTCGGCTAGCTACTTAATTACCCCTTACTTAATTACCTTATCTCTATTGCTGGGAGCAGAAATGCACTGATTACAAATCCCCCAGACGAAAAACCGAGTCCTCTGCTCTCCCGAAGGGTTTATTCCAAATTTTCAATGTATTAACATTTTGAAACTGTTATTAGACTGTTTCCTCATTGATCTTACCGCGCTAGACGACGGTCATTAGTTTTGTCTTTTTATTTGTCTGTTTATGTTCTAACAGCCTCAATTCTTATTTGATCTATATCATACTCGACTATTCTACAACATATCTGCTGATGAAGATTTATGATATACCCAAATACCTGGTTTTCCCTTAAGGTAAACCAGATATTGAGGATGTACATATGATTACAATCCACAATGAAAAAGTTCTACAAATGTCTATCGATGCTAGTTAGAATAAAATTGGAGATGACCAAAATGAGGTCCGTTCACAATTTTACACACACACACACACACACGTATATAAATATAAAAAATGTAACAAAAATTACGACCGCAGGAGAATTAACAGACAAAAATATATATATATATATATATATATATATATATATATATATATATATATATATATATTTATTTATATATGGTGTTATTATTGGTTTTGGAGGTTTGGTCAGTGTTGGTGAAAAAATCTTAGTTTTTTTCCGATATTTCGGGAATATTTATTTTCTCTTCTTCAGGGCTGTAAAATACATATTATAAATAACAATAACATAATAGCTTTAACAAAATATAACAATTATTGTAATAACACATAACAATAAAAGTTGTTACATAATAAAATACTATAACATAATAGCTTTCATACAACACGGAAGTTGCTTTAACAAAATATAACAATAATTGTAATAAACACCATAACAATAAAAGTTGGTTACATAATTAAAATACTAATAACCTAATAGCTTTCATACAACATGAAAGTAGCTTTAATAAAATATAACAATAATTGTAATAACACATAACAATAAAAAGTTGTGTTACATAATAAAATACTATAACATGATAGCTTTCATACAACATGAAAGTTAGCCTTAATAAAATATGCCAATAATTCTAATAACACATAACAATAAAAGTTGTTACATAATTAAATACTATAACATAATAGCGTTCATACAACATGAAAGTTGCCTTAATAAAATATAAACAATAATTGTAATAACACATAACAATAAAAGTAGTTACATAATAAAATACTATAACATAATAGCTTTCATACAACACGGAAGATAGCTTTAACTAAAATATAACAATAATTGTAATAAACCACATAACAATAAAACGTTGTTACATAATAAAATACTATAACATAATAGCTTTCATACAACATGAAAGTAGCTTTAACAAAATATAACAATTATTGTAATAACACATAACAATAAAAGTTGTTACATAATAAAATACTATAACATAATAGCTTTCATACAACATGAAAATAGCTTTAATAAAATATAACAATAATTGTAATAACACATATCAATAAAAGTTGTTACATAATAAAAATTTACTATTACATAATAGGTTTCATACAACACGAAAGTAGCTTTAAACAAAATATAACCAATAATTGTAATAACACATAACAATAAAAGTTGTTACATAATAAAATACTTTCTTTATAACATAATAGCTTTCATACAACACGAAAAGTAGCTTTAACAAAATATAAAACAATAATTGTAATAACACATAAACATATAAAAGTTGTTAACATTATAAATTACTATAACATAATAGCTTTCATACAACACGAAAGTAGCTTTAAACAAAATATAACAATAAGTGTAATAACACATAACAGTAAAAAGTTGTTACATATTAAAAATACTTTAATCATAATAGAATTCATACCAACACGAAAGTAGCTTTAACTAATATAACAATTATTGTAATAAACACGTAAACAATAGTTCTAACATAATATAATAGCCTGTAGTATAATAATTTAATTATAAGAACACATTGTTCTTTTGTTGGTTGAAATATATTATAGTTTAACAAACAAAGGACAATATTGCTATTAATTATACAAAAAGTTCCGTTCACGCAGGGACCCTTGCGTAAACTAAGCAGGGAAATTTTCCCTCGTGAAGTTTTACAATAGAGAAATCTCAATACAGAGAGCCCAACACAGTTTGTGCAAAAGGATCGAACTAGCTTTTGGCGGGAAACTGTCATGCGTTATCGGCCCAAATATAATAAAAATGCAAATATCTCGGTTATTATTTCAGATATAGAATAAATGTATAGAACATTACTGTTATAGTAAATTTAATAACAATTTTTTTTTTTAAGATTGGCTCTATACAAATTTTTGATCCCTGACGTATGGTAACAGAGATATTTCGAATATTCCGTAAATCCCCCCCTCTTAACTTCCACATAACTTCCAACTCTTCTTCATTGGTCCGTTTTCAGCTATTAACGAACTTGATCTGTCTTTTAGCTCCAATAAAACGTTTAAATATGGTGTTTGGTAACGATCAAACAAAAATTTCGACCGGCTAGAGCGTTAACACCAGTTCAAATCTATAGGTATATTATATATATATATATATATATATATATATATATATATATATAAAATTGTAACCTCTGTCTGTACATTGATTTTTTTCGCGAAATTTCACAATAACTTTTCGTTTCACATGTCATAGACACCATAACTGCATTTTGTTTCTTTCGTGTATGTTTGTCGGTTAACTTTTCTCTCATAGACGGTTGAACCGTAATTTTTGTTTGATCGTTGCCAACTGGGTATTACAACTAACCCACGTTAGACTTTATTCAAAATGAAGATTATCGGAGTTGAAGAGGAGTGGTGGTTATAAGGGATTTCTGATAATTCAAAATAGCGATATCTCCTTTATTATACGTTTTTCGGCAAATATGCATAGAACAAAAATGTAACTGAACTAACATCTTATTTAGAGCAAATTTTGATATATACACTTTTTTCGTAGAACGTATTTTAAACGAGATACACGCTAAAACCTATAGCGGAAGTGAACAATTTTAATTGGCACAAACGACTCAACCGAACTAAATAAAACTCGGTAGGTATATTAGCACTAACACCTTCAATATTATAAGCCATACCAAACATTTCTAGAAACGGGCAGGAAGTGGGGGGGGGGTTTTTTTTTGTAAGGGATGCCCTGAAATGTTCCATAAACATAGTGGTATGCGTTTCGTTTTCTATTCGTTTTTGTCGGCAAATATGAACATAACAAAAGTTGTTTTATTTTTGTTTATATGAGAGTAACTTTGGCCATATTCATTTTTGTCTTTTTAAACAAAGTATAAACGAGATATACACTATAAAACTAAAAGCCGGAGTCAACGATTTCATTGAGCGCTAACGAGCAAACTGCCCGAACTTACAAAAGCTATATTAAAATTTTTAGGTTTTAACGGGAGTGAGGGAGTTATAAGGGAGGCCTGAAATAAAAATTCGCGATATTTCATTGTCAATTTGTCTACGGGAAATAGTGTGGACAATTTGGAGGACAGTGAAGATCTACAATAAAAATTTTATTTTATTATTAAAAAAAGGCGCGGGAAACAGCGGGAATTAACCCTACACACTGGGACGGGTAAATGTTCAAAATATTGTGCCAATTAACGCCTTTGCCAAAAAAAATACCATCACCATTCAAGCCTGAAATCAATACCCGGGCGAAGGCCGGTATCTGAGCTAGTATATATATATATATATATATATATATTATATACATACAATTTTGAACGGACCTCATTTTCATCATCTCCTGGGCATGAAACATTTCATTACAAGCTTAAATACAAAATATTGTTCTCATTGAACTAAGCCATGAGGGAAATCTCTAATTTAACGCAGCCCCTGCGTGACATACGTTTTATGGAAATATAGTTTCCATTTACAAACATCTCGGACTCACTCCGATTCGTATTGAAAGGATATAAATATTGTTTTCATATTTTCTATTATTATTGTAGTCAAAGTATACATTATCATAATCTGTTTTCTCAATTACAAAATTAAATCGAGTTGTTATAGTAAATCGATTACAGTATTAATTATTCAAATGAAGGGAATGAATAAACTTTGAGCTGTCTGCCAGAGGATATTGCCACAATAATTCTGAAGAGACACGACTTTCTGTATTTTCTCAATGCTAATGTCTTTGTAGGAAATTGTTTTAATAAATCAGGGTAACTCGAGGCCGGCATGTAGGCAGAGTATTTCTCTGAGCTCGTATAAATCTTGGTGTAGAGTCTCTTTTCCAACGATAATAACATTCTATGTTCACTCATGTTCTCGTCTCGGTTTAATCTGCTATTGTTTGAATTTGACACTATTTTCCTGAGCCGCTCATAATGATATCTCATTTTCAAAAAGTCCGTCACGCAGGGGCTGCGTAAACTAAGCAGATTTCCCACGAGAAGTTTTACAATAGTGAAATCTGCCTAATAACAACTGTAGTAGTAAGAAACCTCTAGCCCCAAAACACAGTTAACCTAACCTCTAAACCTATTCACGAGGGACGAATAGTTATAGAAACGGCCGCCAGAGCTCTCGGCGGAAACTCCGAACATAGCCTACTGGTAACCACACGCAGAATACAAATGCAAATATCTCGGTTAATATTCAAGATAGGGAATAAATGTATATAACAATATTTATAGTAAATTTAATTTGCAATAAGATATATTCTATACAATTTTTCGTTCCGACGCATAATAACGGAGATATTTTGAATTTTCAAAAATCACCCCTCTAAACCCCCCCTCCCACTGGTCCGATTTCAGCCATTAACGAACTTGGTCTTCCTTTTTAGATAAAACGATTAAATTCCGAGTTTGATAAAGATCAAACAAAAATTGCGACTGCTAGAGCGTTAACAGACAAATATATATATATATATATATATATATATATATATATATATATATAATTTTGAACGGACCTCATTTTCGTCATCTCCTGGGAAGGATCGATGGACATTTGAAGAAATTTTTCGAACTCGCATCATGAGTACGACCTCAATAGCTGATTTCCCTTAAGGGAAATCTGCTAAAATCGGACCAGTGGGAGGGAGAGGGGTTAATGAAGCATTATTTCGAAAAGTGAAATATATATATATTTGTCTGTTAACACTCTACCGGTCGCAATTTTTGTCTGATCGTCAGATCGAAACAGTGTAAATAAAATCAATCTTATTGTAAACGTAATGTTCTATAAATGTTGTTATGTACATGTTTTCTCTATGTTGAATATTAACAGAGATATTTTCATATTATAGTATCATCAGTAAACCCCCCACTCCTACTCATGTCACATTAACAATAAGCTGTTGCGTCATGAACCACTTCTTACCAAAGTTTAATACAAAATTTGGTACATGCAAATGCGTTGTGTACTGACCTCATCGATTAAGATTTTTCTCGGAAATGTTGATCTAAACCATTCTGGATATTTAGTCGTTTTAGTCAACATTAAAGATCATGTTTGTTATTGGCTGAAATCGGTGCAGGAGATTTAGAAAATTCAAAAGGATTCCGTATTATGAGTCGGATCATAAAATGTTTATAAAACAAATCTTGTTAATCTTTTGATTTTCTATAATTGTTGCACTATGTACATTTTGGAAAGCTCAAGATTATTAAGCGACGTTATTCGTACTTTCTTGTTTTCTGCCTTTTAGCTGATTTCCCTTGAGGGAAATCAGCTATTGAGGTTTGTACTCATGACGAGATTTTCGTAAATATTTTCTTCAAATGTCCAATCGATCCTACCTTGGAGATGACGAAAATGAGGGTTTCCGCTTCAAAACTGTGTGTGTGTGTGTGTGTGTGTGTGTTGTGTATATGTGCGTATATTATTATATATTATATATCTTATATATTATATATATATATATATATTATATATATTTGTCTGTTATCGCTCTTGTCGTTTATTGTTTAATCGTTTACCAAACTTGTTATTTAGTCGTTTTATGTAAAAAGACAGATTAAGTTCGTTAATGGCTGAAATCGGACCAGTGGGAGGGGGTGTAGTTTAGAGGACGAGTTTTAGAGGGGAGGATATTCTAAAATTCGAAATATTTCTCCGTTTTACTATACGTCGGATCGAAAAATTGATATTAGAACATCAATCTTATTGCAAATTAAAGTAGTTTACTATAAAATATTGTTATATACATTTATTCTCTATCATTGAATATTAAATATTAACGGATATTTTGCATTTGTATGAAATAAGGGGCGGATAACGGACGAAAGTGAGTTTCCAGCCAAAAGGTAGTTCACCCGTTTTCGTAACTGTTTGGCTCTCGTGAATTTCTCTATTGTAATACATCACGTGGGAAATCGGTTTAGTTTACGCAGCCCCTGCGTGACGGCCTTTTTTCATGACCAGTGTCACCAATAAAAAACATTTTTCCCACGTAAACGTTATTCATACTGCCCTACATGTTTCGTGTTCAATATACCACCTCTTCTCTTCAGGGACTATCCATTTCTGAAGTGCTCTTTCTCTCTTACGTTCATTGCGACTGTCCCTTACTCACTGGAGAGGTCGTTGATGCTGTGATTCCCGAAATAGGTCAAGTCAGCTGACTGCATGGTTTTTTACATATAAATAGAGAATACTTGGTGAGACGTGGGAAATCTGCTTAGATTACGCAGTCCTGGCTTTTGTTATAAATAAAAAAGAAAAAAACCCGTTTGAATAGGAGCGGAAAAAAGCAGTGAGGATTAGAAAAGGTGGAATGGAAAAGGGATTGAGAAGATTAATCTGGAATTACAAATAGTGTTAGTTAATCAGGTGTCCGGTAGATGGTGCGGTCTGAGGCAAAACAATGGCCACCATTAAGGTAGATTCTGAGGCCCTCAAGTGCCCCCACTGTCTCCTCCTCCGAGACCGACTCTAAAATCCCTTTTATAAATGCTTAACACTTTGTCTTCCTTCTTTCCCATTTCTCTAACCGATCGCTTCCATTTCCTCCTACTCTTTTACTTGTTTTACAGGCCGGCAGCAGACTCCTTTTCCTTTTGCCCCATTTAAATACACAACAATGCCCTCTGCCTCGTAAGGTGTAGCCGGAGGGAAAATGCGCCTCCCATTGTAGATATTGGAGTCCGTTTAGGTGTTGATTAGATGAGGTTTAACTCCGCGGGATCTTGTTGGTCGTGTGCCTGGGATTCGGTGTCATACTCTGCCTCTTTTCCTTGTGTCTATTTAAAGCCATTATAGTTTTAGGTTAGTCAAAACTTTATATATTTATCTTTCTGGTATACTAAAACTTCGTCAATCAGGGGCTGTGTAAAATAAGCCGATTTCTTTCGATCTGGTATAACACGATCTTGCGCAGGAGTGGGGGTTTACTGAAAGCCGAAATCTAAAAACCCAAATGTCTCGGTTAATAATCATGATACAGAAAATATATATAGAACAACATTTATAGGCCATTAAATTTGCAATAAGATTGCTTCTATACAATTGTTCGATCTGACTTATAGTAATGGAGATATGGCGGATATTCGGAGTCCCCCACCTTTATACTCCCTCCCACTGGTCCAATTTCAGCCATTGGACCACCTTGATCTTTCTTTTTACCTAAAACGACTAAATAATCCAATAATTTGAGGTAGGTTAGGGGGGATTTTCCGAAAAATTCGAAATATCCTCCGTTACCATACGTCGGATTAAAAAGTTGTATAGAACCAATCTTATTGCAAATTAAATTTACTATAAATATTTGCTCTATACATTTATTCTGTATCTTTAATATTAACCGAGATATTTGCATTTGTATTGTGAGTGTGGTCGGCTATGTTCGGGAGTTTCGGCCGAGCGCTAGTGCGGCCGTTTCAACTAACATATTCGTCCTCGTGAGGAATAGGTTCACTACTACTGTTATTATTAGGCAGATTTCTCTATTCTAAAAACTTCACGTGGGGAAAATCTGCTTACTTAGTTTACGCAGCCCCTGACGTGACGGGACTTTTTTGACTTGAGCCACTATTAACCCCAGACTACCCGTGACCCCTTTGATTTCCGTTATTGGACACGATGCACAAATACCATTTCCTGTCCTGTCGAAGGGTAACTGTGCAACACCCTACTGTTTTTCCATTAGGACTATGTAGCTTATCAGCGTCCAAACTAATCCCCATCGGCCTTTTAGAGTCCGGAGTTAGAGGCCATCATTTATACGATCCGGCATCAAGCTAACAATGCCGATATGGGAAGCCATCAGTTCCGGTTAGAGGCCTATCCGAGCGCCCCCTAACCAGCTAGGGCATAACCGATTTTAATAACCGTCCTCCCTCATAACCCCTAGTAGGATTTACTTAATGCCTTACCCCCTGGTCACGGGGCCCAGACTTCATAAACTCTCCAAACTGTTAGCAGGGATTTTCCCTTCATTTCTTGTCAATTAAATTTTATTTTTTCCGTTCCTCATCTTTCCCGTAAAATGTCTTGATGCACAGCAGAAACTAATTTCATTAAATTGAAACTCCAAACGACGCAGTACTAAATGCACTTAAAATGCTTTGTTTTATTAAAGGCTGTAAACATTATAATTTAGAGAGATACACAAGGTAGAGATTTTATTGCTTAAAATGTAGATAACTAACTTTTTAGACATCATATAAACCATAAACATTTTAATAATTATTTGTTTGTAGTTAACGACGAGCGTGTTATTAATGTTATAATAAATAGTATTGTGTATTAACGTTCTTTGTCGTTTTTAGCCCATCTTCCCAAAATGGTTTTATTATTTTAAGTGTCTTTTTTTCTTTCTTTTAGCAGATTTCCCTTAAGGGAAATCAGCTATTGAGGTCGTACTCATGACGCGATTTTCGAAAAATTTCTTCAAATGTCCATCGATCCTTACCCAGGAGATGACCGAAAAATGAGGTCCGTTCAAACTTCAACCCTATATATATATATTTTTATATATATATATATATATTTATATACTATATATATATATATATATATATTTGTCTGTTATACACTCTAGCGGTCGCAATTTTTGTTTAATCGTCACCCAAACTCGGTAATTTAATCGTTTCATGTAAAAAGGAAGATCAAGTTCGTTAACGGCTGGGAATTTGGACCAGTGGGAGGGGGGGGATTTTCAAAAATTCGAAAATCGGATCGTAAAATTGTATAGAACCAATCTTATTGCAAATTAAATATTTACTATAAATAATGTTTTATACATTTATTCTGTATCTTTGAATATTAACTGAGATATTTTCAGTTGTATTCTGCGTTTGGTCGCCAGTAGGGATATGTTCGGACTTTTCCCCGAGAGCTCTGGTGGCCATTTCCATTAACTATTCGTCCCTCGTGAATAGGTTTAGAGGTAGCTTAACTGTTTTTTGGGGGGGGTGGCTAGAAGAAACTACTTGGTTATTACGCCCTAATTTGCATTTGTATCTGCGTTTGGTCGCCAGTAGGGTATGTTCGGACTTTCCGCCGAGAGCTCTGGTGGCCATTTCCATAACTATTCGTCCCTCGTGAATAGGGTTTAGAGGTTGGCTTAACGTTTTTTGGGGCGAGAAAACTACTTGGTTATTACCCCTAAATAATGTTTTAGGTTTAGAGGTTTCTTACTACTACAGTTGTTATTAGGCAGATTTCTCTATTGTAAAACTTCACGTGGGAAATCTGCTTAGTTTACGCAGCCCCTGCGTGACGGACTTTTTTTTTTAAGTGTGTATACTCTTGTAAAGAAATAGTAATAGTAATGTTATTTCAAGCTTTGTTGTTGGAATAATTTCACAAAAATGCTCAAAGCATATATGAGTTTAAAAAGACATTCATTCATTGATTTTATGAATTACTAATATATGAATTGATTTAATCCATTCTTATTATTCATTATTCACCATTATTATTTCATATAATAAATATATGATTCTTGCTCGTAGCTCTACTACACATTACATTAGATTACACATTAGAACATTTAGTGAACAATAATTATCTTAATTTATATAAATACTAGATAACCCGGCCCCGGCAAAACGTTGTTTTGCCATATAAATTATTTCTAGTTTCTAGATTAAATTTCTAGTGTAGACAAAATGTAACTTACTTATTATAAGTGTGTATGTGTGTATATGCATGAGATAGGCATGGAGCGCTATGAACGATAAGGGAATATAAAAAATAACAAACGCCAAACAATATTATTTTTAAGTTATTATAGTTTAATTCTTAAAATTACATATTAACATATTAATTACGACAGTAACACTAACAAACAACATCCAATCTTTTAATGCTATAGCGTGAACAATATTTTTTGGTTAGCCCATCTTTAGCGAGCACAAACAAAACTGGATGGTTTACCCACTCGAGAGCATGCTACGTACAATTGGCCGTGTGAAAAACATGGTGTACTCAAATCTAAGCCACAAATAGACATCTTTTGGCCTTGGGATTTGTTGATTGTCATTCCAAATTAAAATTTTAATCGAAGTAGGTACAGTCAAAAACACTATAATTGATCAGTTATCGAGCGGGATGATAATGATTAAATTACTAAAATGGCTATCAAAAAATAGGGGTTTAGTGATAAAAAGTAAAAATTTAGTGATAAAGCATTTTTTTTAATGCCCCAATTAAAAAAAAAATAAAAACAAAAATTCGTCCAAAAATTAAAAAAAAAATGTTAAGGGTGAACAACCCTTATCAATTAGATGTATGAAAAATAGATAGTAGCCGATTCTCAGACCTGAATACGCATATAAAATTTGGTAAAAATCGGTAAAGCCGTTTCGGAGGAGTATGCTAACTAATATTGTGACTGGGAAATTTGATATATTAGATTTAAACAAAAAAAATGACAAAATCCAATAATTTTCCCAATTAAATACATATTACTTTGAACTTGATTGAATGTCATTTGTATATAGTTCGTTCATATCATTCTCAATGTCAATGTTCAATGTCATTCACATTGAATTTTAGTAGGTATTGGGGCTGTAGTCATGATGCAATCAATCAAGATTTTATGTTATGTCCTTTGAAAATGTTTACTTTATCTATACCATGCTCCATATTGTCTTTCAGTCAAAACTGAAGATCATTGTTATCGGCTGAAATCGGACCAGGAATAATGGGGGGGAGGGGGGCTAGAGGGGTGAGGATTCTAAATTTCAAAATATCTTCGTCATAATGAATCAGATCGAAAAATATTATATCTTGTTAAACTATAAATGCTCTACAATACTTGTTATATGCATTTTTTCCGTAACTCAAGTATTAAGCTATCTATTTGTACTTTATTGTTTTCAGCTTTCAATACCTCCCCCTCCTCCTACAACACTACTACTCATTGTTTTTTTTTTGCACAGAAATAGAGAATATATGGTGAAGTTGGATCACAAGTGTGTTATACCACAACGTGGGAAATCTGTTTAGTTTACGCAGCCCCTGACTTTTTAGCAGCAGCGATTGAGGTCGTACTCATGACGGAATTTTCGAAATTTTTCTTCAAATGTTCATTGATCCTACCTAGTAGGTGACGAAAATGAGGTCCGTTCAAAACTGTATATATATATATATATATATATATATATATATATATATATATATATTATATGTTGTCTGTTACCACTCTAGCGGTCGCAATTTTCGTTTGTTCCTTACCAAACTCGATATTTAGTCATATTCTGTGAAAAGAAAGATCAAGCTCGTTATAGGCTGAAATCGGACCAGGAAGGGTTTAGAGGGGGAGAAATTTGAAAACTCGAAATATCTCCATTACTATAAGACGAATCGAAAAAGTGTATAGAAGACAATAATATTGCAAATTAAATGTACTATAAATGTTGTTCTTACATTTTTTCTCTATCTTGAAATATTAACCGAGATATTTGAATTTTTCAGTTTTTCAGCCATCAGTTAAACCCCAACTTCTACTAGTGTTACATAAACAATGCTCTGTTATTTAATAAAACATGTTAATTGTATCTGAAAACTAAATATTGTTCTCATTGTACATTTGAGATATAAGCAAATACTTTACGTTTATCCCCCTCCCGCTTCTTAAGTTTTTGGTTTACTAAAATTTGAGTTGATTGAGATAAAACTGATTCTGATTCATTATAAGTTACAGCACTACCTTTAGTAAATTTTTTCAATAAAACATTAATATGTTATAATCAGATATATTTTCATTAATTGTGTGTCTTTCCGGTCTATCTACGCAACACTACGAGGTTGGCTTGCCTCTTTGTTTAAAATTCAGCCGTTTTTCGTTGTAGGGATTATTAACTGGTACATTTTACTGAGCATTCACGGTAGTGTTACCTGTATGCATATTGTTTTTCTTCCCCCTGAGCCGATGTCAGACCTGTTTGTTTACATTTCAGAGCTTCCCGTCGGGAGGTCTCTTATAGTTGTATATATTCAATTAATATTCACGGTGGTGTTTTATTACCGGTATGTAGATTTATCTGTTGCTAAACTTCACGCGGGAATCTGCTTAGTTTACGCAGCCCTGTTTTTTTAGCAGATTTCCCTTAAGGGAAATCAGCAATTGAGGTTGTACTCGTGATGGAATTTTCGACATTTTTTCTTCAAATGTCCCATCGATTCCTACCTAGTAGAATGACGAATATGAGGTCCGTTCAAAAACTGTGTATATATATATATATATATATATATATATATATATATGTGTGTGTGTGTGTGTGTGTGTGTGTGTGTGTCTGTTACTGCTCTAGCGGTCGCAATTTTTGTTTGATCGTTACCAAACTCGATATTTAGTCGTTTTATGTAAAAAGAAAGATCAAGTTCGTTAACGGCTGAAATCGGACCTGTGGGGGGGGGGGGGGGTTAGTGGGGAGGATTACCAAAAATTTGAAATATTTCCGTTACTATACGTCGGATCGAAAAATTGTATAGAATCAATCTTATTGCAAATTTAATTTACTATAAATATTGTTATATGCATTTATTCTCTACCTTCCATATTTGCAATTGTATGAAATCGGGGCGGATAACGGACGAGAGTGACTTTCCCGCCAAAAGCTTGTTCGGCCTTTTCCTTGACTGCTCGGCTCTCGTGAAATTTCTCTATTGTAAAACGTCACGTGGGAAATCTGCTTAGTTTACGCAGTCCCTACATGACGGACTTTTTAATTGGGACATTGATACTTGGTTATGATACGTAGATAGCTGCAGTGTTATTACAATTGTCGTTAAGCCATTCTAGGACATTGGGCAGGTAGGTTGCAAGTTAAACCGTTGTGTTCTCTAGGTGTGTGTGTGTGTGCTATTCAGTGCTCTAACCAGGACAGGTCCTTATTACAGCCCGTTATCTTCTGCCCTATATACAGACCAATTCCGCACCTCTAACCCCAATAATTTCATTTGGTTCTAAAGCCTAGGGCTCTTTTGTTAGCTCTCATGAATAGAAATACATTTCTCACCCCCCTCCAGCTACAATAGCAAATGTTATTGTTGCTCTCTCCGGCCTCGTATTTCATTTTAATTATAATTTTATTAGGTTTTATTGCAGTATTCAAAATTAATTCCGCAATACTATATTATCGTTAGAAATACAAACTCATACGAACAAACTGTTGGAGATATATTAGCAGATTTTCCCCTAAGGGAAATCAGCTAATTGAGGTCAGTACTCATGAAAATATTTCGAAAATATTGTCTTCAGATGTGTCCATCGATCCTACCCAGGAGATGACGGAAACGAATGAGGTCCGTTTCTCAAAATTATGTTATATATATATAAATATATATATATTTATATATATATATATATATATAGTTATATTATGATAGATAGATAGATAGATAGATAGATCAGATAGATATAGATATTATATATTTGGCTCTTGTTTAACGTCTCTAGCGCGGTCCGCAATTTTCGTTTGATCGTTACCAAACTCGATATCTTAAACGTTTGTATGTCAAAAATAAAGATCAAGTTCTTTAATGGCTAGAATATCGGACCAGTGGGAGGAGGGGGGGGGGTTTAGGAGGGGAGGATTTTCTAAAATTTGAAATATTTCGTTACTATACGGTCGGATCGAAAAATTGTTTAGAAGATCAATCTGTATTGCAAATTATTTAATTTACTATAAATATTGTTATATGCATTTATTCTCTACCTTGCATATTAACGAGATCTATTTGCAGTGTTCTGTTTTTAGCTTCTGAGATGAGTTTCGGATAAGCTTCGGAGTCTAGCTCGTTGAGTTTCCGGTCAAGAGCTCTAGTTCGTGGACCCTCCTACCGTAACTGTTTGACTCTCTATTCTGAAATTTCTCTATTATAAAACTTCACGTGGGAAATCTGCTTAGTTTATGCAGCCCCTGCGTGACGGACTTTTACTGTTTATGATACAGAATCTGCTTGGTGTCTTATAGCTAAGACTGGCAGGAAATATCAATTTATAAATAACTCATATTAACATGCGTTAACTAATAATGCATAGGACAACAATTGTATAACATCAATAGTTTAACAAGATTGATTGGCTCAATGTCTTTGCGTCTTCTTCGGGCCATCTTGGAGTCTTCCTTTGAACTCCAGTCTTGCCTTTTGCACTCGACAGCCGGTTTATGGAAAATTAAAGATTAAGTTCGTTATTGGCTGAAATCAGTCCAGTAGGGGGAGTGGGGGTTTAGGCGGGAATTTAGAAAATTAAAAATATCTCCGTTATTATGCATCGGATCGAAAAATTGCATAGAATCAATCTTATAGCAAATGTAATGTCCTATAAATGTTGTTATGTACATCTTTTCTTAATGTTGAATATTAACCGAGATATTTCCATGTTTTTGTTGTTATCAGTAAACACCCTCTCCTACTCTTGTCATATTAACTATAAACTCTTATACCACGAACTAATAGTTTAACAAGATTGGTTCTCTAACATTTTTTCACTATACTACGATGTAATCACCTGTTTTACACAGCTAATTTGCGGTCCGAAAGCTACACTTGGCCGCCCTAGGGCCGAAAATGAATATTTCGCCCTAGGGCCGCAAAATCAGCTGTTTATTATTTTAATTCATTCATTTCATTATATACATTATATTAGTTTGTTTGTTGCTCGTATTTTTTGTTTAGTTATTCAGTAATTATGGTTAAATATATTTCAGGTATCTATTAAATAGAAGAGCAAAAAGAAATCATGGCAGATTTGTTTTTTTTTTTTTTTACCATCAAAATCAAAAGATAGGTATGACGAAGAGTATTACTAAAGTTTTTGAACTGGTTAAAAATGGAAAATGTAAAACCTGGAGATGTGAATGATGAAGCTTTACTCGTATATCTCTCGGTCCTATCAAAGCAAAACAAACCCAGTAAATATATCAGTTGTATTAAATGAAACACACATATGTTCATCACTCTTCATTAACTTACATAATAACTTAACGTAAATCAATCCATTCATTAAACATTCATAATGTACCATAACCACAAGATAACCTTCTAACAAAGAGGTACCACTTAAACCAATAGAAAATCTTGTTTTTGATTAATGTTATATCGTAATAATATTTATTGTAGTATGGTTGAAAAATAGCGTTCGTGCTTCGGGCCAAAGTGCTTTTGCCCGGCCCTCGAAACTTTTAATGACCTGACACTACGACTCGGTCAAAAAATATCTCGGGCCGGCAAACGCCCACTTTCGGCCCTTGCTACGAAATATACTATACTTTTCGACTCATAACACAGATATTTTGAATTTTCCAACTACCCTCCTCTATACCCCCACTATTCCAGGTCTGATTCCCGCAAATAATAATTGAGGTCTATAGTGTTCACTCAAACTGTTAAATATTGATTATGGTATACATGAAATAATTATTTTAGAGTAAAGAAATGCTTGATTGTTGACGTCATTAGATAATGCATTGGCATGTACCTCACAAATAAAAGTTCAATGAAAACTATATTTGGAATGAAGTGTTTCATGACTAACGGCATATTATTAATATACCATGATTAAGAGTGGGGGCATTTTAATGGCCGATAACTAAAATACGGATATATCTCGGTTAATATTCAATATATAGAAAACATGTATATAACAACATTTATAGCATATTATATTTTCAATAAGATTGATTCTATACCATTTTTCGATCCGACGTATAATAGCAGAGATATTTTGAATTATCAGAATTCTCACCCTCTACCCCACCCCTGATTCGATTTCAGCTATGAACGAACTTGACCTGTAGTTTTGTATACTCCGTTATGGGATATCTGCTAAAATTATTAATCATAATTAGTGTTGATTTACATGTTGACATACATAATTTTATGAAGTTTTGGATTACTAGTCACGGTTGCCTACAAAAAGGGTTTCATAAAAATGCAAATATCTCGGTTAATATTCAAGATAGAGAATAAATGTATATAACAATATTTATAGTAAATTTAATTTGCAATAAGATTGATTCTGTACAATTTTTCGATCCGACGAATAGTAACGGAGATATTTCGAATTTTCGAAAATCCTCCCCTCTAACCCCCCCCCCCTCACACTGGACCGATTTCAGCCTTTAACGAACCTGATCTTTCTTTTTACATAAAATGACTAAATATCGAGTTTGGTAACGATCAAACAAACATTGCGACCGCTAGAGCGGTAACAGACATATATAATATTTATATATATATATATATATATATATATATATATATATACACACAGTTTTGAACGGACCTCATTTTCGTCATCTACTAGGTAGAATCGATGGACATTTGAAGAAAAATTTCGAAAATTCCGTCATGAGTACAACCTCAATAGCTGATTTCCCTTAAGGGAAATCTGCTAATAAAATGTGGCTTCTAGAATAGTAAGCCATTAGGTTTCGTCATTATTAGAATCAATAATGGTTCCTCTGAGGGGGGGGGGGAAGATTAATTATCTGCTGTTCTTTTGGCAGATAAAGTTATTTCTTGAGTTTCGGATTATTTTATTTCTTCATCAAGGTCAATACTTTCATATCACATAAATATTTTTAAAGGTCAAATGTCCCATTGTTGTAAAGCATTAATGATAGCATTACAGAAAAAATATATATTATACCAATATAACAGGCGTGGACTGTATAGAGACAAGACATATTATATAAGACAGATAGTTTATTGCCATTATAAACGTATAACCCTCTCTCATTCATATATGGAATAGATGCTGGAAATATAGCAGAACACTGCCTTCTTTCGTTCTTCTTTCTGGAAACTCCACATGTTACAACTATGTATGTTTGGTTGTCAATTCTTAACCTCGTTATGACTACTATTGACCATTCATGACTGGCACATTCTTACCTACTTACTGGAGAAGACGAACCCTACTGCCAATACTGCCACTGTAGACTTACTATAAAACATATACTACCTGACTGCTATCTAAGGACTCACATAGACCTACCATAGACTTTGACTGAATTACTACATGACTGTAGCCAGTACATAGATCACGTATTATACTACTTGAAACGTAACATCGTTTTCGAAAAATTATAATGTAGGACAATACTGAAAATATTTGCAAAAAAATGAGCATGCTTACGTAAATATGTAATTATGATAAACTTAAATAAGATAAGAATTTCACCGATACATTGCTCAATCGCCCCAGTGGCAAAAATGCGATTCCTATAAGAGTACATAAATATGTTTGGTAGCTTCTACAGGAGTAGCTATTTGTCCTTAAACCTAAAATTAAATGAAGTCGAATCTATTGCCTGAAGTGCTACCTCAACACTAATAGGTATGTCGGAAGTTACAAGGATTTCTACACATGTCGAGTGGAACGGAAGAAGATTGCTCAGTGTTTTAGCTGATTTCCATTAAGGGAAATCAACAATTGAGGTCGTACTCATGACGTGATTTTCGAAAATTGTTCTAATGTCCATCGATCCTTCCCAGGAGATGAAGAAAGTGAGGTCCGTTCAATTGTTTTATGTATATGCTGTGTCCCTAAAAATATTATTATAATATTATATTTTTTACCGGTAGAATCATAGTAGGTTATTAGTGGGGGAGGTTAGAGAGAGGGTCGAAATTTCAAAATATTTGTGTTAGTATGAGTTAGATCGAAAAATGGTACTGAATCAATCTTATTGCAAATGTAATTTCTATAAATGTTGTTTTATATATATATATATATATATATATATATATATCTATATAGAGAGAGAGAGAGAGAGAGAGAGAGCGAGAGAGAGAGAGAGAGGAATGTCAATCTGTGCAATCATTGTTCAAAGAATTTGACATTCCTAGACTTTGAAGAACACGCAGATAACGAAATCATTTCGATAGTAAAAAAGCTATAATCTATACAATAAAATTTAGGTATTGTATAATAGGATACAAGAATATTCATTTATATACCACAGCACTAACAATTTCACATTTCCTAAAGGATAATAACCACCAAACAAATATACTATATAATTAAAATAACTATAATATAAATAATATATATATATATATATATATATATATATATATATAATAATATTTTATATATATATATTTATATAAAATTGTAAACCTCTGTCTGTACATTGATTTTTTTCGCGAAATTTCTCGATAACTTTTCGCTTTCACATGTCATAGACACCATATCTGCATTTTGTTTTCTTTCGTGTATGTTGGGTTTGTTTGTTTGTTCTGTTTGTTTGTTTGGTTATCCTTTTCATCGCATAAGAAAACGGGCTGAACCGTAATTTTATGAAACTTGGTATCGTGTATTACTACTATCCCCAACTTAGACTTTAGGGCTATAATGATTTTTCTCTGAGGACGAACAGGAGTGGGGGTTTTATACGGGTAAGACTGAAATTTAAATTAGCGATATTTCGTATCCTATTGGTTTTACGTCAAATATGCATAACTATAGCAAAAGTTGTTTATTTTGTTATTTAAAGTAACTTTTTGTTAGATACATTTTTTTTCGTTTTTTTTTTACCGAACTATTAAAGGCGTTATACGCTAAAATTTATAGGCGAGTTGAGTCATCGATTTTATTTGGCACAAAGGGACTCATCCGAAGACTAAATTAACTCCGGTATGTGTATTAGCACTAACACCTTCCTGTATACTAAGCTATACAAAACATTTTCTAGGGAAGAGCAGGAGTGGGGGTTTTATAAGGAGGCTGTGATACTAAAAATAGTGATATTTCGTTTACTTATTGGGGTTTTCGGCAAATATGCCACATAATAAATTTTGTTTTATTTTGTTATTTAGAGAAACTTTTGTTATATTCACTTTTGTTGCGCATAAAACAGATTATAAACGAGATATACACTAAAAGCTAAAGCGGGAGTAAACTATTTTATTGGACACCAACGGTTGAAACTGATTCCTAACAAAACTCGGAATATATAAAGAGTAGCATAGAATTCTTACATGGTTATAAGCTATATTAAAATGTTTAGGTTATAACGGGAGGTGGGGGTTATTCAGGGAGCGCCTGAAATATCAAAAATTCGTGATATTTCATTTTTCTATTTCCAAACCAACCACGGGTACTAACCCTAAACTCTGAAACGGGGAAATTTCAAAATATTTTGCAAAGTAAAGTCTTGCCGAAAAAAATCCATCATCATTCCGGCTCAAATGAATTCCCGGGCGAAGCACGGGTACCTTAGCTAGTATATATATATATATATATATATATATTTATATATATATATTTATACTTACATACATATACATACATATAATTGCATGCTTTCTATTATTTTTTAAATTTTTTAATTGAATATTAACCGAGATATTTCTGTATTATAGTTTTCGGCCTTTAATAAGCCCCATCTTACTCATGGCATATTAACAATTAGTTAATCGTTAGTCATGAAACACACATTCCAAATTTTGTTTTCATTGAACTTTTATTTGTGAGATACATGCAAATGCGCTTTGTGATGACGTCATAAATCAAGATTTTCTTTACTCTAAAATAAGTATTTCATGAATACCGTATTTAACAGTTTGAGTCAACACTATAGACCTTAATTATTATTGGGATGAGATCAGAAGTGGGAATACCAGCACGTGGGAATACCAGCACTTGGGAAATCTGCTTAGCTTACGCAGCTTCTGCGTGACGGACTGATGATGTGCTGCGAGCATCTTCTTCGTTTATATTATTTGAAGCCCTACGTTCAACATTATTAAAGGCTTTTCTCGTTAACATACTATTGATGTGGTAGTTAAATCAGAGTATTAGGGTTTTGTGAATGGCAATTGTGGTAGAGGTGCCTTGGAGGGAGAGAGGGAAGATTGAGGGAGAGAGATTGAGGCGGTGTGAAAGGGGTTCTTTAATAATGGAAGGGAGGAGAGAGAGAGAGGACAACCTGTGGATCAGTGACGTGAGACATTTCAATAGGATGTGTGCCCTCCCTGGATTCAGTGGGTAATTTGATTAGGGGTTGGAGTCACGCGAGCCCCCGCCATACCTTACTCCATATTGTTTCGCGTTTGTCCCTGTCTCGCTGTCTCCACTCAACGGCTCAATAATGGCTCTGCGTCTTGTTCTGGCCATCTTGGAGTCTTACTTTGCACTCCAGTCTTGCCTTTTGCACTCGACAGCCAGCTTTATGGAAAATTAATGATCAAGTTCGTTATTGGCTGAAATCCGGCCATGAGGAGTGGGGGTTTAGAGGGGGAACTTAATAAATCAAAATATCTCCGTTATTATGCTTCGGATCGAAAAATTGTATAGATACAATCTTATAGCAAATGTAATCTTCTAATAAATGTTGTTATATGCTCGGCTTCGAAAAGAAGAGGTAGTGACTACCAGGACGCTTAAAAGCCACACAAATCATATGCACATACAGTTCATAACTAAAGATCCCCAACAACAATGCTAAATCTTCCAAGTTTCACTCACAGTACTCCATCTTTTAGAGGAATGTCCATCTGTGCAAACAATGTTCGAAGAATTTGACATTCCTAGAAACATAAAATTGTCCTAACAAAACTTCACAAGCAGAAAATAAAATCATTTTGTTAGTAAAGAAGCTATCTCTGTACAATAAAATTTAATTATTGTATAATAAGATATTAGAACATTATTTTAGTAATTTATGTACCACAACACTAAATTTTACATTTCCTAAAGGATAATAACCCCCAAACAAATATACTGCCCCACCCTCCCCCTTAAATTGAATTTTTACCGGCATATTTTTCCCCTCCTACTCGTGTCATATTAACAATTAGCTGTTATATTATGGAGCATTTCTTTCTAAGTTATTAGCAGAAATCGCTCCAGGAATAGGGGTTGTTTAGAGGAGGGAGAATCAGAAAATTCAAAATGTCTGTTATTATGAGTCAGATCATAAAGTGATATAGAAACAATCTTGTTAAACATTTGACGTTCTCCATTGTTGCTCTATGCACTTTTTGGTTACTCAAGTATTAAGCGAGTCATTCGTACTTTTTTATTCTCTACCTTTAGTAATCTCCCCACCGCCCTTTCTAATCGTCGGTTTTGGCAGTTTTCCCTTGAGGGAAATCAGCTATTGAGGTCGTAACAGGACGCGATTTTCGAAATTTTTCTTCAAATATCCATCGCTCCTACCTAGAAGTTGGTGAAAATGAGGTCCGTCGAAAACTGTATATATATATATATATATATATATATATATATATATATATATATATATATATGTTACCGCTCTAGCGGTCGCAATTTTTATTTAATCGTTACCAAACTCGATATTTAGTCGTTTTATGTAAAAAAAATATCAAGTTCGTTAACGGCTGAAATCGGACCAGTGGGAGGGGGGGGGTTAGAAGGAGGATTTTCGAAAATTCGAAATATCTCCGTTACTATACGTCGGATCGAAAAATTGTACAGAATCAATCTTATTGCCAATTACATTTACTATAAATATTGTTATATACATTTATGCCCTATCTTGAATATTAACTGAGATATATGATTTTTTATTAAATTGACGGCTAACGGACGAGAGTGACTTTCCCGCCAAAAGCTTGTTAGACCGTTTCCTTGATTGCTCGGCTCTCGTGAAATTTCTATATTGTAAACCTTCACGTGGGAAATCTGCTTAGTTTACGCAGCCCCTGCGTGACGGGCTTTTTACAGCTAAGGCTAATTGAGAAGGGTTATCTACAGGTTACCACCCATTTCTACCCAAGGTGGGACTATGGATTTTATTAATGAATTCCGTTACAAAATAAATTCCCATTGCTCAGACGGGCAATTTTTGTTTAATTGTCACCAAATTTGGTATTTAATCGTTTTATGTAAAAAGAAAGATGAAGTTCGTTAACGGCTGAAATTGGACCAGTGGGAAGGGAATTTCGAAAATTCGTAATATCTCCGTTAATATACGTCGGATCGAATATTTGTACAGAACGAAGCTTATTGCAAATTAGATTTTCTATAAATATTGTTATATACATTTATTCTCTATCTTTAGTACATATTAACCGAGATATTTGCATGTTTATTAAGTGTAACGCACGAGCTATGGTCGCTTCTATTCGTTCCCGCCGAAAGCTAGTTCGGTTTTTTCCGTAACTGTTCAGCACTCTTATGTAGATTTCTCTACTGTATAACTTTACGTGGAAAATCTGCTTAGTTTACGCAGCCCTGCGTAACGGACTTTTTTACGAATAAATATTGAATACTTGGTGAGATGTGATTACCAGTGTGTTATACCAGAACTTGGCAAATCTGCTTAGTTTATACAGGCCCGGCGTGACGGACTTTTATATAGATATAAGGGTCTAATTGAAATATTGTTGTTCTATAGTGACGGAACTCGTGACGATTCTGTTTAGCAGATTTCCCTTAAGGGAAATCAGCTATTGAGGTCGTACTCATGACGCGATTTTCGAAAAATTTCTTCAAATGTCTATCGATCTTACCCAGGAGATGACGAAAATGAGGTCCGTTCAAAATTATATATATATATATATATATATATATATATATATATATATATATTTGTCTGTTAACGCTCTAGCGGTCGCAATTTTTGTTTGATCGTTACAAAACTCGATATTTAACTGTTTTATGTAAAAAGACAGATCAAGTTCGTTAATGGCTGAAATCGGACCAGAGGGAGGGGGGGATTTTCGAAAAATCGTAATATCTCCGTTATTATGCATCAAATCGAATAATTGTATATAACCAATCTTATTGCAAATTAAATTTACTATAAATATTGTTATATGCGTTTATTCTCAATCTTGAATATTAACCGAGATATTTGCATTTTTCAGTTTTCAGCAAACCGCCACTTCTACTCATGTTACGTAAACAATACTCTGCTACATAATAAATCACATTATTGGAAGTTTAAATACCAAAAATTGTATTCAAGAGACCTTTATTATACGAGATACATGCAAATATGTCCTGGTGACTCCCCCCCCCCATCTTAAAGTTTTGGACTACTAAAATTTTATTGATAGAGATAACAATTATTCTGACTCAGTATTAATTACAGTACTAGATATAGTAAATAGTTCTCAATGAAATTAATGTGTTATATTCTGATATATTTCATTAATTGTTTTTCTTTCCGGCGTGAGGCGGGTCGGCCCGTTTGTTTACATTTCTAACCTAACGCTTCCTGTCGGCAGGTTATTGAAATTGGATGAAACATTTCTTATTTCCGTTTGAATTTATTCACGGTGGTGTTAGGTATTAACAGTATGTATATTTATCTATTACTAAACTTCTGCTTAGTTTACGCAGCCTCTGCGTGACGGACTTTTTCTTTCATACATACTGCCTGGAAGCTTGTAGATGCTGATGAAAAGATGAAATAGTCATATGATAGTATTCAATAAATCTTTTGAAGGTTAAAAGGATGAAAATACGGAGCAAACGAAGGCTGCATGTAGTATTGTGCATTGGCTGTATTGTGTGACTCCCATCGTGCGGCGAGACCCGCCTTCCTCGGTGTGTATCTCTAGAACGGCTGGTGCTGGAAGAAGTGGCTGAGTAACTAAGTAGATGCCTGTAGCTGACAGATGCAGGTGGTTCAGCTCCGAGATATTATACAGTATTTTTTGCCGGGGTCGGCTGAGTGACATCTCCAACCATTCATCTTTGAGTCGGTATTAGTGAAGGCCGGGGGATTGATGGCTTTATTATAGACCAAACTCCCGCCCCCGCCATACGCCAACACCAGTCAACTGTCTCAGCTAACCAGTCACTTATTAACGACGCTCTCTCTCAGCCTTATTTACCCTATATTTTATATAGCTTTTTTGCCACAGGGAAAAAAAAAACAGTATGCTTTAAAAAATAAGGTCTTGTTTTTAAAATTATTTTCTGTAGCTTATTCCTTCAAAAAATCTGTCTTATGCTCAAAAATTAAGTTGCACGTCAAAGTATTTATTCAGCTTCTTTAGAAATCCTACATAATGTCCAAAATCGCCATTTTATTTTCGGACTCGTTAAGTTCATTACTCTCCTTAAAAAACATATATTCTACTCTTCCCATTATAACAAACATTTTTGAACACATTCATCATCAATTACATAATTACAAAACACTGATGTGGCTACCGGGACTCCGGAATATTGGACGAAGCACTGAAGTTGACATGCTCACGAAACTAACGTTCATATTGGCATTAAAAATTTAACTTTGGACGACTTACAAAGTTCCGTTAAAACTAACATACTCCGAGAATGGGAACAGTACTGGTTATTGACACGTTAAGTGCGGCACGGGGTCAAATGACCCCGTACGTAAGTGTCTGCCAGTAAGGGTCGGTTTTGAAGATAAATGTTCAAAAAATACTTTGACGGTTTTTGCTTTGTACTTGTAAATATAATTAGAAATAGTACGTTTATGTATTTCTAATCCAAAAAATACGTCGTATATCATGGAAAAATTTACGGGGCTTTATGACCCCGTGCCGGCCTGGAGAGTGGTATTTGGGCTCTAGTCCGGCACAGGGTCATATAGTCCTATGATTGTAATGTGTCGTAATTTAGAGTTAATTCATATTCACCTGTTTTTATGTATAACAAAAATTAAAATCCTTCGTTGATCACCAAAATTCTCACACAAAGGAGAAAAAAAGTTCCCGACAAGGTGAAAAATGTAAGGTAAATATTCATTTCTAAGTCACGTTACAAAAGATTGATGAAAACACTGCCTGCGACTGCCATATATTTTTTGATGTCCTAAGTGTAAAAAAATGTTTGAATATAGCAATTTAGTTCATTTTTCGAGTGGTAGTAGCGCATTAAAAGGGGACATAAGTACGGGGTCAATTGACCCCGTGCCGTACTTGTGGATAGACCACTTCTTTGAAGTCCGCACTGAACGTGTTAAAAGACAACAAACTTAGAAAAATTAAAGTTACAGTTATGACTGCTTTCTTTATATTTTTTCTTTTTGAATTTAATGTTTCGTTTTCGTTTTAGTTTTTTCGTTTGTTTCTTATATTTGCGTTTTGTGTTTTGCATTCATAGCTTTTTCCTGTTGTAATATTAGCGTTTAATTTTATGTTGTTACTGTTTTCCATACCTTTATTTATTACTGTTTTTGATCATGAGCAATATTGCCTCGCAGTTCTCCACAATAAATAAATAAAAACTCTCTGGGGACTCTACGACTTTCTTGTATTCCTATTAAATTAAAGAAACAAATTGTTTGGTAGACGTGATATACCCGTAGATCTGCATGCCAATGCATCAGATGGAAAACCTTAATAGAACACATTTTCTTCATGATCTTCATTGTTTTGACGATGTTTGACTATGAATTTTGTTTTCGAATTTTAGATGTATATTGGAATAGGTTCATGCACATGTTAAAGCAATGAAATAAAAAAAGTGGAAAAAGCAGCTAGAACCCTCTAGTTCTCACGTCTCGAAATATCACGCATTATCTCGTCAGCTGTGGCATATTGCATTAACTGTAAGGCTGTTCGACTTGGCCACTAGAAACTTATGGACGTTTATTGTTAAACCCAACTTGGACGATACCCGGTTAGTTTACGCAACAGCTGCTTCCCTTTTTATATTATTACCCGTGATTGAGGGTGAAGTGGCCGTTGAGTGTTGCAGACAGGTTGCCGAAGTTGATGGGTTTGTAATATGCAAGCTGGCCCTATTATTTTCAATATAATAGCTTGGCCAACCCAGCTCGATATTCGTAAGAGGCTGCCTTTATAAACGAGTTTGGGGCCCGATAATTCACTTGATGTTACGCAAGTTAAACAGACCCCCTCCTACGCCTCTTCTTCTCCTCCTACAACTCCGATTCTCAAATCAAAATGTTTCTAATGATTCTTAGATATTACAATTTTTACAATTTCAATTTATTTATTAATGGACACCACATCGAAGGTGATTTGCCCTTTCAAAAGTAATAACAGGTAACAATAACAAAAAACATTCCTTAACAGTAAGTAACAATAATAAATACCTTAACAACAAATTATAACAAAAAATACCTTAACAGCAAGTAACAATAATAAATACTTTAGCAACAAGTAATAATAACAAATTCCTTAGCAAAAAGTAATAATGACCAATACATTAACAACAAGGGACAATAATAACTACCTAAACAACAAGTAATAATAACATATACCTTAGCAACAAGTAATAGTAGCACATAACTTAGCAGTAATACTAATAATAACAAGTACCAAAAAAAAAAAAAAAAAAAAAAAAAAATACATATACAGTTGGTGGATGATTAATGCATGTTAAATGTTATCATATATTTCAATTTTGTGTAAGTATGAGAATATATTGTTAATGTGTGGGCTGCCTTCCGTCAATAGTTCTTGTAAGTCGTAGGGGAAGTCCTGGTGTTGTCGTTTTCGGCATTCTGTCAGTATATGTCTTATCGTCAAGGGAGTGTTACAAGTTGAGCAAGTAGGTCTGTCAGTCTTTGTCATTAAGTATGAGTGTGTTAATCTTAGATATTACAAAATTAGTAATGCATTTATTTGTAATTATTCGCATATGCGTATAATGATCTATTGTCCAGTATCAAAATACAAAAAAATACAAAACTATTATTATTTTAACGATTTTAAATTAACATGGGGAGGGTTTCTATATTCGTTACAGAGGTCGCAATATGTGATTGATTATTACCTAACTCAATATTTCAATGTATCTCGTATAACTTTAAACCAAGTACCTTAACGGCTTTAAAAGGACCAAAAGTAGGAAGGTATGAAGGGGGTAACAAAAATTCAATAAACTTTAAGCCATGGAAAACACAAAAATATATTTTATTATTATTATTTATTAACGTCCACTATTTTCTAATATGGCTAATTGGGACTGCTTATCTACTGGTTACCACCATTTTCTAGCCAGGGCGGGACTAAGGATTTGAGCAGATTTCCCTTAGGGGAAATCAGCTATTGAGGTTGCACTCATGTCGCGATTTTCGAAATTTTTCTTCAAATGTCCATCGATCCTACCCAGGAGATGACGAAAATGAGGTCCGTTCAAAACTGTATATAATATATATATATATATATATATATATATATATATATATATATATATATATATATATATATATTTGTCTGTTACCGCTCTAGCGGTCGCAATTTTTGTCTTATCGTTACCAAACTTGATATATAATCGTTTTACGTAAAAAGAAAGATCAAGTTCGTTAACGGCTGAAATCGGGCCAGTGGGAGGAGGGGGGGTTTAGAGGGGGAGTATTTCTAAAATTCTAAATATCTCCGTTAATATGCGTCGAATCGAAAAATTGTATAGAACCAATCTTATTGCAAATGTAACATTCTATAAATGTTGTTATATGCATTTATTCACTATCTTGATTATTAACTGAGATATTTGAATTTTTTTAGTTTTCGGTCTTCAGTAAACACCCATTACTACTCATCTCATATTAACAATATTCTATTATCTTATGGAACACTTTATTTGAAGCTTAAATGCCAAATATTGTTCTCATTGAACTTTTAATTTTTTTAAGAAGAAAATACGTGGCGCACGTGGGAAATCTGCTTAGTTAACGCAGCCCCTGCGTGATGGACTTTTATTTAATGAGTTCATTCCCACTCTAGGTTTACAATGTGAAATGAAAGCCAATGCTTTAACTCACAGGGATAACCTGAGCCTCTTACACAAAAAAATAGTGATAGTATTAACTTATTTATTTTATAAATTTCAATACTAAATTTTCAATACTGCTGAAAAATTTAAAACAATATCCCATGAATCGCCTACCTATTACGAGCTTAACTGTAATAAAGTCGTACTGGTATTTATTGTGATTCCTTCATAAACAATGTTATCAATAATGTCTAGTCTGGAGAAAGAAATTTCACACCGGAAGAATATAAACTGCCCACATAGTCCCTAATTTAAGTGAATGGTTGTCTTTGGAAAGTGTTAGTTGCATTTGAAATTGAAATCTCAGTACTAAAGTTTAGAACTCCGGTCAGCCATATATGTCTATTAAGGCGTAAGATGAATTCATTTATACACGTTTTTTCGATCAATAAGACAAGTATATTTAAGGTGCTTCCAGTTTCGGGAAGAGTAACAATAATTAATTAACTCTATTCAAGAGAAAGGCGGAAGTAATATATATTTTTTACAACATAATGGATGACAAGAACAAATTTTTAATCCAAGCTACCATTACAATGTTGAAATTTCATCAAAATCGACTGAGGGGGAGGGAGGGGATATAGAGAGGAGCTAAAATAAAAAATGAAAATTTTTTCTTACATACTGATGTTCAAAAAAAAAAATTACTTTTGTTTATCATTATTTTTGATTTATTAATTTACGTCCATTTTCAATTTAAAAAAAAATAATTACAAACAAAAATGTATGTTTTAACATTAAAAAATCTATAAATTTTGTTCTATGACATCACTGTAGATCGTAACGGTGAGATCGCATGTAGTGTAACTTTGAAATGTAACCATGTTGAATGAAATGCATCACAACATTTGGTTTTCATTTCATTTAATAGAGGATCAATGAAGTATGATGAACACATTGATTTCTTTAAAATAGTACATTTGTGGTGGTAAAAATCTGTATTTGTATAAGTGTGTAACGTACGTGACTTATGATTGATACTTATTATGCGACGAAAACGTGGTGAGATTAGACAAGAGATAAAATACATAATTCAAAATATTCCTCTCAGTATGAAATTGATTTTATTGCAAATTTAATTTCCTAAAATAGTTGTTCTATATATACTAGCTGAGATACCCGGCTCCGCCTGGGAATTCATTTGAGGCTGAATGGTGATGGTATTTTTTAGCAGGCTTTACATTGCACAATATTTTGACATTTACCCGTCCCAGTGTTTAGGGTTAATACCCGTCGTTGCCGTGGATTTGCTAATAATAGAATATTTGTTCGATAAGGCGTCTATGTCTTCAATATTTTTATATTTCCAGTCTCTTATACATGTAAATATGGTGAATTTTTATTTCATGCCTCCCTTATAACCCCCCTCCCGTACTAACCTAAAAATTTTAATATAACTTATAATCATGGAAGAATTAATGCTAATGGACATACCGAGCTTTGTTAAGTTCGGTTCAGCCGTTAGTGCCCAATAAAATTGTTGGCTCCCGCTATACGTATAACGTATAACTCATTTATACTTAGGTATACGACAAAAGTGTATATAACAAAAGTTACTCCAAATAACAAAATAAACAACTTTTGTTATGTTTATATTTGCGGAAAAACCAATAGGAAACGAATTATCGCTATTTTTCATTTCAGGCCTCCCTTATAACCCCCACTCCTGCCCGTCCATAGAAATGTTGGCATGGCTTATTATAATGAAGGCGTCACTGCTAATACACATACCGAGTTTTATTTAGTTCGGTTGAGTCTTTTTTGGCAAATAATATTGTTGACTCCCGCTATAATTTTTAGCGCATAAAACATTTACACTTCGGAATGCGACGAAAGTGTATATAAAAAAAAGTTAATCTAAATAACAAAATAAACAACTTTTGTTATGTGCATATTTGCCGAAAACCCAATAGGAAAGGAAATATCGCTATTTTTACTTTCAGGCTTTCCCTATAACCCCCACTCCTGTTCATCTCAGAGAAAATTAATATAGCCTAAAGTCTAAGTTGGGTTAGTAGTAATATACATACCAAGTTTCATAAAATTCGGTTCAGCCGTTTATGCGTGAAAAGGTAACAAACAAACAAACATACACGAAAAGAAACAAAATGCAGTTATGGTGTGTATGACATGTGAAACGAAAAGTAATCGTGAAATTTCGCGAAAAAAATCAATGTACAGACGGGGGTTACAATTTTATATATATATAATGTATATATATATATATATTATATATATATATATATATATATATTATATATATATATATATATATATATATATATATTTCATTCTCTTATATTAGCCAAGATATGTGCATCTTACAGTTTCGAGTAATCTCCAGTAAATCCAAGTTCCTACTTTTGCTATATTCAGTTAGATAACGTGAGCCACATCTCTTGACAGCTTCCATAGTATTCTTATTACGGTATAGAGTGTGGGATGACTTAGCTGACGCAACTACCTGTGTGACGGAGTTTTTTCCCCCATAAGGCTCTGTTTCTCATGTGGACATTTTGAGAGTAATTGAAAAAATAACTACCATTCGGGCAAGTCATCTTTCGAGTCTTATGAAAAAAAGTTCCCCATGGATACTGTAGAGTGAATATGATGCGAGGATTAATGTGTCCAGAGAGGTTGTGTGTGGAAATAATTGAATATTTTCGCCCATGGAGGTAGATAGGGATTATCTAGGAGAGCACGAGGCCGAAATTATAAGAAGCGTGCAAAATGACTAGAGGCAGGATTTAAGCGGAGCACGATCTAGGCAGACTGTGCTAGACTCGTGTGCTAAGCCCCTGCTAGGGATTAGGCCTTCGACACGGGCTACAACCCTTATATTTACCTTTCATCCCTATTCCATGATCTTCCTTGTCTATTTTCCCATCTCCCTATCCTATCTCGCTACAATAACAGTCCCTCTGTTGTCCTTTCAGCAGTCTTGTTGCTCTTCAGTCTGCCCCTTGCTTTCTCGCCCCGGTATGCTGTATACCTGCGCTACGTGATAGGTCAGTTAGGCGCATGCTCAAATGAAAATGTTTGGATAGACGGCCTCTCAAGAGGCATACACTAGGACGTCTAGTCGGCTTGGCGCATTCCCTGCTTTTTCCAAGACTACTTCTTTCACTTAAGTTGTCACCCAATTGTCTTTCGATGCCTAGTGGTCAGAAAGGAATGATAGAAAAGCATACCTTTACTAAGGAATATCTCACTCCATTTACCACATTCACTCTCTACAAAAAAAGTCCGTCACGCAGGGACTGTGTTCACTAAGCAGATTTCCCACTTGCCTCTCGTGCCACTTATCACACACTGCCATTTATCTCAAGACGTAAAAGTTCAATGAGAACAATATTTGTTGTTTAGGCTTCAAATAAAGTGCTTCATTATATAACAGCTTATTATGGCATTAATTAGTAGGAGTGGGGGATTACTGGAGGCCGAAAACTAAAATAAAACGCCAATATCTCAGTTAATAGTAAAGATAATGAAAACATGTAGGTAACAACATTTAAAGATCTTTTAATTTGCAATAGGATTGATTCTATACAAATTTCCGATCCGACGTACAGTAACGGAGATATTTTGAATTTTCGAAAATCCTCACCTCTAACCCCCCCCCCCCCTCCCACTGGTCCAATTTCAGCCGTTCACGAACTTGATCTGTCTTTTTACTACATACAACGTTTAAATATAGAGTTTGGCAACGATCAAGCAAATATTGCGACCACTAGAGCGTTAACAGGCATATATATACATATTTTCGGTTTTCAGGAAACCCACACTCCTACTCATGTCAGATCAACAATAAGCTATTATACAGGGCCTTTCATAAATAATGAACCGATTTCATTAAACTATGTCTTATTAACAGACAGTAGTACAAGATTGCAATAAAGACTATATATTTAGATTATATGTATTTAACTGGTGTTGAAGTTTTGTGGTATCATCATTATTATCATGTTCCATTTTGAGCATCCCATCACGTGTTCTGGTGCGGTGCTGGTGTAATGTACCATAAAGCTTTGAAATCAGTTCATTCTTTTTTGAATGACCCTATATTATGAAGCACTTTATTTTGAACATAAATATTTTTATTACGTTTTCATTGAATATTTACCCAGATAAGTAAATATGTGGGAATTCTGCTTAATTAACACTACCCATGGCTTTTTTTGTTCGCAGCTCTCAGGAAACCTTCATCTTCACCGAAGGACAGCATTTCTTTACGCAGTTTTTTTTTTTTATTTTTTTTTTAATAGTTTAATGGCAAGGGTTAACCAATGAAAACACTTTTCTTTCCCCGCAAGCTTTATTCACAACTGCTGTTCATGTTTGAGGATTACCTGCCACCTCTTCAGGGGCTATTCCTTTTCAATAAATAATAACATTATATCTCTGGCAAAGCTCAGAGGGAGCCCTGAGGATGTTAGAACTATGTCCTGCGAAGGATCGGCCAGAAACATGGTCGCACGGTCAGTGCCCGAAGACTTGGAATATAGATAGTAAATTCTATATAGTTATGTAATAAGGGAACTGGGAAGACTTGGAGTCACATATCTCCATTTTTCTCTCGGAGCATCCGTTTATGACTATATAATTAAAATGGTGTTGTGGAGGTAGATAATTAATTGCGTGTCCTCAAGACCCAGCGCTGAAGAGGACCTCAAGTAGTGTCTAGAAGGCTGTTCTTTCCGCCTTTAGCCTGATGAATGGGCGCAGAACACGATGAAAACGGGAACATCATTAGTCCATTCAGGGCTCGAGTGCTTCTTGCGATTCTCTATTCGCTAGCTGCCGGTCTCTCAGCTGTTTCAATAGACTTTCATAGTCAGGCATATCAGCCTCATTACTATCCTGGGATATGGCCATGAGGAGGCTCAATACATATCCTTGGCCAACCGTCTCTATGTCCATTGGTCATCTTTCAGGAGAACTCTGGCCACAAATTGAAGGGACTCTCCATTCTACTTCTTGAGTATCTGGTACTATATCATAGCTGAAAGTAGCCAAACAGTAAATCTTCCCACAGATGAGTTATTCAAAACCCCTATTTGTGAGAAGAAGAAAATTGTAAAGAAAGTACTGATGTAATTGCCGTCAATAGAAATTGATCGATGCAAAATTCCATGATTTATGCAAAGAACTCTCATTTCACTCCAAAGCATTATAATCTAGTAAAGTAAAAAATCTCCACTATATGAGAGCAATGGCCAGAACCAGGATAGAAATTCTCAACATGAAGACACCTATCACTTCCTCGCTGTTCCTCCCATTCTCCGCCTGCTGCAGTATTTGCTAGAATTACTCTCAGCAGGGATCAAGTAATAGCAAACCTCAACGGAGGAGATTCCATTAACTTGTAGAGGTATCTGAAGAGCCCAGAAGATGTCGCAGACTATCTTGCTTTGAGTTTAATTTGTAACTCCAGTTGTTATTTTATGATCTGAATATAACGGAAACATAAAACAAAAGTCATGGTTTTAGAGAGGACATAAAGCCAAGGAAATATAAATATTAGAATTGGAAACATTGTGCTTGAAAATGTAAAAGAGTTTTGTTACCCAGGAAGCATCATCACTGAACAAAACGATAGTAGAGGTAAAGTTGATAGAAGAATAGCACTTGCTAAGCCTTCCAAAGCTAAAGAAGCATTTTAAGTAATTATAAGCATGGATACCAAAAAAAGTATTGCTAAGTTTTTTGTATGGAGTATACTGCTTTACAGGGGTGTAAGTTGGATTCCTCACAAAAGGGAATATAATAGATTGGAAGCAATGGAAATGTGGATATGACGTAGAATCACTAGAACTAATTGGACTCAAAAAAATCCAACATTGAAGTTCTAAATTATTTAAGTGAAAGCAAAAGTGTTATCTAGGCCATGGGAAAAAAGAAGGGTGGAACTTCTTGGGAAAATCATAAGGCACAACGACTTCATTACTAATATATCTGAAGGCAAGGTCCATGGCCATAAGGGAAGAAGAAGGCTTAGATAATCCTATTTAGAAGACATCTTATGAAAAGAGCAGCTTCCGATAGAACACAATGGTTGCAACTACAAGGCGTAGCCTTTAGATCACCATAACGGAACATTTACTACTGTTACTATTAATTTTTATTCATCACCAATAATATGTGATACCACTACAATTTTTTATTATAATCCTATTTTAAATGTTTATATAATTAAGAGTATTTTATTATGTACTTGATCATAAGTCACTCGTACAAATGGTATATACCGGGCACTTTGTATATTGTTATGTATTCCTGAAATAATCATAATGCAATTTACTGAAAAATATATTTACTTTGCTTTACTACTACTTCTTGAGTCATGGTGGATGTTCATTGGAGCTACGAGACCGCGTTTCGACGCCTGGAAGCGAGACAAAAAATTGAATGTTAGTTAAGTTATAACTATATTAGACATAGTATAGTTTGAATGGGGACATTATTAAAGGCTAAACCCGCCCCGGTGATGTTATCAGCTGCTAACTCGGGTAGAATGTATCTTCAGCCGACGACATTAAAGTTGCTCGGATGTCTGAAAGAAGGGAGGATATTGACAAAAACAGCCCATCTCAGCTGAGACATTCCTTCCTCTTGTTATTCTATAGTACAGCCATTGAATCCCTTCTAGACAGCAAGACTGACAGCCACTTACGCTCCCTTTTATTGAATTTAAAACGGAAATACCCTACTGATAGGCCCACATTATATATATATATATATATATATATATATATTAAATATCACATTGGTACAAAATGTAGGTAAATATATGGCTTGACTCTATTAACAGGGATTTAGACACACATCTTTGATTTTAGGATTTAATAAATATATTTTTCTATTAGCCCAATAGCAAATCACATAGGTATTTGTTTTTTCGTCCATTTGCCTGTAGTATTTATGATACCATTAATAATATGAATAATTTCTATTTTATGAGTTTTATTCTGTGAATGTCTATTTTTGGTTCTTAACGTCATTTATATCATAAGGCCCTCCTCTATTTTTTATGGGCCTCTTGACGTGATGTTTTAGGATCTTTTCTATTTTATTTATTTTTGTTTATTAGCGAGCAGTTTTAGTATATTTTCTATTTTCGGGCTTGTTGGTGTAATGTTTTAGGAAATTTTCTGTTTTATTCATTTCTGTTTTTGATATGTTCTCTATGACATCTTCCATTTTATTCATTTCTATTTTAGGTCTTTTGGAGTGATGTTTTAGAAGATTTTTTATATTTTTTTTTCTATTTTTGGATCTGATGGGGTGATATTTGAGGGGATTTTCTATTTCGTTTTTATTATTATTTTTGGATTTGTTAATATGTTTTTTCTATTTTGTGTCTTTTGGAGTAATGTTTTGGGACATGCTCTATTTTATTTATTTCTATTTTGGAGTCCGTTGGAGTCATAATTTAGCACATTTTTTATTTAATTTTTTTCTATTTTTGGGTATTTTGGTGTGATATTTTAGGGGATTTTCTGTTTCTGAGTATTTTGGTGTGATGTTTTTGTAAATTTTCAATCTGTTTTTTTTTTTTTTATATATTTGGGCCTGTTGGTGTAATATTTTAGGGTATTTTCTATTTTTGGTTCTTTTTGGTGTGATATTTTAAGACATTTTATATTTTATTAATTCCTATTTTTGGGTATTTTGGTGTGATGTTTTAGAACATTTTCTATTTTATTCATTGCTATTTTAGGTCCTGTTGGTTTGATGTTACAGGGGATTTTCGGTTTCTGAGTATTTTGGTGTGATGTTTTTGTAAATTTTCAATCTGCTTTTTTTTGTTTTCTATATTTGAGCCTTTTAGTGAGGTTTTATGTCATTTTCTGCTTCATTTTTTCTGTTCTTGGTCTGTTGGTGTGATATTTTAGGACTTTTTATATTTTATTAATTCCTATTTTTGGGTATTTTGGTGTGATGTTTTAGAACATTTTCTATTTTATTCATTGCTATTTTAGGTCCTGTTGGTTTGATGTTTCAAGACAATTTTTATTTTATTTCTTTCTATTTCTCGATCTCGTATGTATGGAGAGGAAATATGGAGAGAAAAACAAATACTTATGTTTGGAATGAGAGTGGATTCACATTGTATCATACTTTTATTTATTCATTAAATAGGCCTTTACATCGACGATTCTTTTTGAAACAAAAGCAATCCCATGGGTCTTCAAAGAATTTATTATTATTTTTTTCTACCCTTGTTTTTCTTGCATATATGAAAATGACATATTCTCATGAAATATATTTCCAAATGACTATTTGTAACTTTTAGTAAATCATAAGAGCCCTAATCTCCTTGAGGTTTTGGCTAACCTCTATATTACAGAGAACCTATTTTACGAATTATAGAGAAGATGGACTTCTCTTATGATCAATACAAATTCGAGTTGAATCAAGAAAGGCCACTAGTTGATCAACTGATAAAGTATGAACTTTGCTGTTATTATTTGTTTCAAGGCATTCAGTAAAATATTTAGATCCGGCTCTATTTTTGGTTTAAACCAATAAGAAATATTTCATTTGGTGTTTTTCAGCTTATACGTATATCTGTTAACGCTTTTTGTTGTATCGTTACCAAACTCGATAATTAATGTGTCTTTTTTTGGTGTAAAGATGATGATGGTTATGTGATCATTTATGGTAGGAATCGGACCAGTGAGAGGGGAATTTTGAAAATTCAAAATATTTCTGTTATAATACGTCGGCTTGGATAAGTAAATAGGACCGATCTTATTGCAAATTTAGAGTTCTATGGTTGTTTTTATATATGTTTTCTCGTTATCTTGATTATTAACCGAGATGTTTCCATTTTTTTAGTTTTCGGCAAGCTGTAAACCTCCACTCCTGTTCTTGCCTTATTAACAATAAGGTGGTATATTAAGACCCCCTCCCCTTATTTAGTTCTTGGACTACTATAATTTGAGTTATTAAAATATAAATTATTCTGATTCATTATAAATTACAGTACTAGATATAGTAAATAGTTTGCAATAAAGTTAATATGTTATATTCAGATATTTATCAGTAATTGTTTTTCTTTCCGGTGAAGAATATGTCTATCTATCGGTTCAGCTGTCACTGGTTGAGAGACCTGTTTTTTATAATTCGGAAGTGGTTTCCGTTGGGAGCTTATTAAAATTAACTGAATGATTTCTCATTACCGTTTACATGTTCTCACGGTGGTGTTATGGGTTACCAGTATGTAGATTTATCTATTGTAAACTTCAAGTTGGAAATCTGCTTAATTTACGCAGTCCCTGCGTGAAGGACTTTTTTTTTTTAATGTGAGAGATAAATGTATTGCATCTGGCGGAGTTTGTTGTTTATCTTTGTTTTAATATCTTTTGTTTATATTTCTATTAGTTTTTATTTGCCTTTAACACATCCTCTTCCGAAAGAATATTTGCTCATTATTTTGAAATAATTCAGTATGTAAGTTCTCGTATTGTATTATGTTTGGAGTTTGATTACCTTTAGGAGTAACGGATGAGCTAGACAGGTCCGATGCATTTTCTCCAAGGTTTTATGTTCTCCTGCCGGCTGGGGTTGTTTGAAGATTCAAAGCTGTGTCGTCCCGTTCGGAGGTTTATTGAATGGAGTCGATCTTCATGGAGGATCAATTTAGATTCCGCCGGTATCCTTTCCTTGAATCAGTTTGAAAGGAGCGCTAGCCCTCAAGGGCCTCCGCAAAATGGGCAACCTTATAAATTGTAAATGTGTCGAAAACGAATGGTAATGATATCTTAGTATAAATAGACGGAGCTATGAGCCTTTTCATACATAATTCAAGGATCACGTACTCTGGCGGTAGTTGGATGAATCGCTGGGTAAAGGCGGAGTTTGGAACCAGCGCACGTATTGGTTCAGTCAAGATAACGTCCAACACTTTTCCTATTCGCTCCCAGAGGTTCCCAACGTCTCGACACATGTTGGTCAGAAGCCGAGCTACTTACTTTCCAGGTCTTAAATATATCATTAATCGTTGTTTACGTGTTTTTACAAAAAAGATTACAATGAGAAAATAATTGGGGGACGTTAAAAAGTAAAAATATGATTAACTAAAGATTTCGATAAATGCGAACCTTGCGTTCACCATTGTCTACCATCATCACTACTAGTGGATATGTATGCATTATCTGTTGAGATAAGGGTATCAAATGTTGTGGTACAATAGGCCAGACATTATCATAGAAAAGTATCAAAAGAAGAGTGTGCCCATCTCTAGTCTCAGGTTACTGAAACCTTCGCAGTAATAAAGACAGAAAGCAACGAGCTTAGCTTTGAAGGGACCACAAAACGGGGAATTCAATTGGTCACTATTGTATTATCAAATACTGACTGCTTGATACCTTGTTCGTAGAATTGAGTCTAATAAGCAGAAGTCTCGAAAATCGTAATAAAAGAGCAGTTGAAATAATGCGGATAGAATAATCCAGTCTTTAATAAGAGGTGGAAAAAATCCCACCTCCTTCCTACGTCTCTGTTACGTCTTTTACAAAAAATCGGTAATATGCTATGCTTGTTTGAGGTACTGATTATGATTAGCGTTTCGGGCATAAGGAGTTTATTGTCGGGTTGGGACTTAGCATATTTTCTTAATTATCAATCCTTAGGATGTAACTAGATATTTTAGAAGATTGGATTAGGCAAGAGAATCATTAATATCTTTAAAAATATGAAACTAAATATTCTTTCATATAAAATTATAATGAAAGGTTCTAATTAATCAATATTTAACAGGCAAAGGTGCAAATAATCTTTACGTCTTCTATCGTTTTCAATGTATATTATATAACCACAAAGTCAAGGATGCCTTTGTGAAGCAGTTCACAAAAGTGAGTGCTTGTTTCTATGAACTGTTCCCTAGATAAATCAGCCAGTCAAGTATTTATGAGACGCTAATATTTTCGGGTATTTTTGTATTTGGATATTCACACTTTTAGATTCCTTATTTCCGGAGTAAGGCAATGTAAGGGTATGATGAAATCATGCTCTTCCCAACCTTTGGCATTCTGGCAACCGAGCAATGTTGCTGTACGGAAAACACTTGCTGACTGCTATTCTTTTTATTTTCGTAGAATATTGCTTGGGGAGACGAAAGGGTCCAATATCTTACCATTTTTATTATGTTCGCGCTAAGCGCTTTCAAAGACTATTGTCTTCATCCTCAGAGCTACTTCCAGACACTCATTGGAAAAGACAGCAAGTGACTAAACAGTACTCCACAGTAGTGTTGTTGGAAGTGAAGGACATCGTGTACTTGAAGAGAAGAAAACGTCCAATTCTTCACAAGTTTTTTTTTTTCTTCTTCACATATATTAAGCGAGTTGTACTTTTGGTTTCCAATCCGAATATGTGATGAGATCATTAGAGTGTTATACCAGCAGGTGGGGAAGTCTGCTTAGTTTACGCAGTCCCTTTGTGTCGGACTTTTATAATGATATATAGGCCTAATTGAAATACGGTGACGGAACTGAAGATGCTGTTCTTCTTTCATATATACTGTGTCTGGACTTTTATTATACATGTAGAGTGGTAATATATGAGTGGAAGATATTTCATGAGTTTTTTCCATCCATCGACCTTCTGTCATTTTCCATTCAACGAAGATTGGATTGAGGTCACCCTTCCACGATACTGTTTATAATATATATGCATGTGTTGTTGTTGGTATATTTTGGTTAGAGGCAAGTACACAGTAGATGATCCCCTAGAGGGTTTGAGGAGAGTAAGGTGAATGTTGGCCCCGAGGCCTAATCCTTTGTATTGACAGGGAACGGGCCTGGATATCCGTGTTAATCCTGCCCCCTGCAATACCAGCCCTGTCTCCGCACCCCTAAAAACGCCCGGGGCTTCCTCGGCTTTTAACCACCTTCCGGCACGCGGATATCCTTGGCTACTAAAAGCTTTCCTCCTCCCCGCCTCCTTGTTGGAAGCCGTAAATCAGGCCAAGTGGCCTCTTGTCTTCCTTGCAGCTGATAAACAGTCATGAGACAACTTAATGCCCCTTGCTCTCAGACCCTCTTCCAAGTGGGCACGCCATCCACCTTACCATTCAGGGATAATATATTTCACTTACTTTCCTGTTGAGCAGAACCGCCAACATATCGTCTTCCAAGTCCAAGTGAAATCACATGTATAGTAGGACTTCTTTAATTAGCCTTTACGCAACAATAATCCAATATTTCACAGTAAAGTTGTTTTCTTGGAGAGAATAAAACTCTTCATAAGTTTTTTTATTTCAGCGCTAACCATTGTCAAAGACTATTGTTTCCATCTTCAGAGCTACTTGCATGCTATCATTGGGAAAGGCAGCAAGATGAGTTACACAGTTGTTAAAAGTGTTGAGCAGTTATTGTAAATTCAATAGTGTAAATTTTCTCTGAGATCCACCCATTTTCTGCCTACTTTGCGCATGATGTAAGTTTTATTACAGGCACAATTCTTATGCCTTAACGGCGTACCTCTACGCTCAAGATACAATTGTTTTAAATTTAATAAGATCATCTTTAGTACAAAGACTAGCCTCAATTAGTTATGGGTGGGCTGTTAGTGGATTATTTGTTTATGATGATAATGGAGGAAATTAATATGCCTTGTATATCTAGGACAGTATTTAATATTTGCTTTGTAAAGTAGTGCGTTGGTAGGTAATGGCTGGCTAAGGGAGGGGACCTCCTTGCATATTCATGCCGTCCGACTCAGCCTGCCTGTTAGTGTTAGTGTCTCCCATCTCTCTCTCTTGGGGCATTTAATTCACATTTCTAGTCTATATCTTCCCTTACTCCTTCTCCTCTCTCCTTCTATCTCTCTCTCTCTCTACTCCTCGCTCCCTCTTTGGACCACAAACACACACATACCTATATATATATATATATATATATATATATATATATATATATATATATTCTCTCTCTCTCTCTCTCTCTCTCTCTCTCTCTCTCTCTCTCTCTCTCTCTCTCTCTCTCTCTCTCTCTCTCTCTCTCTCTCTCTCTCTCTCTCTCTCTCTCTCTCTCTCTCTCTCTCTCTCTCTCCCTCCCTCCTCTCCCCTCTCTCCTCTATATTTCGTGGGTGGCGATATATCAGCGAAACCAGTAAATATTGTGATGTAGCACATACAAAATATTCCACAATAGTCATGAGTACAGATTCATCGGCTTATATTTATGGATATCATGGAAAACCTTCTGTTTACAAGACTCTCAAGTAGCGGAATGTGGATAACTATTAGTTCATTTTACTGGGAAAGTATATGTAGACATACTAAAAAAATCCGACCTCATTCCTATGTGTCTGTAGCATTCTCTAAGCTGAACATGTTTACAAAAAAATGGTACTAGGGTTTACTCAATGCCTAAAACTAAAAAAATACTAACATTCCCGAATATAATCAAGATATTGAAAAGCCTTACAAAAGAAATTGTAAATTATTACATTTGGAATATGATTGTGATTCCATTCAATTTTTTGATCAGACACACGATATCGGAGATATTCTTCTTCCTTCTTTAATATAATATAATTTTAAGCGGACCTCATTTCTGTCATCTACTACCAGGTAGGATCTATGGACATTTGAAGAAATATTTCGAAAATCTCTTCATATGAGTACAACCTCAGTAGCAGATTCCCCTTAAGGGAAATCTGCTAAAATGCATTTTAAAAAGCCATTATAGTATTTGAGGACCTTGAGGTGGGACACTCTTCGTAATTCATGTTCTCCAGGGTCGACATACTAAAAAGTATACGAGATTGTAGTCAGTGGTGATATTAAATCTGGAGTATTTTTTTACATGGCGCTGTATAATTGCATTGAACATTAAGGATTGTCTGTAATTGTGTCGGGACTAATCATTATTAGCATTTTCATGTTTACACACAATTTCATAAACAAATAACTAAGAAAATAATTGTAAAAACTGTAAGATTCCTTTTCTAAAATAAAATAACTTGTTGCCTACAATGTGGTTCTTTACATCTTGGCGTTTCGTCAAACCTCTTCGGATTACCTCTGGTGCTATGAATCTACTTAGTGGAAATAAAGATGGATGTGTAAATATGAATTAAATTAAGCAGACCGACTATATATATCTATTTCCTAATTTCTGGATCATGCAACATACATCATTCAACATTATGTCAAATTCTACTTTTCTTTGTAATTAATACAAGGTCATGCAAAAAGAACGAACTGGTTCCAAAGCTTTATGGTGCTTTACACCAGCATCGCAGCAGAACACGTTGTGATGCGATGCTGGAAATGGAACATGATGATGATGACACCATAAAACTTCAACACTGGTTAAATACATGTGTCTTTATTGCAATCTTGTATTACTGTATTTTAATAAAATATAGTTTAATGAAATCGGTTCATTGTTTTTGAATGGCCCTTGTACTTTTGATGTTTCCATATAGGAAGCGTTGAGGGGATACATTTCCTGTATCCTTTTCCGTGAAGAGGGCGGGTGCTTCCTTCTTTGTCGAAATATAAATTCATCGTCCTAATCTGAGTCTTTTTTTTTTTTTTTTCTACCCCGTCAACTACGCTAGTTATAAATATAAGATTTCGTTTTAATTCCAGTATTTAGGATGAAATATTAGAAGCTGAAGATAAATGTTGTCTCTCGTATACTTATCATAAATTTGTATTTAATAAATGAATAAATTATAGGAGGCCTGAAGTAGGATTGTAGGTAGGAGGACAAGTTGGATGGAGGCTTGGCCCCAGGGGCTTGGCTAAGCCCTCCAACTTGGCGGGAAATCCTTTCCCGGATTAGGCCGAATTAAAGCCCCTCGCGGGACACGGGCTTTAATAACCCTAACCCACATATAAATATATATGTATTCTTGTATACAAGATAAATTCTGGGGGGGGGGCGGCCTGTTTTGTTTAATTAAGAGAGTCTGAGAGGCCTTGTGGGAGCAATAAGCCGGTAGCAAGCTGCAAGAAATATGTAAATGCCCTAAGGTGGGCCAACACCTTGAGTCGTGCATTATTCAACGTGGCCCTTTGCCCCAACATAGCCACTCTATAGTCTTACACATCCTCTATCTAGCTATTCCCTCTCAGCATATACTTACCTACAGCTGTAATTAGGATATTGAGGTCAATCTCTCAATCAGTCTGCCCGCAAAATCAATGAGCAGTTGCAAGTGCTGCCGCTCAAAATAGGTCGACATCGACAAACAATTACGGGGAGTGCAGCATTGTTCCTAACACGGCGAAGACCTGGTTACTTCGCAATACCTGTACCTATTGTTGGTCCAACCAAATCGTTAACAGCTGTTAGGGCGTTGGTGGAAATGTAGAACATACTTCTAACTCGTTCCATCTGTTGTGGCCTCGTCATGTATTGTAAATGCTCCCTACTTGTTGTCTTCCTAAATACCTGAACACAGTGCGTACCCAACTAGATCCTTAGTTGCAGCTTGAGCATTGATGGATTTCTGGAACATTAGCCTGCCTCGTTAAATCTGTTGATGTTTATACTAACATGCTCCCTACTTGTTGTCTTCCACAATACTTGAACATAGTGCGTACCCGACCAGATCCTTAGTTGCAGCTTGGACATTGATAAAAGTCTTGAACATTAGCCTACCTCAATACATCTGGTGATGTTTCTATTAACATGATTCCTACCTGCTGTCTTCCACAATACCTGAACACAGTGCGTACCCAACCAGATCCTTAGTTGCAGCTTGGACGTCGATGGAAGTCTGGAACATTGACCTACCTCGTTACATCTGGTGATGTTTATACTAACATGCTCCCTAACTGCTGTCTTCCACAATACCTGAACACAGTGCGTACCCAACTAGATCCTTAGTTGCAGCTTGGACATTGATAGAAGTCTTGAACATTAGCCTACCTCAATACATCTGGTGATGTTTCTATTAACATGATTCCTACCTGCTGCCTTCCACAATACTTGAACATAGTGCGTACCCGACCAGATCCTTAGTTGCAGCTTGGACATTGATAAAAGTCTTGAACATTAGCCTACCTCAATACATCTGGTGATGTTTCTATTAACATGCTTCCTACCTGCTGTCTTCCAAAATACCTGAACATAGTGCGTGCCCAACCAGATTCTTAGCTGCAGCTTGGACGTCGATGGAATTCTGGAACTTTGCCGTACCTCGCTACATCTCATGATGTACTATGGTAACATGCCTGAATCTATTGTTAATTCAACCAGATTCTTAGTTACGATTTGGAATAACGTGACCAATAATAAACTCTACTAACATGCTCACCGATTCATCTGTACTCAAGTTCTCGTTTCTCGGTGTGGCTCAGAAGTTCATCGCAACGCAATGTGCGTTACAAAAACCATCGCTTTTACTTACTCGGTTTTCACTTAAAGCTACTGTATCAATAACGATCTCATGTCCTGCTGAAGAGCCCGGTTCGCATAAGGAGATTAGAGAACATAATGTGACACGCCATAATGGAGTTATTCTTGCTTAGTTTATTTCGGAACTGGTGAGACAGACAAGATTATTATTGCTTTGAATAATGTTTGTATATTCTGACACTTTTTCCTATATTATTCCTAATTATTACGCTGTAAAAAAGTGTTGTTGAAAAGTTGTAAACGATGGAAATCACCGACATTTTGCTTGTCTTTTGTACATTTATACGAAAGTAATTACATATTTGGAGCTTTGTGTAAAGTTGTGAACTTCGAGCGGGTGACGTGTGATAAATAAAGTTTATAATTTGTGACATTGTGACTGTAAGGACGAACTGGGGGGGGGGGGAGGGCTCTCAAATAAATGGGCGACGGGTCACAAAACGAAGATCGATATCAAGCTCCCCCAGATGAAAAACGATCTGCCTCTCGTCAACACTGGGGCTCTCTCTCTCCTCTCTCTCTCTCTCCTCTCTCTCTATCTCTCTCTCTCTCTCTCTCTCTCTCTCTCTCTCTCTCTCTCTCTCTCTCTCTCTCTATCTCTCTCTCTCTCTCTCTCTCTCTCTCTCTCTCTCTCTTCTCTCTCTCTCTCTCTCTCTCTCCTCTCTCTCTCTCTCTCTCTCTTCCCTCTCTCTCTCTCTCTCTCTCTCTCTCTCTCTCTCTCTCTCTCTCTCTCTCTCCCCTCCCACTCTCTCACACACACACACACATTCCCCTCTCTACCCCTCCATTAATAGTCCTCCAAACGATACGTCACTTCTTTACTCACCACATGTGTCTTCTTGGTGTTTCTACAAATTTGCTCATATATTTTTTTAACTGCTCGTTCCGAGTGGAGTAGATTAATACATAGTGTCAAGTTGTGATTCGAGCCTGGAGATCTATGTTCAGAATGCATTCTCCCGCCAGAAGCCCCCCACAACTCGCACATCACAACATCCTCAGCTTATGGTGGCACCTAAGCCATAGTAGCACATTTGATATTTCTTCAGACATGTTGACAGCATTTTTTACTCCCATGATTGCAAAGTCTTCGGGTTAAGAATTTTATAACAAGAGGTGCGATAATAAAAAAAGTCCGTCGCGCAGGGGCTGCGTAAACTAAGCAGATTTCCCACGGGAAGTTTCACAGTCGAGAAATCTGCCCAATAACAACTGTAGTGTAAGGGATCTCTAAAGCTATTCACTAGGAACGAATAGTTTACGGTAACGGCCGCCAGAGCTCTCGGCGGAAAGTCCCGAACATAGCCAACTCCTGCCGATCACACACAGAATACAAATGAAAATATCTCGGTTAATATTCTAGATAGAGAATAATAAATGTATAGAACAATATTTATAGTAAATGTAATTTGCAATAAGATTGATTCTATACAATTATTCGATCCGACGTATAGTAACGGAAATATTTTGAATTTTCGGAAATACTCCCCTCTAAACCCCTCCTCCCACTTGTCCGATTTCAGCCATTAACGAACTTGATCTTCCTTTTTACATAAAACGATTAAATTCCGAGTTTGGTAACGATCAAACAAAAATTGCGACCGCTAGAGCGGTAACAGACAAATATATATATATATATATATATATATATATATATATATATATATATATATACAGTTTTGAACGGACCTCATTTTCGTCATCTACTAGGTAGGATCGATGGACATTTGAAGAAAAATTTCGACCGCTAGAGCGTTAACAGACAAATATATATATATATATATATATATATATATATATATATATATATATAATTTTGAACGGACCTCATTTTCGTCATCTCCTGGATAGGATCGATGGACATTTGAAGAAAAATCCCTTGAGGGGAAATCTGCTAAAAAAGTATTTCCAAAAGTATTTGTACCACTAATGTGGTCATAGCACAATTGATCGATTAGGCCACTTCTAAAAAATCGTTTAGCCTTACATGCGTTAATCCCCAAGACCCTTTGGTTCCGACAGCTGTGCTTATCTCATTCCATTATCACATTTCTAGAAAATTATCATTTGATTAAGGACACAGCATTGTAATGGCTAGCTACTATGTTATTGTGTTAACCATTTGGCATAAAGTGCTAAGGAATTTGAGGCCTTATTGTTCTATGGAGGTTGGAGCAACCTTATTACCGGTTCTTATGATCTTTCTCTCTGCTTGTTTATATATTTCCTTTAGCTCCTTCATCTTCCAGTAATTTCCTCTCTTCGCCCATAGCTATCCTCATTCACCGCTCATTCCTGTATTATGTAATCGAATGCTTGTCTCTTCCAGATGTCATTAAGTGATTAGGAAATATTGAAATATGATTATCGGATTAATGAAACCGTAAAAAAAGTAAAATAGTTTTTTTATAAAAAAAACGTCACGCGGGGGCTGCGTAAAATAAGCAGATTTCCCACGTGAAATAGTACAATATAGAAATCTCCATACGAGAGCCAACAGTTACGGCAAAGGGTCCAACTAGCTTTTGGCGAGAAACTCATTCGTCCGTGTCGGCCCGCAATTAATAAAAATGCAAATATCTCGGTTAATATTCAAGATAGACAATAAATGTATATAACAATATTTATAGTAAATTTAATTTACAATAAGATTGGTTCTATACAATTTTTTGATCCGACGTATGGTAACGGGGATATTTCGAATTTCCGAAAATCCCCCCCTCCCACTGGTCCGATTTCAGCCGTTAACGAACTTGATCTGTCTTTTTGCATAAAACGTTTAAATATCGAGTTTGGTAACGATCAAACAAAAATTAGAGCGTTAACAGACAAATATATATATAATTTTGAACGGACCTCGTTTTCGTCATCTGGGTAGGATTGACCGTTATCAAGCTCCGTTAAAGTATTAGTGTTTCATGCAAATCATAAAAGTCAAGTTCGTTAATGTCTTAAATCAGACCAGTGGGAGAGGGGAGGATTTAGAGAGGGGTGAATTTGGAAATTCAAAATATCTCCGTTATTATGCGTCGGATCGAAAAATTGTATAGAATCAATCCTATTGTAAATTAAATTTACTATAAATATTGTTCTATACATTTATTATATATCTTGAATATTAACCGAGGCATTTGTATTCTGTGTGTGGTCGGCTATGTTCGGGACCTTCCGCCGAGAGCTCTGACGGCCGTTTCCGTAACTGCTCGTCCCTCTTGAATAGGTCTAGAGATCCCTTAACACTACAGTTGTTAATGGGCAGATTTCTCTACAGTAAAACTTCAAGTGGGAAATCTGCTTAGTTTACGCAGCCCCTGCGTGACGGAATTTTATAGTTTTCAGCCTTTCAGCAAACCCCCACTTCTACTCATATTAAACTAACAATTAGTAATAATAATATTACGAAGCACTATATTTAAGCGCAAATACAAAATATCGTTCTCATGGAAAATTTAATTTTTTAGATAAATGCAAATGCGTGACGCTCGTGAGAAACGCAGCCCCTGCGTGACGGACTTCTAACATATGACGGATGTTAGTATCAGCTGGTTACCAGCCATGGAGTGGAATTCCTAGAGTTTAAATTCCATTAACCAGTGCCCATTTAAGTGTCCTGGACTACAGAAGCTAACCCTGTACATTTCAAAACTTGTAATATAGTTTCACGCCATCACGCCAGGAGAAAGTAGAACAGGCAAGTGATCTTTGGATGCTGCCTCATCAGTCACGTAGCGATACTACGGATTTTGAATGATTTGAGATCGTTAACAAATAACTTGTGCAGAACTGTATATTTCTTTTTTTTGAAGTGAAAACTTCTTTAGGCACGTTGTGCACCCCGTAAGGAAGCATTTGCGGGAGAGGAAAAAAGTATGAAATCGCGACACCGCCACCGCCACCGCTAGTACTAAGGTTTAGAAATAAAATCATATGGTATTTTATAACCTAATCATTTGATAGTTTATTTACAATTGAAGTGAAAACTTCTTTAGGCACGTTGTGCACCCCGTAAGGAAGCATTTGCGGGAGAGGAAAAAAGTATGAAATCGCGACACCGCCACCGCTAGTACTCAACTCAAAGCTAAAGGAGCTTCTTTTCTTCATAACTCCTGAACCAAATTAGCTAGAGTTTTCGTTCGCATACCATTTTAAAGAGGACAAAACCAGCATCATTTCGTTCACAGATACTATATATCTACCATTTTTACTTTCATAGATATTTTAATCCGAAGTTTAAATAAATTCGAATATTTAAATAAATTCGAATATTTAAATAAATTCCGATATTTAAATAAATTCGAATCAAAACTGTTTGTATCCTACTTTAGCTACCATATACCTATTGTATCAGTTTTAGAAATTGGTGATGATGCTGCTGGCAGTGATGATGGTGCAAGAGTTGTTGAAATTATGGATAGAAATTGATTTTTCTGATTGTACTTAACTTATTTTTGTAAAGCATTTGTAATAATTCTGAAATGTAATTTTTTTCTTTTATGTAAAATAACTTAAATAATTATGTATAGTATTTTATATTGATAAATAAAACAATTCGTGGTACATTATTTTTTTTTTATCACTTTTATTTTTGTCATTTCATTTTTTCATGTAAAATAGAACATAACTGTTACTTATTGATAAATAACTAAAAATATTTTTAAAATAAGACTTCGTAAAGAAAATTTCTCAGCAATGCCAAAATTGAGCGATCAAAGCTAAAGGAGTTTTCTTTCACTTCTACCGGCAGTCCCCTGACTGGTTTTTTTTTTTTGTTTTTTTTTGTTCTTGGTCCTCTACATTAGGCAAACTCCGAATAGTTTCTCTTTATTCCTGTCCTTGATGGCTGTATAAGTTAGTAAACTAAGTTGTTTGCTAACAAAGGATTTGGATGTATCCAATAACTTAGTTTGGGTAGCTTCGGTAATTAATACAATTAAGTTAATGATTGAATCACTGATGGTCTGTTCTGGACTTGGGGTGATTATATTTGTTGGATGATTAATCATACTGTACTATAGATTTTGAAGGAATAATATATGATGGCTTGAAGAAGGATTTCATTATTTTGTTGGATCTGAGATGGAAATGTAGTCTAGTCTTTGGTGTATACTTAGTAGTAGTTAACTTAACATTGTGTGTGGTCTTAGTATTTGATAGCTTATCTTGGAGTTTATACTTAGTACAGAGTCCGGCATAAAAACCTGGCGATTTTTGAGGGATAATAATTAAAGTGTGTTTCGTACAATTAAAACATGTAATATATCAAATTGAAGATCAAATTTTGCAATTTACAGTGTACTACCTTGGAGTGTATACTTAGTATTTGTTTGGTTACCTTGGAGTGTATACAGAGTATTGGATAGCTTACCTCGGGGTGTATACTTAGTATTTGTTAGGTTACCTTGGAGTGTATACTTAGTATTTGTTTGGTTACCTCGGAGTGTATACTTAGTATTTGTTAGGTTACCTCGGAGTGTATACTTAGTATTTGTTAGGTTACCTCGGAGTGTATACTTAGTATTTGTTTGGTTACCTTGGAGTGTATACTTAGTATTTGTTAGGTTACCTTGGAGTGTGTACTTAAAATATTTATAGATTACCTCGGAGTGTATACTTAGTATTTGTTAGGTTACCTCGGAGTGTATACTTAGTATTTGTTAGGTTACCTCGGAGTGTATACTTAGTATTTGTTAGGTTACCTCGGAGTGTATACTTAGTATTTGTTAGGTTACCTCGGAGTGTATACTTAGTATTTGTTAGGTTACCTCGGAGTGTATACTTAGTATTTGTTAGGTTACCTCGGAGTGTGTACTTCGTATTGGCAGATTTTCCTTAAAGAAATTCAACTATTGAGGTCGCACTCATGAACTGAATTTTGAAAATTATCTTAAATGTCCATGGATCCTACCTAGGAGATGACGAAAATTGGGGTCCGTTCAAATTTATAGATATATGTATATTTGTCTGTTAACTCTCTAGCGGTTGTAATTTTTGGTTGATCGTTACCAATCTGGATAATTAGACGTTTTATTTATAAATAAGATCCAGTTTGTTGTGAAATTGGACAAGAGGGACGGAGAGCTTACGGGGGGAATTTTGAAAATTCGTAATATCTCCGTTATCATATGTCGGATCGAAAACGTTTACGGAGCAAATCTTATTGCAAGTTAAATGGTCTATAAATGTTGTTATATGCGTTTTTTCGCTAACTAGTATTGTTAACCGAGATATTTGCATTTTTTTTAATTTTCGGCTTTCAATGACCCCCCCCCCCCCCACCCCTCTTACTCATGTAGGTAATACTAACAGTTAGCTGTTATATTATGAAGCACATTATTTGATGCATAAATACCAAATATTGTTTCCATTGAACTTTTACTTTTTGAGATAAATGCAAAATACGGTAAATTTAAACATAAATGCAGATAATGCACGTGGGAAATCTGTTTAGTTCAGACAACCCCTTCGTGACGGACTTTGCAGTATTTACTTAATATTTGTTAGCACTCGTTAGAATGTATACTTAGTACTTGTTAGTTTTCATTGGAGTGTAAACATAGTATTTCTAAACTTGTTATTTGTATTATTTTACTCATCCATTCATGATATATCACAATGAAAACCACTCTAAAACTAAATGGTATTAATGTAGTTGATCTCTTAGTTGTAGTTATGAATTGTTCATTGTATGTACTTATGGATATTAGATTGAATGTGCTAAGCGAGATGGTAGAATAGATTGTTGAGGTAGTTATACCGTGGTATGGTTATGTTAATCCAGCATAAGTGAAGGCTCCTGAACCTTCCCTCACCAACCATAATATTAAATTTAGTTTGGGTTACCGTACGGATTTTACACTGACCTCCCTTAGAATACCTGTTGCAACTTGCAATCTAAATATTTTCTACTTGCTATGCAATTGTTAATTATCAAATGTACATCTGGGGTCTCTCAATCACAGCATAATCCATAAATATTTCGGGAAAAGAGTATCAGTTTCAGGAGTCAAACTAATTAACGCTCTGACCGAATGTATCAAATCTAGTAAAAAGTATTCTTTGTTTAAAAATAAATTAAAGAACTTCATGTCTGGAGGTGTTTTTCTACGCAAGATGAATACACTCAAACATGTTCAATTATTAAATATAACTATAAAATATTTGTCATTAAAATCGGTCTAAAATAATTTGTGATCAGGTACATTGGCTCATCATTCATAATGCTTGATAAATATTTTTTATTTATTTCTTAACGTCCAGTTTTGCTACTCTGGCTAATTGGGGCTGGTTATCTACAGGTTACCACCCTTTTCTAGCCAGGTTGGGGCTAAGGATTTTATTTAATGAGTTATTCACTAAATAAATTCATATTGCCCGGGCAGGAATGGAACTCGCCACTCTAGGTTTACCATGTGAGATTAAAGTCAACGCTTCAACTACCTGAGCCCTCGAAATAAATAAAAAAATATGTATGTTATATGTTTAGGGTAGTTTTGAGATTGCTAACTAAACTAATTTAATGTATAGAATTATTATTAAAATGAATGGATTTTATACTACGTAGTCTTAGAGAGTCTTTGACCTAATTATATAACGAATGTATTATATAAGTATATATCAATAATTTGTATAAAATGTAATTCATACAGTATTAGAAAATTGTTTATAGAAAACAAAACTGTTTTACGTCTCTCTCTCTCTCTCTCTCTCTCTCTCTCTCTCTCTCTCTCTCTCTCTCTCTCTCTCTCTCTCTCTCTCTCTCTCTCTCGCTCTCGCTCTCTCTCTCTCTCTCCCTCTCTCTCTCTCTCTCCCTCTCTCTCTCTCTCTCTCCTCTCTCTCTTCTCTCTCTCTCTCTCTCTCTCTCATCATCTCTCTCTCTCTCTCTCCTCTCTCTCTCTCTCTCTCTCTCTCTCTCTCTCTCTCTCTCTCTCTCTCTCTCTCTCTCTCTCTCCTCTGTCCTCTCTCTCTCTCTCTCGCTCTCTCTCTCCCTCTCTCCCTCTCTCTCTCTCTCTCTCTCTCTCTCTCCCTCTCTCCTCTCTTCTCCCTCTCTCTCTCTCTCCCTCTCTCTCTCTTCTCTCTCCCTTCTCCTTCTCTCTCTCTCTCTCTCCTCTCTCCTCTCCTCTCCCTCTCCCTCTCTCCTCCCCCTCTCTCTCCCCCTCCCTCTTCCCCCTCCCACCCCCTCCCTCTCTCTCTCTCTCCCTCTCCCTCCCTCCCCCTCTCCATCTCTCTCTCTCTCCGTCTCTCTCTCTCTCTCTCTCTCCCTCAATCTCTCTCTCGCTCTCTCTCTCTCCCTCTCTCTCTCCCTCTCTCTCTCTCTCTCTCTCTCTCTCTCTCTCTCCCTCTCTCTCTCTCTCTCTCTCTCTCTCTCTCTCTCTCTCTCTCTCTCTCTCTCTCTCTCTCTCTAGTTTTGTTATTTTGTTGCGTTCTGTTAATTAGTTGCGGTTTGTTATTTGTTTGCGTTCTTAGTTTGTTCTGTTCTAATTGTATTATTTAATTTTTTCTTGTTCCTGTTTTCATTTTTATATTTTGTTTATATACATTGTTTTTTTTTTTATCAGCAATATCCCCTCGCTGCGAACGCTCCAAAATAAATAAATAAAAGAGCTCTACAAAAAATATTAATATCGATCCAAGTGTTCTCTTATTTGAAATTTCATAAATGTTTATATGCTCGTTTGAGAATTTGTTTTTATTTAATGTGCCTTAGAATTCAAATAATTTTACACGTACAGTATGTTTTATGTACTAAAGTTTTAGTATATATTCTTTTCTAGTATTCGAGAAAATAATATGTAAACATTAATTACAAAATGCAAGCATGGAATATTGCATTTTTTACGCTTTTTATTTTCTTAAGTTTTAATTTTATTTTGATGCTTTGAGAAAAAAAAAGCAATCTCTCTTGCTTGATTAAATTAAACTCATTTCTTGTGCATGAGTGATATTATACATTGAAGGTCACATTACATGCAGTTGGCTATAACTAATCGTGGAAAGGAGTTGCATGTCTTTTTAATATTAACTAGTCCTGTTTAAGACTAATCGCTGAAACTACTTGAAGTGCAGTTTATTTTTGTAGAGTGGCTAAGCCTTTTAGAATCATAGCTTAACTCATAGTTAAAAGGGGGGAGAACTCTTGGAGCAGAAGTCATAAAAAGCTGTAAAGCTACTGCCATTAGTGGCACGAAGTCTGCTGGGCATTCATGTTATCGCCTATCAGCTCTGGTTATGTTCTTTTAGGATTGTATTAGTTGATCAGGGACTGAGTGTAAGGTGTTGACATGGCAGTCAGCGGGGGATATCCGCTATTGAGGTTGCACGCTTCCCGATTTTAGAAAATTTTCTTCAAATGTCCTTCAATCCTATCCACTAGTAGACAAAAAAAGTCCGTCACGCAGGGGCTGCGTAAATTAAGCAGATTTCCCACGTGAAGTTTTACAATAGAGAAATCTGCCTAATAACAACTGTAGTACTAAGAAACCTCTAAACCTAAAAAAACATTATTTAGGGCGTAATAACCCAGTAGTTTTCTAGCCCCAAAAAACAGTTAACCTAACCTCTAAACCTATTCACGAGGGACGAATAGTTATGGAAACGGCCGCCAGAGCTCTCGGCGGAAACTCCGAACATAGCCTACTGGTAGCCACACGCAGAATAAAAATGCAAATATCTCGGTTAATATTCAAGATACAGAATAAATGTACAATATTTATAGTGAATTTAATTTGCAATAAGATTGGTTATGTACAACTTATCGATCCGACGTATAGTAACGGAGATATTTCGAATTTTCGAAAATCCTCCCCTCTAAACCCCCCTCCACTGGTCCGATTTCAGCCGTTAACGAACTTGATCTTTCTTTTTACATAAAACGCTTAAATATGAAGTTTGCTAAGGATCAAACAAAAATTGCGACCGCTAGAGCGGTAACAGACAAATATATATATATATATATATATATATATATAGATTTGAACGGACCTCATTTTAGTCATCTACTAGGTAGGATCGATGGACATTTGAAGAAAAATGTCGAAAATTCCGTCATGAGTACAACCTCAATAGCTGATTTCCCTTAAGGGAAATCTGCTAACACAACCGTTCAACAAAAAAATGGGAAGGAGAAAAAAGAAGGAAACAAGAGGGGGGGGGGTTGAAATAAAAAAAATTATATATAAAAAAGTCGGCCTTGCGTGGCTGTGTCTGCGATTTCCCTTGGTCAGGGGACTCAAATACTGTCTGAAGAGTGTTGGGCATTGATGACCGTGATGCTTTTTGCCCAAAATCAAACAAAACTAAATATCGATTTTATAGAACCAATCTAGGGAAAATATTGATGATCTACAATTTTTGTTCTATATGTTTTTTTGTAGCTCATATATTAAGAGACTTATTAGTATTTTCTTGTTTTAAGTCTTCAGTAGTTTAGTTGTGTGTCAAACCAGCACGTGGGAAATCTGCTTAGTTTGTTAGTATCCTTGCCTGACGCATTTTTACTACTGAAACTGATACACTTTTCGTGAAATATTTATGTTTGTGGTTGGAAGCGTATCGAAACAGCATCGTTCAAAATGAATATTGAGTCTTATGTTTATTATAAAAATAACACTGGTCTACAGAAATTAACTTTTTTTCTTTCACAAGAATTAAAATAATAGATTCTAAAAGTATTTTTCGTGCTGAATTCAAATATAATTACAGTTTGTCCGCATCGGGCAGGAGTTTTGTGTGATATTCATTTGATTTTTTATAATATTCTAAAAAATCCGTAACTAGCTATCTAACTCAAAATTATAACTACTGATTCTGACTTACCTAGAAAGTGGTAGATAGTGATTTTCGGGTATATTTTGCATCTGGAACGTCTCTCTTTTTAGTCCAACAGTAGTCAGCCAGCATATTGGAACTCCACTTGCCTTGGTACCTCTTCTCTATCGTAGAAATTTGCTGATGAAAACGCTCACCGTGTTCATCGCTGACAGCTCAAGGTTTTCGGGGAAGGAGTCCAAGTGAGAGTCCATGAAGTAAATTTTTAAAGACATGTTGCATCCCATAGCTTTATAAGAATGCAGAAGATCAGCCACTATGTCACGATAGTTTTCTGCTTTATGGTTTCCAATAAAATTGCAACATAAACATTTGAAAGACTGTCTAAACATGAATGAACCTGCACAGTCTTGTTTTGTGGTGCTTCAGCGTGATATTACAAATAATTTCAATAAATACGGCTTGAGTAAAATAGCTACATATGAGGTAAAGGTTCCTATGACAGGTCAAAGAAAACGCTAAAATCATATTTTGAAAAGTAGCTTTCACAGAAAAACTATGCCTGATGGGAAAATTCTGACTACATATCAGAATTCAGGATGAAAAACTGCACTAGATTCACTATTCAGATTTCTTGTGAAAAAAACCTTGTCGACCAGTGTAATAAATGTTGAATATTAGAGTTCTTTTGATTGCAAAATTAAATACACAAGCTTCGCGTACTCATTAGCAAGCACAATAACTCAAGAGTCGATCACTGGAATCACTTGTCAAATCGCTGATTCTTAACTAAATGAACTATCGGGCGAACTGGCCGATTTTATATATGTACCGTGTGCTCTTGCAGGTACGAGGCACGTTGGGTTTCCCGCTGATTGGTCGTACCCGAGTCATCGCCTAAAAGGTCTAGATTCCCGCCCTGGCTCAATCTGCGCTCTTCTTTGCCGGAATGCCCCGCTTTTCATTGTACTTCTTAAATACTTCATTAAGTAGGAGAGTGTTTGCATTTGAAGTAGCAACAAAACCCCCTCAAGTATTTTACCATTAATTATATTCAAGTGAGACTTAGTCCACTTCATTGTCCCGTGAGTTTACGATTGAGGCCTATTGTCCTTTTTCCTATAAAAGCGGACCAATTTGCTCAGAGTCTACGGGAAGTAACCCGGAAAGGGAAGGTAAGTGCCCGGAATATCCTACAGGAAGAGGGAGGCTTCGGCAAGATGTAAACTGATGGCAGGTGACAGATAAAGTCTATAAACTCCTTTTCTTCAGCCAACTCTCCTCTTGAAACATTTACTCCTTTTTCTACCTCAAAATACGACAATGTCTACTCACTTCAGCAGCCCAAGTGCCCACTCTCTTGAAAGATCCACAAATTTTATAAAAATATCTTTCATTTACAGATTTTATTTGACGTAAAGAAATGATTTTATTAGTTAATAACGTCGGATATAGTTAGCCCTGTGAATTAAGACGATGGTCCTAATACACTTGGTAGATCTAGAGGCATGGCTTCGATTTCCATATGGGCAATAGGAATTTATTTAGTGACGAACTTGCTGAATAAAAGTCCCTCACGCAGGGGTCCTTTAACTAAGCAGGGTTCCCCGTGAGCCACTTATTTGCATTTATCTCAAAAAGATAAAGTGCTTCATAATATAACAGCTTATTATTGATATGACATGAGTAGGAGTAGGGGTTTACTGAAGGCCGAAAACTAAAATATAGAAATATCTCTGTTAGTATTCAATATAGAGAAAATAACATTTATAGAAAATTACATTTAAAATAAGTTTGATTCTATACAATTATTCGATCCGACGCATAATAATGGAGATATTTCGAATTTTCGAAGTCCCCCCCCCCTTTAAATCCTTCTCGTTCATGTCCGATTTCAGGTGTTAACGAACTTGATGGTTATTTTTACATAAAACGTCTAGATATCAAGTTAGGTAACTACCAATAGAGCGTTAACAAACAAATATATTGTTACGTTTATTACCAAAATAGTAAACGTTGTTTATTAGAGTTCTTTTTGATTGCAAAATTAAAATAATACAAGCTTTATCAGTTTTTATCACTGCATAATTTATTTACACTACACCCTTGGTTAATTATTCTTAACTACTACTCACAGTGTGCACCGATAGCTTCACTGTTCTTCTTATTACACAGTCCAATCACTGAACGATCACTGAAGTTCACAAAAACACGGCACTGCACTGTCCTTTACTTAAACACGACACTATACTATTCTCTACAGAACAGTACTCAACTGGACTTCAAGTAAAAGACACTCTAGAAGAGAAGAAATTGTCCTTACACGCCTACGCACAGGACACACTAGACTAACACATTCATATCTAATGAGCAGAAAGATGAACCTATATGTCGCTACTGCAACAGAACGCTGACTGTAAAACACATACTAACTGACTGCACACAAGTAAAAACGTAGCCATAGCCCACAAATGTATGCGAACTACTGGCCGACAGTAGCCAATTTATAGATGATGTTTTTAAGTATTTAAGAAATAATGGATTATTTGATGAAATATAAAAGCTATTATCTACAATTATGAAAGTTATATATAGCAACCACTGTGGAATATAAGTTTTGCCTTCTTCCAGTTTAACTATTTATAGTTTTTTTTTGTTTGTTTTATTTTTATTTTGCTTTGTTTTTTCCTTATGTTGTAAATATAGTAACAATCTATATTTAGTTTTGTCCATTTTATACATTTGTAAATGTTAGCTGTGTAAAAATTTTAATATTTATTTAATTTTGTGAAATTATATTTTAGCATGTTAAAAATCGCCATTTTGTACATTGTCGTCTATTTTGTACATTTATAACATTTAGTATTGTAAAATTTTTAATATTTATCTAATTTTGTGAAATTATATTTCAATATGTCAAAAGATAAATCGCCATTGTAGCGGCTTCTCAAATAAATAAATAAATGTTCTTTGCAGAATCAAGGCACAATACTGTTCTTCACATAAAAGTCCGTCACGCAGGGGCTGCGTAAACTAAGCAGATTTCCCACGTGAAGTTTTACAATAGAGAAATCTGCCTAATAACAACTGTAGTAGTAAGAAACCTCTAAACCTAAAACATTATTTAGGGCAGGGCGTAATAACCCAGTAGTTTCTAGCCCCAAAAAACAGTTACCTCTAAACCTATTCACGAGGGACGAATAGTTATGGAAACGGCCACCAGAGCTCTCGGCGGAAAGCCGCAGAATACAAATGCAAATATCTCAGTTAATATTCAAGATAGAGAAAAAATGTATATAACAATATTTATAGTAAATTTAATTTGCAATAAGATTGATTCTGTACAATTTTTCGGTCCGACGTATAGTAACGGAGATATTTCGAATTTTCGGAAATCCTCCCCTCTAAACCCCCCTCCCACTGGTCCGATTTCAGCCGTTAACGAACTTGATCTTTCTTTTTACATAAAACGACTAAATATCGAGTTTGGTAACGATCAAACAAAAATTGCGACCGCTAGAGCGGTAACAGACAAATATATATATATATATATATATATATATATATATATATATATATATATATATATATATATATACACACAGTTTTGAACGGACCTCATTTTCGTCATCTCCTGGGTAGGATCGATGGACATTTGAAGAAAAATTTCGAAAATTCCGTCATGAGTACAACCTCAATAGCTGATTTCCCTTAAGGGAAATCTGCTAAAACACTTTACCACACTCCAAATTTTTGGAAAATAGCTTCATGTGTACAACCTCAATAGCAGAATACCCTTAAGGGAAAACTGCTAAATCGATATTCGGTAAATATATATCCATGATACGATTTATAGTAGTGCTATTTTGGTAGGGTCTCCCCCCTCCTAAATGGCTAATGGAGTGGTGGCAAGCGATTAATATGAATCAAAGATATCTAAACACATAATTGGCTCCGTGTGGCGTAGGAAGTGGTGTGAACCAGTATCGGGCGATATTCGGCCCACAGCTGTTCCTGTCCAGGCTATCCGACACTGTCCCTGTTTTATCAGACAACACTTCAGTAATTGCTAACCATAACAGATGTAGACCTTTGTCTCTCTCTGCTTGTTTAACATTCCGCTGCTACTCTCATCTCCGTGTTTTCCTTCTCTTTTTTTCCTTTTCTTTCTAAACCACCAGCCGTTCGTGGAGGGAATTATATTGAGTCGTGGGCTGAAAAAATGGTTAGCATATTGACACTGATATAGCTGGGGATGGTCAAATTGTTTTATCTTGTGTATTTAATATCTCCCTTTCTCTACCGCTGGGGTTATGTTGTTACTTTTAGCATATTTCCTCCAGAGAAATCAATAACGTTTCAATGTATGTACTATTATAAAACTCAGCCACGCAGGTGCTGCCTAAGAAATTTCTCACGTTCAGGATGATGCACTTATCTCATCTTACTGTACATATTCTCTATTTCTATGAAAGACAACCCAAACAAAGGAAAATTTCTGGAAAATCTAACCAGTCGAGATCAAGTGGTGTTAACTAGGCTTAGAATCGGACATTCACTACTAACACATTCATAGCTCATAAACATCGACCTACATGCACTCACTGTAGCACAGTACTGACCATCAAACATCTCCTGACCGACTGCAGACTACGTGAACATTTGAACTTACCCAACGACTTGTACGAACTATTAACAGAAGGTAGCCCACATATAAATACACTATTAAACCACTTGAAGACAACAGACATTTACAACAAACTTTAAACCTCACCTACTCCACTCATTTCTCTACGTTTTATATCTCGGTATAATACATTTTTAAACTAGTGTCTTAGACTTCCATCACCCTCATGCCAGGATTTATCTCAAAGTTTATTGTTCCATATACCATTATTTTAACATTTCCTTAATTTTATATCCATGTACTTTAAACTATGTCTTAATAAATCTGAAAACATTTTATCTTTAATTTAATTTAGAGAATGCAAATAAATGGTACTGAGCGACATCGCCTAGTTGCGGATCTCTTCAAATAAATAAATAAAATAAAATATTTCTATGAAACAAGCATATAAGAAGTAGGCGTTGGGGAGGGAGTTACTGAAAGCTGAACACAAGAAAGCAGGAATAACCAGCGTAATTGCGTTACGAAAAAATGCTTAGAACAACAATTGTAGATCATCATGAATTTAACAAGATTGGTTCTATAACATTATAAAAATTCACACATAGTAACGGAAACATTTTTAATTCTCTCCATCCATCTAATACCCCACTATGTCCGATTTCTGCCAATATAAAATATGATCTTTAGTGTTGACTGGAACAACACTTATAGATCAAGAACACATTTTCTAGTTATAATGTAAAATCTTCGTTTATGACGTCATTACACAACGAATTTGCATATATGTATGGAAGAAAGTGGTTTATTATATAACAGCTTATTGGTAATATGACATGAGTCGAAGTGGGGATTACTAAAGGTGGAAAATGAGAAAAGTCCGTCACAGGGGCTGTGTAAACTAAGCAGATTTCCCACGTGAAGTTATACAATAGAGAAATCTCCGTACGAGAGCCGAACAGTTACGGCAAAGGGCCGAACTAGCTTTTGGCGGGAAACTGTCATCCGTTATAGGTCCAAATTTAATAAAAATGCAAATATCTCGGTCAATATTCAAGATAGAGAATAAATGTATAGAACAATATTTATAGTAAATTTAATTTAGAATAAGATTGGTTCGATACAATTTTTTGATCCCATGTATAGTAACAGAGATATTTTCAAAAATCCCCCCCCCTTTAAACCTCCCCTCCCACTGGTCCGATTTCAGCCATTTACGAAATTGATCTGTCTTTTTGCATAGAACGTTTATATATCGAGTTTGGTAACACTGAAACACAAATTGCGACCAATTGAGCGTTAACAGACACACACACACACACACACATATATATATATATATATATATATATATATATATATACATATATATAATTTTGAATGGACCTCATTTTCGTCATCTCCTGTGTAGGGTCGATGGACATTTGAAGAAAATTTTCAAAAATCGCGTCAAGAGTACGACCTCAATAGCTGATTTCCCTTAAGGTAAATCTGCTATAATACTAATATCTACCTAGAGGCGAATACCAAATTAGATATTTAAACGACTTATGTAAAACTAAAGATCAAGTTCGTTACTCGAAGGTAGTTACTTCGTGAGGGTTTTTCGAAAATCTCTAAAGTTTCTGTTATTAGGCGTCGGATCGAAACATTGTATAGATTGAATCTTATTGCAAATTAAATGTAGTATAAATATTGGTATATATTTATTTTCTATTTTGAATATTAACCGATTTTTGCATTTTTCAGTTTTCAGCCTTCAGCAAACCCCCACTTCTACTCATGTCACATAAACAATACTCTGTTATATAATAAACCACTTTATTTGAAGCTCAAATACCCAATATTGTTTCAAGAGACGTTTATTATACCAGTTACATGCAAATATGTTTCTGTTGACATCCCCTCCTGTTGGCATTTGAAGAAAAAATTCTAAAATCGCGTCATGAGTACGACCTCAATAGCTGATTTCCCTTAAGGGAAATCTGCTAAAATAATTCTAATTCATTGGACCTTCTAACGGCAAAGAATAATATTAATATTAAAGAGGATGTACTTGTGCCCACCACCTTTTAGTTCCAACAGCCTTTACCTCTAGAATGCGCTAGCTGAAGAACCCAGCTAGCTCTCCGACAGGCTAATTCGGTAAACCTTTGTCTTCCCTTTCTCTTTATTTGGTCTTCTTGTATTTGCGTCTTTGTTCATATAGGGCTTCTTTCTGTTAGCTTTAACTGTCTACTTGTACCAACCTAATTAAAAATAACTGTTGATGATTGAAATGTTTTATATTTTATTTAGTTCCACGTTAAATTTTATATGTTTTTAGCCCAAAGAAAAATAAGTTTTTTGTTATATGTACCTAAAATATTTTATAGAAAATTGTAACTATTATTGTGTGTGTCAACAGGGCACTGACGATGATGCACAGCATCGAAAGCGCTTTGCCGTGTTATTAAATTATTATAGTGGAAGCGTAGCCTACATTTTTTCATCCTACCTAAATTCTAATTCATTATAGATTACAGTACTAGATATAGTGAGTAGTTTTCAATATAATTAATAAGTTACGTATATTCTTATACATTTCAGTAATTGTTTTCCGTTCCTGTGAGAGGTTGGCAGAACTTTTGGTTTACGTTTTGTAAGCTTCCCGTCGGGAGTGTTAAATTTGACAGAACGTTTTTTATTACTGTTTGTATTTATTCACTTAATGTTCACGGTGCTATTGTGTTAGCAGTATGAAGATGTATCTATTGTTAAACATCACGAGGGAAATCTGCTTAGTTTACGCAGCTCCTGCGTGACGGGCTTTCTATAGCCAGCCCGAGTACAGAATTATACCTGCTTGAGCAATAAGTGGTATTGTATTATGGTAGAGATCCACTTCAAAGGGGAGATACAATCTTGTTAATGTTTTCCCGGAAAGGGGATGTTCCTGGAGGCTGGCGTCGTAGAAGGGCGAGGTTTATGATAGCGCTTTTAGAATTAGGAGGGTGATTGGTTGGGGGTAAATATTTCATCGGGGGAGGGGGGGTTACTCTTTTCCTCCCCCCCCCCTTCCTCTACAGCTCTTAGCTACGCCGATGGGTAAACACACTCTCGGCCTTGCTCTAATTATGGTTACTTTACAGCTACTTCTAGCATCGGGTATCTTGAATCTTGTAAGTCAACAGCCCTACAGAAATAGTCCCCTATCTTGTGAATTTTCTTTAATATTTATAATATCTGCCGGATTTTGGCTAACCTCTGGTTTTAAATGGCGTACAGGGCCAGTTGGATATCGGGTAAAAGAGTACTCAATCAGTCAAAAGATGGTAAACATTTAAATTTTTATTTTTTTAACTCTTACAATCGCATTTCGCGGCTGGGACGATTTAGCTACGAATCAATTAAATTTCTATAATCACATTTAGCAGATTTCCCGCACGGGAAATCAGCTACTGAGGTCGTACTCATGATGCTATTTTCGAAAAATGTCTTCAAATGTCCATCGATTCTACACAGGAGATGACGAAAATGAGGTCCGTTCAAAATTATATATATTTTTGTCTGTTATTTTAAAATATATATATATTTTTGGCTGTTTTATGTAAAAAGAAAGATCAAGTTCGTGTACGGCTGAAATCGGACTAGGGGGGGGGTTTAGAGGGGGAGAATTTTGAAAATTCGAAATATCTCAGTCACTATATGTCGGGTCGAAAAATTGTACAGAATCAATCTTATTGCAAATTATATTTACTATAAATATTGTCATATATATTTATTCTCTATCTTGAATATTAACTGAGATATTTGCATTTTTATTAAATCTGGGCCACTAGCGGACGGGTGACTCCCGCCAAAAGCTAGTTCGGTCGTTTCCTTAACTAATCGACTCTCGTGATATTTCTCTATTGTAAAACTTCACGTGGGAAATCTGCTTAGTTTACGCAGCCCCTGCATGACGGACTTTTATGTAAAAAGAAAGATCAAGTTCGTTAACGGCTGAAATCGGACTAAGGGGAAGGGGGGTTTAGAGCGGGAGAATTTAGAAAATTCGAAATATCTACGTTACTATACGTTAGATCGAAAAAATGTGTAAAGTCAATTTTATAGCAAATTTAATGCACTATAAATATTGTCATATGCATTTATTCTGTAAATTGAATATTTACCGAGATATTTACATTTTTATTAAGTGTGTGCGGATAACGGACGTGATGAGATCAGCTGATTTCGGCTCTAGTCGGGAGCTTCCGCCGTAAGGTAGTTCTACCTTTTTTCTAACTGTTCGGCTCTCGTGAAATTGGTTTAGAGACTCGTTACTACTACTGTTACTAGTATGCAGATTTCTCTATTGTAAAACTTCACTGTTGGGAAATCTGCTTAGTTTACACAGCCCCTGCGTGACGGACTTTTGATTATTTTCGTCTTGACGGCTGTTTGTCTGAACTGTCCCTTTAACCTTTTATTTCCAGTTTAACTATACACCATTTTCCTTCGAACTCCATTGTCTCTTCTCTTCTTAATAAAGGAAATGAGTATCCGCTGTTTAAACTGGCCCAGCGTTTGTTCTAATCTTCCTCCTTCGTCAAGCATTCCCCATCCTTGCTAAATACGAAATTCGTCTCACCTCCTACGCCAACGAAAACATTACAGATTTATGTATAGCACATAATGCGACATATAAAAATAAACCCTTTATCCATTTGTTAAAAATGTTTAACAAAAATTGAAGCTAGCCAGTCTCATTTAGCGGATTATACTTGCCTGGCCTAATTCTGGCGGGCATTATACCATAATCCCATCTCTAGATATATTTTTGTTCCTCTTTGGTTGTTGTGAGGGCATTAGCCTGATGTAATAGGACGTAACGAGCCCCAGTCTACATTAGCGCTCCGGGCGGAATGATATTAAAAAACATAAATACAAATCCTATTAGTCTAATGAAACAAGAGCGTTAGCCTAATCCATAATGTAAAAAGGGCCTTGGCTTGTAATTAAAAACCCTCGGATTAATACGAGCCTTACTCTCAACTAGCTTAATTACCGGACCAAAAAAATTATAAATATAAAAAAAAAAAAAGTGGAAAGGAAAATGAAGAAGATAAAAGAAAGAAAATAAAGAGCAAATAGTAAATCTCTGAGGTTAATTGAACGGAGGAAGCCCTGACCTTGCAAAATGGAGACATTGCTCTAACGATGCGGTTCATCTTAATAATATTATTTTTCCTATTTCATTTCTAGTTGTCCTCCGCCACGCGATTCTGCAGTTGGAGAGCTATTTAGACAGATATAGAGAATTATTTCTGTCCTAAACGAATTCTAACTCTTTTGAGTGTGGTTAGACTTGACTCGGCCTATCCAGACTGAATTGGCCCTCCAAGAATCCATTGATATTCGGCGAAACTTATCTAGCGATGACATTATGATTTATACGACTTGAGACTAATTCCCTTGTACTCTGGCTCGCAGAATTTGGAGAAAATGAAAGTATTCTTAATTACTCAAAGTGGAAGAATACACTTTGTTATCATAACGTAATAGTCAAATTGTTAAGATTTTTATAATATTATGTCAATTAAATTCTTTACAAATTATTGAATTTCATTTATACTTATATGATATATTCTCTATAAAATTAAGACAAATTCTAAAAATAAAGTCCGTCACGCAGGGGCTGCGTAAACTAAGCAGATTTCCCACGTGAAGTTTTACAATAGAGAAATCTGCCTAATAACAACTGTAGTAGTAAGAAACCTCTAAACCTAAAACATTATTTAGGGCGTAATAACCCCAGTAGTTTCTAGCCTCAAAAAACAGACTTCGTTGTTGCTGAAAAATTTGTATATATATAGAGGAAGGAAAATAAAATTCTGAAAATAGAACAACCAAAATTAGGGTCCCAATGAATAATTACTAATAATTTATAGAAATATAATACCCCGATAAATATTAAATAAATAGTCAGATATTTAACTGGGTTTTTATATACCTAGAGAAGTTGTTCTCTCGATACTTAGAATCGCCTCCAACTAACACACTCATACTTAATGACATAGACTGACAGACCTACTTGCTCAACTTTTAACATTCCCTTTACGATAAGACATATACTGACAGAATGCCGAAAACGACAACACCAGGACTTCCCCTATGACTTACAAGAGCTTTTGACGGAAGGCAGCCCCATACATTAACAACATATTCTCATACCTACACAGAATTCAAATATACGACAAAATTTAACAATCAAATTAAGTCTGTGGTGTACAACAGGATCACAAATTATATGCATTAATTGTTTTAGACGGGTTTGTACACATGTATAATTTTTTTACAGATTATCTGTAATTTTTCATTTGGGTCTCTAATCCTAATCAAGGAGGCTTTTTCGTTGATTATTACTTGTAATCAGCACCTCAAAAATGGGTATACATTTTAAGGATTTCATCTGCTGTGATTTTCATCAGAATAAATCGAAATTCCCATTGCTAGTTAAATACCTTTATGTTATGAAAGGAGTATCAATACCTTCACTCTTAATAAACTTTTGTTGAATTTTTTTTAACCCTTTTAATTCTTCGCCAATAAAAAAAAATGGCCTGAGAATGTTCCTATTGGGGTTGAAACTTGTTAAAGGGGAAAGTAGACTGGTATCTTGAATGGAAGTAGAGAAAACTAAAGCTGGTCCCAAGAGTATCCTGAGCTGAGTTGTATCCGATGGCTTAATGAATTTGGCAGAGGTCCAGGGCAGAAGCTCCCAAAACAGAACCTGTAATCGGCAGGCATTACACCCTCAACAGTTCCCTTACACTCCCTTTAAGTAATTGCACTGGGAGGAAACCCCTTTAGATGTGCGCTCTAGATCTCCTTTCTATGTGATACCTAGAGGTTTCCAAGTCTGTATTGGCTTGTTGCAAGTTGCTGTGTCTACAGGCTAACAGTGGTAATTGTTCCAGTGAAAATGTAATCCTGATATCCTTGGGGGATGAAGAGGGTCGCAAAAACATGTAATGGTTTCCCGTTGCCTTTTGCATCAGACTATCCGGCTGTCAACACGTAATGTCCACTCATACCAATAAAGTGTTGAGTCTAGGCAATACATGTAGGAAACACGTACTTGTCTGTTGCCGTTCTAGTGGTCGCAATTTTTTCCTTTAGCAAACTCTATATATAAGTGTTTCATGCAAACTAAAAATTAATGGCTGAAATCGGAGCTAGGGGGAGAATGTGTTTTGAGAGGAGTAATTTCGAAAATTTGAAATATCTCCGTTATTTTAAGTCTGATCGAAAAATATCGTAGAATCAAACTTATTGAAAATTGAATTACCTATGACTGTTGTTATATACATATTGTTACGTTTATTACAAAATTAGTAACAAACGTTGTTGATTAGAGTTCTTTTTGATAGCGAAATTAATCACGCACAAGCTTCACAGTTTTTATCACTGCACAATTTATTTAACAATGCACTATACATTTGGTTAATTATTCTTAATTGCTACTCACAGTATGCACTGATAGCTTCAATGTTCTTCAGATTACAAAGTCCAATAATTCACTCACGATGACTGAAGTTCACAAAAACACGGCACTGCACTCTCTTAAACATGGCACTATACTGTCCCTTACAGAGTCATGTCACAGCACTGTTCTTCACACAATAAAAACTCTTTTCCGCACTGCAGCTAATTCGCACTGAACGCACTGATGCTCACTTGAAGATAGATGAGAACAAACTAACTGTCGGCCGAGCTGTACGCTTTTATAGAGGAGCGGCGACATCAAACGGAATTGACTGGACTCTACCCGATCTGGACTGGTATTGCCGAGGACGAGCGGTACCCTTTGATCTCCGTACATCCCAAAGACAAGACTATTGCTGTTTAATTTTTCGTGTCTTTAATTTTCGCAACAATATTTTCCCTCTTGAATATTAAACGAGTTATTTGATTTTTTTTTAGTTTTCAGCCCTCAGCAACCCCCGACTCGTACTCATGTCATATTAACAATAAACCTACATGTTATGATCCACTTTAGTCTAAGCTTATATTCTAAACATTGTTTCCAATCAACTTCTATTGTGTGAGATACATGCAAATACATTGCGATGAAGTCCCCATTTAAGATTTTTCGTTCTTTACTTCAGATTGTTTATTTGTTTTATACCATACTCGATACTTAACCATTTAGTTCAACATATTTAACATATTAGTAAATGGCTGTAATCGGGCCCGTAATAGGAGAGTTTAGAGAGGGGGGTATTCGAAAATTCGAAATATCTGGGTTATAATGAGTCGGATCGTAAAAGTGTTATACAACCAATCTTGTTAAAATATTGAAGGTCTACAATTATTGTTCTATATATTTTTTTTTAATTCATATATTAATTAAGTTATTCGAAATTCCCTATTTTCATGCCTCAATTATTATTATAGAAATTATAGAATATAGAATTATAGAATATGTGGTGGGATGAAGTAATTAATACGATATGCCAGGAGGTGGGAAATCTGCTTAGTTTACGCAGCCCCTGCGTGACGGACTTTTCTTAATTATGGTATCCAACTGTTGCCTTCCATAATGGTTTCATATTTTAACTCTACTCCTGTCGTAGTCAAAAATTACTATTATAAACTAATCTTCATCTCTTAAAGGGATTTTAATTATCTCATACGTTAAAATGGACTTTGTACACAACTCCATTTGTGGTGTTTAAGGAAACTTGATAATATGAGGCGGTTCAAGGAATCACAATTTATTCCTTATTGACATTAATAAGTGAGACAAACACCGAGGGGGTATGTTGAATGAAAACAAATATCTCTAATCACAATTAGCTCTCAACCATGAATATTCATATCCCATGCATACATATTGAATATTATAAAATATAAGGCTGCATGTGAACAGACAACGGTTAAGCCCGTGTTTACCCTATAAATTTGCATTTTAATATTTTAGCAAGAATTTCTTGCTTATGGATGGATCTAAGATAGATTGAAACAGACATAAAGGTCAAGGCTACCATGTTACATTATGATAATGATGTCCCATTGTTGAACATCATTTGCAAATTATTATGCCCATTGTAAAAATTAAATGTATTTAAGATAAATGTCCGGGGCTGCGTAAATTATGGCATACTAGTGATCTCATCCTACCACATATTATGTGGTATTATATTAAAAAGTCCGTCACGCAGGGGCTGTGTAAACTAAGTAGATTTCCCTCGTGAAGTTATACAATAGAGAAATCTCCATACGAGAGGCGAACTAGCCTTTGGCGGGAAATTCAGTCATCCGTTATCGGCCACCAATTAATAAAAATGCAGATATCTCGGTTAGTATTCAAGATAGAGAATAAATGAATAGAACAATATTTATAGTAAATTTAATTTACAATAAGATTGGTTCTATACAATTTTTGATCCGACGTATGGTAATGGAGATATCTAAAATTTTCGAAAATCCCCCCCTTTAACCCCCCCCCCTCCCACTGGTCCGATTTCAGCCATTAACGAACTTGATCTGTCTTTTTGCATAAAACGTTTAAATATCGAGTTTGGTAACGATCAAACAAAAATTGCGACCGCTAGAGCGTTAACAGACAAATATATATATATATATATATATATATATATATAATTTTGAACGGACCTCATTTTCGTCATCTCCTGGGTAGGATCGATGGACATTTGAAGAAATTTTTCGAAAATCGCGTCATGAGTACGACCTCAATAGCTGATTTTCCTTAAGGGAAATCTGCTAAAAACCAGAAGGTATAAATTATTCATATTTATTTTTAGGTATAAATTATTCGCTTGATACTTGAGTTACGAAAAAATGTTTAGAGAAATAGTTGTAGGCCTGTAATAGTTAAACAAGACTGGTTTTATAATGTTTTACGATCCGACTCATTATAATCGATATATTTTGAATTTCTAGGTCCGATTTTAGCCACTAGCAAATTTGATCTTTAGTATTGACAGAAAAGGTTAAATATCGAGTTTGGTATTGATCAAATAACTATTTGAATTTGCATGTATCTCGCATAACGAAGGCCACCTGGAAACAATATTTGGTATTTAAGCATAGAAAAAAGTCGGTCATATAACGGAGTATTGATTTTTTTGCATGAGCAGGAGTAGGAGTTTACCGAAGACTAAAAAGAGAAAAATGCACTGTTAATATTGAGAATAAAGAATTAATGTATATAACAATGAATAGTACATTTAATTTGGAAATAGATTCCTTCTCTACAATTTTTCGATCTGAAGTATAATAAAGGAGATATTTTTAATTTCCAACATTCCCTTCTCTAAACCCCATCATCCCTTCCACAGGTCCACATGTTAATATGACGTGATAAGGAATGGGGATTTCACTAAAGACCGAAAACTAAAAAATGCAAAACTCTCGATTAATAATCAAGATAGTGAAAAAACATACTTAACAACAATTATAGAAGATTACATTTACAAATAAGATTGGTTCTATACAATATCAGACTCCAAGCATAATAATGGAGTTTTTAAGAATTTTCAAAATTTCTCCCATCCCAACGCCCGATTTCAGCCATTAACGAACTTGACCATCAGTTTTGCATGCGACGCTTATATACCGAGTTTCGTAAAACAAAAATTGCGATTGCTAGAGCTTTAACACACAAATATATATTTATAATTTTGAACGGTCCTCATTTTCGTTGGTAGGATGGATGGAAATCTGAGGAAATTTTTCAAAAGTCATAAGTTCAACATCAATAGTTGAATACTGTTAAGGGAAATCTATGTAGATATTATTGAGGAAAGGCATGGCTAGTCTTTGGGACACTTAGATTTAGTCTTATAATTTTGTTAAATACTTAATATAAATGTATATTAATCTTTTTTAATTAAAATAATTGGTTAATCTATAGGTTATTTAAACAAAATCTACCAAAAGTGAATAATTTTTATGGATTATTTACAAAAAAATACAAAATAAAAAAAAGATAAATTAACACGTTTAAAAAAAAAAAATATTCTTCATTTTTATGACAGTGAATGGTAGACTTCGCTACCCCAAGCGTGTCGGCAATGTAACGTAAGCTCCGGCCTTCCATCTAAGTTTGAAAGACCCATTATTCTGGACCGAAATAAAAATGAAACATTAATTAAAGAAAATGCTTGGTTAATAATTAAAGATGTTTAAATGTGCTAAAAACTACTTACAGTTTAGTATAGATCAACTTCACGACAAATAAATCTAATCTGAGTTTTATCTAATTGTTTACTAATCCTGAAGGGATTAGTTCAATGGACTTAGACTCTACATTCTCTGTAATAACTAGAATGCCCACATAAAGAAACACATTGCTGAAAGATAGCTTTTAATACGACATATATGAAGTGTCCGGTTTTTTTTTCGGTTGAGTGTATATATTCTTTATTTTTGTTGTGCTATTTGTTTATTTATTACATCCCTGGGCACGAGCTTAATACTTGAAATGCAAATGACATATTAAAGTGTAAATGTTGCCAACACAATAGGTTGGTTGTCCAAATTAGCGTGTCTTTGGTATAATCACGAATAGTAATTATGTTAGGATCTTGCATTTTAACAAGGAAATATTGAAATTTGTTCCACATCAACTATGGAGGGGTATATTATTAATACGTGTCGTTTATTTTAAATTGTTTGTGGTGGTTGGAAGCTGAGATATAGGAGGCTGCGGCAATCATCATTTATCAAAGAGGCCGTGGTGGCGGGAACTGCTCATCTGTGGGGGCAGATACAGCCAAGATATTGGAAACACCACTATATTAGCCGTCCCAGCCCCCGTTACCCCTCGCTATACGTTACACTCTTCGTCCGGTCAGAGGGCTTATTTTATTTTTTTGGAACAATTTGTTGCTCCTACACTTTCTCTCTTGATATATATTTTCAACTCAACTGCTGGATAATGTGTAGAACGCTTGGAGAAGGAAGATGAACTCACCTTTGGCTTATGTTTTGCCAGTCTGCGTTGACCTGTAATATTAGACGGAGTTGTTTATTTAGTTAGTAATGTAAGCAATTCTAGCCTTAGTCTTTGCAGGACGGACCTCATTTTCGTCATCTTCTGGGTAGAATCGATGGACATTTGAGTAAATATTTCGACAATCTCACGAGTACAACCTCAATTCCTGATTTCCCTTGAGGGAAATCTACTATTGAAGTTCAAGATTATATATTTGTCGTTACCGTTCTAGCGGTCACTATTATTGTTTGGTCGATTCCAAACCTGATATTTATTCGTTATATATATAATTTATCAAGTTCATTAATGGCAGAAATCGTAGGAGTGGGAATGGGGGATTTAGAGGGGTGATTACGAAAATATGAAATATCTGTTAGCAGTGGCGGACTCGGCAGGTTGGCAAATACCGAGGGCCCACAGCCCTAAGTAGGCCCAAGGGCATTCATTTTATTATAATTAACACCCTAAATAATATTTATTTATATTTGTTTGTTATATCGCTGATATATATTTCTATTAGCAAATGTTACGATTTTATTTTGCACTTTATGCTATTCCTACAGGTAAATCTAGATAAATAATACATATCTGTATAAAACATGTTATTAAGGATATATGATATTCATATTCGTATTTTTTTACTAAATAAAAAACTGTTTGTATTATATTTGTTATCAATCAGCTAATTTTGCTGAGGGCCTACAGAGCTGCCAATCCTGCGCCATCCGTTACCGCTATCGTCGCTTTATGTAAAAATAAAAATCAAGTTCGTTAACGGATGAATTCGGACCAGTGGGAGGGGGGTGGGTTTAGAGGGGAGGATTTTCGAAAATTCGAAATATCTGTCGGATCGATAAACTGTACAGAATAAATCTTATTGCAAATTAAGTGTACTATAAATATTGTTATATACATTTATTCTCTATCTTGAATATTAACCGAGATATTTGCATTTTTATTAAATCTGGGAGGCTGACTTTCCCGCCAAAAGCTAGTTCGGCCGTTTCCTTGACTGCTCGGCTCTCGTGAAATTTCTCTACTGTAAAACTTCACGTGGGAAATCGGCTTAGTTTACGCAGCCCCTGCGTGACGGACTTTTTATTAGATACATTGTTTCATGTCTATAAATGTATTACAAAAATGAAATGCCTCTATTGATATATACGTATTTCTTGTATTCGTGACGGACTTTTTCTTTTTAGTTTTTAGCCTTATGTAAACCCCCATAATAACAATTCTTCCATTTTATTCTAAGCTTATATGCCAAATGTGGTTTTCAAGAGACCTTTATTATGCGAGATAAATGCAAAGTCGTTGTGTTACATTTTGGCTTTCTATTTTTCACATTATTTTGGAGCGTTAGTATAAATAAAATTCCATTTTGAGAGCATACGCATTCATTTATGGAGCACTTTTTCTTCGTATTATTTTTTTTGTCTTTAATCCTTTATTCTTAGAAGGTTATTATTGTTGTTTTGCCTCCATTATTCCTGTTAATAACCCTCCTGCCATTGTAGCCTTGGTTAAATACCCCAAATTTACAGAGAGCTCTGCTATCTCATGAATAAAACCTCTAGACCACCCTCCGGCGGCGTAGGCCATCGCTGCCGATGGCTAAAAAATTGACATCCATTTTATCCTCTTTGTAAAAAAGAGAGCTGAAAAGAGCGGGAAGTATATGGAGGTGTCACCGCTGTCATGGAACCGTATTACAACCTGACCACTCCAAAAATCCAGCCGGCCACACTAATTGACGTATTCACATCCATAGCTATTAGGACATTTACACTTTTCCAATTTATATCCTTCCAAAGGGACTCGGTCCCATTCCCAGTCGTTTATTTGTTTGCTTTTATTTTATTTTATTTTTTTTTTTTACTATCTCTCCTTTCGAGAGAACTCTGACTTTAATTGTTCTTCGTTACATTTTACAAATGAAAAAAAACAAAAACACTCCGTATAACTTCCATCTTCGTATATTAAGCAATACTGTCCTTTGAACTGGGATTGAGCAATATTCTTTATTGAGGCTATTTTAAGAAATGAAATGTATCTCCTGTATTGGGTTGTTTGAGACAGATTGTAATCCTTTTTCTATGGTTTCTTCATTGTAATCCAATACTCCAAATTGTTCGATATATACAAATGAAATAAAATGTATTTATTTCCACAATAGGATACGTCAAAACATTATCATAGAAACTCTCCAAGCTCTTTAACTCTTCATGATATTCTATTGAGGTCATACTTAAGACGTGATTTTCGAAAATGTTCTCAAATGTCTAGCGATCTTATCTAGGAGATGATGATGTCCGTTCAGAATTATATCTATATACATTTGTCTTTTAACACTCTAACTGTCGCAATCTTTATCTCATCGTTACCAAAACTCGATATTTAAACGTTATACGTAAAAAGTCCGTCACGCAGTAGCTGCGTAAACTAAGCAGATTTCCCACGTGAAGTTATACAGTAGAGAAATTTCACGAGAGCCGAGCCAGTCAAGTAAACGGCCGAACTAGCTTTTGGCGGGAAAGTAACTCTCGTCCGTTAGGCTCCCCGATTTAATAAAAATGCAAATATCTCGGTTAATATTCAAGATAGAGAAAAAATGTATATAACAATATTTATAGTAAATTTAATTTGCAATTAGATTGATTCTGTACAATGTTTCGATCCGACGTATAGTAACAGAGTTATTACGAATTTTCGAAAATCCTCCCTTCTAAACCCCCCCTCCCACTGGTCCGATTTCAGCCGTTAACGTACTTGATCTTCCTTTTTACATAAAACGACTAAATATCGAGTTTGGTATTGATTAAACAAAAATTGCGACCGCTAGAGCGGTAACAGACAAATATATATATATATATATATATATATATATATATATATATATATATATATATATATATATACAGGGTGGGCCATAAAGTTGGACGGATTATAAAAAAATATATAAAAAAAACTACAAAGCTGCGGAAAGAAAAAGTATATTTATTGTAAAGTAAACAAATGGGAAATTTATTTTTTAAAAATAACAGTGTAATTTAAGATCTTTAGTCAAAATACGCCTTAATGATGTTCTTGATATGGCGAGCTCAGCTGATCTCTTTCAGGACGACTGTTGGGGATCACGCCGTACGGACGCCACGACTTCCCTTACATTTTCCTCCGTTCTTACCGACCTTGGACGTCCCACAGGTTTTTCAATTAATGTCGAACCCGAAGACTCAAACTTTCTTACCCACGATCTGATCGCTCTATCATATGGACATTGGTTTAAATCATGTAAATTAAATTGCGAGCGAAATAGACGCCGCGCAATAATGCACGAATCGCCATTTTAGCAGATTTCCCTTGAGGGAAATCAGCTATTGAGGTTGTACTCATGACGGAATTTTCGAAATTTTTCTTCAAATGTCCATCGATCCTACCTAGTAGATGACGAAAATGAGGTCCGTTCAAAACTGTATATATATATCTATATATATATATATATATATATATATATATATATATATATATATATATACATATATATATATTTGTCTGTTACCGCTCTAGCGGTCGCAATTTTGTTTAATCGTTACGAAACTCGATATTTAACCGTTTTATGTAAAAAGACAGATTAAGTTCGTTAATGGCTGAAATCGGACCAGAGGAAGGGGGGGTTTAAAGGGGGGATTTTCGAAAATTCCAAATATCTCCGTTATTATGCATCGGATCGAAAAATTGCATATAACCAATCTTATTGCAAATTAAATTTACTATAAATATTGTTATATACGTTTATTCTCTATCTTGAATATTAACCGAGATATTTGCATTTTTCAGTTTTTAGCAAACCGCCACTTCTACTCATGTTACGTAAACAATACTCTGCTACATAATAAAAAACATTATTGGAAGTTTAAATACCAAAAAATTGTATTCAAGAGACCTTTATTATACGAGATACATGCAAATATGCCCTGGTGACCCCCCCGCCATCTTAAAGTTTTGGACTACTTAAATTTTATTGATTGAGATAACAATTATTCTGACTCATTATTAATTACAGTACTAGATATAGTAAATAGTTCTCAATAAAATGATGTGTTATATTCTGATATATTTCAGTAATTGTTTTTCTTTCCGGTGTGAGCCGGGCCGGGCCCGTTTGTTTACATTTCTAACCTAACGCTTCCTGTCGGCAGGCTATTGAAATTGGATGAAACATTTCTTATTTCCGTTTGTATTTATTCATGGTGTTGTTGTGTTAGCAGTATGTATATTTATCTATTACTAAACTTCACGTGGGAAATCTGCTTAGTTTACGCAGCCCCTGCGTGACGGACTTTTTTTGTAATACGCCTTTACACAGAACGCACGTTGCTCACCGGTGAAACGCTCCATGGCGACTGAATTTCCGAGAACCAAGCTACCTATCCCCGCTACCCGCACCCCTCTCCCGCCTTCCTGTCACCGGTAATGCGTTTTTGAAATCCGTCCAACTTTATGGCCCACCCTATATATATATATATATATATTTCTATATATAGTTTTGAACGGACCTTATTTTCGTCATCTACTAGATAGGATCGATGGACATTTGAAGAAAAATTTCGAAAATTCCGTCATGAGTACAACCTCAATAGCTGATTTCCCTTAAGAGGAGAATTTTTAAAATTCGAAGTATCTCTGTTATTATACGTCGTATCATATAAATGTTGTTATATACGTATTATCTTTAATATCAATATTAACCGAGAATTTGGAGTGATTAGTTTTCAGCCTTCAGTAAACCCCACTCTTACTCATGTCATAATAGCTATAAACCGTTTAACGCGAAACTCTTTATTCCAAGCTTAAATACCTGTGAAATCGTTGTGCGATGACGTTATCAATTAAAGTTTTACGTCTTTGTATCGAAAATGTATTTTTGATCCATAGCATACTCAATATTTGACCTTTTCAAGTCAACGTGAACACATCATATTTGTTATTGGTAAACAATTTTTTCTGTAATCGTTGAATAATTGTAACATTACTAAACTGAAATGAGTGAAACATTTTGCAATAGAGTGAAGAAAGTAATCACTTTCTTCACAAGTGAAGAAAGTGAATTGCCTTCTTAATTAGCTAAATGCTTTTAAATGTTTCTTAACATTGTAAGAATTTATTTTAACAAAATAAATTGAAATTTGAATGAATTATTGGTGGAAATAATCAATATATTTTAAAATTTAAATATAATAATAATTACCTTCCTTGTTTATAACCTGCACTTGTTTATAACTGCACTACTTCACAATCATCACTAGTTGTTTTATAACTATGCTTATAACCTTTCACAACCTTGCTTATAACCTACTAACAACATACCATAATCTTCACAACATCCTAATTTTGTTCATATTCTGGTTAGATCTGATCATGTATTACACGTTTACAGAAAAAAATTAATATTACACTCGTGACGAAAGTAGAATTTACAACTCTTGTGAAATTACCACACTCGCTTCGCTCGTGTGGGTAAACGTTTCACTCGAGTTGTAAAATGATCTACTTTCGTCACTTGTATAATAAATAACTATTTTTAAACTATTGAAGCTCTATAATTGTTTTCTTGACTTTTTTGTACCTCAAATATTAAATTTTTAAATGTTATTAACGCCCACTTTTTTGTAATTGAGGCTAATTGAGATGGGTTATCTTCAGGGTACCATCCGATTGTAGCCAGGGGGCGGACTAAGGAATGAGTTCCGTCACTAAATAAATTCCTCTGCCCAGGCGGGAATCGAACTCGCCACTCTAGGTTTACCATGTGAGATTAAGGTCAACGCTTTAACTCACATGGCTAACCTGAGCCCCATCATTCCGAATGAGTGCTCAGATAAGATCACTAATGAGTCGCACCGGCTCTTAGGAAATTTACTTAGTTTACGGACTCCCGGGCATATTATTTATTTCATATTCATTTTGTGTTTCTATCCCTTGTAAATTCCCTGTTGAACACTCATACAGAATTGATAGTTTGATAAGGTCATCCCCATATGTTGGGAAGTGTGCTTGGTTTACGCAGCCCTTGCGTGACCGGCTTTGTTTGTTGAATTAGCAGGCTGTCGTCAGTGCTGACGTGGACAGACTGACGTGCCTGTTCTAAAGAGCATTACGTTGACGTTATCAGAGAGAACTCCCCTCCTCCCCCCGTTTGATAAGTGAGGCCCCTTGCCGGTTCGTGGCGAGGATATTGATTCCCGGTTCATTGGGCCACCAGTTCGTAGGTTCACACGGTCAGTCTCGTGTCCTCCTCTAGCCCCCCTCACATATGCACCCACTACTAACCTAAAATGCACTCACTCATATGCATTGGCAGAGAAATCAGCTATTTATGTCGCACTCATGCGATTTACGTAAAATTTCCTCAAATGTCCATAGATCGTACCTGGTGACGAAAATGAGGTCCGTTCCAAACCATATATGCACGTCCACTTTTCGCTATCATGGATAACTGGGACGGGTTATGTACAGGCTAACACCCTTTTCTAGCCAGGGTGGGACTAAGGATTTTATTTAATGATTTCGTCTCTACATAGATTCCTAATGTCCTGGCAGGAATTGAACTCGCCATCATCTAAAGGTCTATCATGTAAAGATTAAAGGCAACGCTTTAACGGACTTGGCTAACCTGAGCTCATATATATATATATATATATATATATATATATATATATGCTACACAGACTGAATACACTACCGCTCTCAATATACGACAAAAACAATATACGAGATAGTCTACAGCAACGGTTACAAACGACACACGATTAACAAATTACGCAAGAAACCAGTAACACAAAACGAGACTCTCACACCCCCGCAGAACCAATCACAGGACCTGACACATGTAAAATCACCAACGTACTACAAAAAGGATGACTCCACACTGCGATCAGAACCAGCAATGAGAACACTAAGACAAAAGCTGACAAACGACATCGAGAACAATATGAATGGAGCATATAAAATCACGTGCAGCTGCACCAACACGTACATTGGACAAACACCACGTTAAACCTGTATTTACACACAAAAATATCTCCGTTGTTATGCATGAGATCTAAAAATTGTATGGAATCCATCTTATTGCAAATATAATGATCTATAAATTTTGTTATATGCATGTTTTCTATATGTTTCATATTAATTGAGGTATTTCCATATTTTAGTTTTCAGCCTTCAGTAAACACAGACTCCTACTCATGTCATATTAACAATAAGCTGTTATATCATCTACCAAAACAGTGGATGATGTGGGAAAATGGGAGTCATATTTAGATTCAGAGGTCATTTTACATAAGAATCAGCAGGAATGGTGTCTGGGCGGATTTTCATGCAGACCGGTTCTGTCGAGATGTTCTGGTTTAGACAGCGTTATATATTATCTGTCAATATTTCGCAGGTCTGCTAGCTTCTTTAGGGTGTCTCGACTTAAAATAAGTAGACTGCTGTCATACCTTATATATTCTTAGATCAGATAAAATGTAGATGCTAGTAAATAGCATGATCGGGTCTTACCTATCAGAAGACCTTGATAATCATGGACCACGGAAGTCTACGAGAACTTACATTTTAGTACCCATTGAATAATTTTACACAAGTGCCGGTTTACATTGACATAAATGTAATGCAAGAATGTCAAACGATTCCTTTAGGAATTGGACCTCAGAGGTATCTGTGTGGAAAAAAGGTTCAGCCATCAAGGCTTCCCCCACCCCATACTCCTCGACAGCCACCCCCCCCCTCCCACTCCTCGCGTTCTAATTAGTGTTAGCCCTAATTCTGATAAGCCCGCTAAGATAACAGCAATATGGAATCCTCCAGGCCTTAACTACTTCCTGTTTCCCGGCAACAATTTCCTACAACATCCTCGTTCAAATTTGTGTACTTCCTTTCTGTCTCTTTCCTAGGCCTCTGCCAACGGGCCCTTCTGAATACATTTGTCTGAATTTTAATTATTTTTTTTTTAACCAACCTCTCCCCAATGGCGACAGAGCTTCTTTAAGCACCAAGAAAGGCTTGAGTGGGGCAATCCTTATCTCAAACCTCCCCATTTTGTTATGTACTATTTACTTTTACAAAAATACATCGCACAAGACATGCGTAAACTAAGCAGGTTTTCCAGATGCGGGAATTGCACAAGATGTCGTTAGCTTGTGTCATATCAGTACGGATGGGATCTGTCAATCTTCTAACTTAAGCTGGCTATTAGTTGTACTGCTAAAGTTGCTCTTTGCAAGAGTTTTTCCATATGTAATTATTACCTAAACAGATGTCTCTCTGTTGAATATTTTGTACTCCCGTCTGAACAAATAATACGTTGTCCAGAGTTTATTACAGATTGGTTAATGAAGTCCACAATGTGTCCCGTACAGTGCATATGATAAATTACCTGTTTTGTTACATTAACGATTTTGGATGGAAATAGCAGTCCATTGGTCTACTTGAGGGACTTTTGTGGTACAAAGAAAGTGAGGGCATCCCTGTAAAGCTATTGGCATAGATGGAGCCAGGGCGGGAATCTAGAACCTTCTAGGCGTCTTACCCGGCTCCGACCAATCAGCGGGCGAGTTAGCGCTTCGAACCTACTACTGCCGACTTCAGGCTTATATGAAAACGACCAGCTCGCCCGACAGTCAGTATTTAGTTGAGAATCAGTGATTTAACCAGTCATTCGAGGTGGGCTGTGATAGGGGACTGACGGATGAATGAAGTTAGCAGGAATAACTCTCTTAATTTTTGAGTTACAAAAAAAGCGACGAAGAACAATTGTTGACCATCAAGAATAAAGTTAACTTTATAACATTTTACTGATAATAACAAAAATATTTTCAATTTCCCAATTCCCCCGCCTCTATTTCCCCACTATTCTTGATCCCATTTCTGCTTATTAAAAATATGATCTTTAGTCTTAATTGAAACAGTAAAATGCTTGTATGATATAGATCAAATATATATTTTCGAAACACGAACGTCAAGTCTGGTTTGACGATGTCATCAAACAACGAATTAGCATGTATCTCGTATATTAAAGGTGTCCTGAAGAATACATTTGGTATTTAAGCTGTGAATAATGTATTTCATGATATAACAGCGTATTGCTATTCTGTTGTTTGTTTCTTAAGGTTAAAAATTACTAGGTTATCATCGCCCGGTAATATCCGAATACTCTCTTTTGGATAAGTACTTGCATTTTGTGTGTAAATTGTAAATATTGTTGTATTTATATCGTTATTTAAAAGCTACCACTAGACCGGTAACAGACAAACTTATATATAATTTTGAACGGACCACATTTTCGTCATCAAGTAGATAGGACCGATAGATATTTGAGGTAATTCCTCGAAAATCCCGTCAGAACGACCTCAATAGCTGATTTTCCTTAAGGTAAATCTTCTAAAATTAATCACTATATTTCACTTTGTTGGCTGTGCAAATTATTGATATTCATTCAGATTATAAACAAACCAAGTCCTTGGCATTTTCCGCTTACTTAGCTCTTCAGTTTCAAGCCATAACTCTTTGCCTTAACAACGGGGAATTATCCGTTGGGGTCGCTGTTTCAGTTAATGATGCTTAGCGATTATTTAGCTTAAGTATACATAGTTAACAATTATAGCTGGTATTGTGGTCGAGGAAGAGTTTTCTCTGGCTTATTGCGGGGGTGTACTCCCTTTAATTTGGCCCCCGGTTATCGGTATTCGATCTACAAATAACTAGCGAGAGAGAGAGTTCTTAATATAACCCTGCTTCTATCGGCTTGCTTGGGGTAGTTTTACTGCTCTCCGGCATGCAACCCTCCAAAATCAATCGTTTCCGAAATTATATCATTGTAGTTACTTTAACCAGCACGACAATTGTTTTGAAACGGCTGTTCCCCTTCCTCGTCTCTCTCCCTCTATTCCCATAACTCGCAGACCGTCCTACAATAACCCATTAGCAAGCTTGATTGGTTGCTTCCTTGATTTTTTCCAGCTAGTTTGTGACGAATCTGGAAAACATTTATCTATATCAATAACTCCTTATAAATTATAACTGAGAACATCATTATTAAATGATGTTAAACTAAAATTCTGTGCCATTAACTCTCGATTTAGCCTATTTCCCTTAAAGAAAACCAGTTTATGGGGGCTGTACTCACGGCGCGATTTTCGGAAACCATCCTGAAATACGCTTCGATCCTACCTAAAATGATAGAGAGTGAGAGAGGACTCGCAGCTGCAAGTTCCTTATGGGCGTTTCGGCCTGAAAATGAATTTCTCTAATATTTCACTTAACTATGCTCGCTGAACTAGGCTATGCTTTCTGGTCATAATTTTATCTATTCAAAATCTTTAATAACTCTTAAATGGAGACCACTGGCATGGGGAAACTCAATTGTACTGCTGGGCAGATGTTAACTTAAAATCCCCCAAAAAAGGAGAGAGAGCATGTTGGGGGGGGGGGTGAGAGTGTGTGTGTGTGTGTGTGTGTGTGAGAGAGAGAGAGAGAGAGAGAGAGAGAGAGAGAGAGAGAGAGAGAGAGAGAGCGTGACGGGGGACATGTAGCTGAGGGCGGATCGGTAGGGGTGAGGTTTGAAATTAAGCAGGCATCTATGAATAAAACATGGCGGTGCTGCCGTTCAAAGCAGGAAACCACATTCTAGCTACACTGTTATACATTCATAGCGGCTAATGTGTGTCCCTTTGCTCTTTATTGTCCTTTCCTCCCGCACCGGCCATCGCTTCCTCTCTTTCGGGGTCCACCTCTCCAACCTTCACTCATCGACCCTCCATCTCTCCCGGCCAATACGAATTTGTTATTACTAGTTTAATGTTCATAAACTAGCTCACGCAATCCCCCTTTAAGCAAGCCATACCTTCGGCATCGCCACGTGTCGAGCGATCCCTTTGGGATCGCCAAGCGTTGGTTCCGGCGTCGCCCTGGCGATTTTAGATTTTTAATTATACATGCATTTGTGCAAATTGGAAAAAATGATGATCCCCATTTGGTTGGAAAAGAAGTTATTTCGTATTTGTAAATGATCTATATTCACGTAAACCTTTATATTTATAATAAGAGAAGAAATTGATCAAATTAACAAATTATGAAATCTTTACCAGGTACTGTACCTTGAAAAATATGCATTATAAGAAACCGTTTTAGTTCCTTTTGTGAATTTGGTAAATAGGGGAAATAGAGGGAAACACTATTTTAATGATATTAAAATGGCCACAATTTCAATAAGTAAAAATAGAATATAAGTAAAAATAAGGAATTAAAAAGTTTTTCCACATAAAACGAAAAAAGAGAGAAGGACAATTCCTAGAGTTTTAGGAATAGTTTTGTGAGTATCTGGTAGAACGCGCAATAAAACGTCTTTCCAAAACTAACACATCTAAACGAATAATTGAAATAACTCAAATCTCAACAATAATAATGCAAATATATTAGTATAAAAAGAAAATAAAGCAAAAAATTTCGACTTCAATTAGATTAAAGAAAATTTTTCAAAGCAAAAAGCGCCTATGAGGAACAAAACGGTAGCTCAATCTCGAAAATCTACCGAGCGGTTCGGGCTGAACAATTCTCGAAGAAAACAGTTTGTGGCTTTAAATTATAGAATTCCCAAGTAAATTCAACTAACGAACCGAATCTTTATTCATGATAACAACGTTATTAGAAACATAAGTACTCATCAAATGAATTAAATTAGATATTTCTGATAGATCAACTGACTAATCCTCAATGCATTTAAAAATTAGACTGGAATCCCTGACTTCAATATTCTCTATTCAGCTAGAATGGATCATGTACATTAAACTTACCCGATGGTAATAGCCCTTCACCAGTAAACCATATAGTAAAGGCTCTATAGTTAAATTCAATAATTCTAACTGGACATAGCCAGTAAATTGTTAATTGATTTAGAAATCTAGAAGGCATTTGAAAGCAATTTCAAAGATCTTTTAAACATTCAGCCATAAATGGAAGGTGCTGGGATTGATGACTGATTGGGTCTATCACTTAATGTAAATTAATTGGAAATGTACATGAATTAAATTTATTGTTTAATAAATACTGAAAATCACAAGCGAACATCAGCATGTAATCATTTGCGATACTAAGATTTTATGTGAACAAGTAGACTGCAGTGACAGTACCTGGAATTGGCGGGAAATATAAGGCAGATGGGACTGCTCGTCGATATACAATAGCTAATAAGATATATCGATTGAGTTTGAAGGTGGCGCAGGGCAGTTCTTGGAATGGCTAGTTAGGGTAGAGCAAGTTGACGAATAAAAATATACTTGCTAGGACAACAGTTAATGGACAAGGAAAACACGCTATCCTCTCCTCAGCAGAGCCTATTCAACGTGGCCAAGTGATTTTAAGGAGCTAACTATAGTCCAGCCGACTAACACGCAGGCCTGATTAAACTAAGAAGATACCCTCATTCGCTGGATGAAACACTTCATACTGGTTTTACAAAAATAATAAACGTTGATTATTAGGGTTCTTTTGGATTGCATAATTAAATACACAAACACAAGCGATTTTATCACTACGCAATTTATTTTAAGATACACTACACACTTGGTAAATTATTCTTCGCTACTAATTTGCTACTAATAACTTCACTTCTTATTGCACAATACAACTCATGATCACGCGAATCACTGATGTTCACAAAACACTGCACTGCACTGAAACTAAAAAGCACTGTTCTATAAAGCTGCATTAAACGAACTGACATTCGTCGAACTGACGGACTTTTATATATCCCTGCGTCGGTTAGAAGGGTCGAGAGACTCAGCCTGGTACGGCGACTTGAATATTATAGAGTTGGTCCTTGTGCCGCCGCTCTTGCCTTGGGTTGCCTTCATTTTCTTCGTGCTTCATAAATATTTTATTAACTATGGGTAATTTGCGTTGATGAAGAATACAGCCCTTAGTATTTAGGAGGTAACGTATTTTAAGGGCGAATCTTCGTACAATCATGGGACTTTAATTTCAAAAATTACTCATATTCATTATTCTGTGGCGAGTAATGAATTAGAATAACTAGACAACATTTTACTTCAGCAAATCTCATACGAATTGTTATTTTCTGTATGCGAGGAGCACGTTTTTATATTGTAACACTCATATTTAATTCGACATTTTAACTATAAAATGCACTTTATACTCATGCACACATAATGATGCTGAGCAAATGCCAGATGAATCTGTAATAAAAATGACTTTATAACAACAACAAAAGCTATTGAAAGAAGGAAACTTACCACCTCGTGGGTAGAGGATAGTAAAACTTTATAGTGGTTCATAACAGAAGCATTGAATCCGCTAGAGTGACTTGGTGCGCTATATGAGGCTTTCAGCAGAAAATTAAAAACTTGTGCAGCCATTGGCTCGGTGCTAGGGAAAATTTAATGGTGGAGCTACTGGGTCAAACGAAAATTGAATATTAATGAACTTGAAATATATATGAGGGGGGAAGAGTACATAATATATTCAAGGAAAGGTAAAAACTTTATGATCCTTCGGGAATATGCATTATCTATTTATTGTTAAGAAAGAATGGAAAACATAGCTTTAGTTTTATATATATAAAGTAGCAGCTATTGCAATTTTTTAATATGCAGAATTAACTCAGGTATCAACTACATCACAGTCCTTGCATAAAGCACTTTATTATAAAAGTCCGTCTCGCAGGGGATTCATAAACTGATCATGCTGGAATGGCACATTACTGATCTCATCTCACCATACTAGATGTAACTTTCCCAGAGTGCCTTAGTTTTAGCAGATTTCCCTTAAGGGAAATCAGTTATTGAGGTTGTACTCATGACTCGATTTTCGAAATTTTTCTTCAAATGTCCATCAATCCTATCCAGGAGATGACGAAAATGAGGTCCGTTCAAAACGGTGTGTATATATATATATATATATATATATATATATATATATATATATATATATATATATATATACATATATTTGTCTGTTACCGCTCTAGCGGTCGCAATTTTTGTCTTATCGTTACCAAACTTGATATATAATCGCTTCATGTAAAAATAAAGATCAAGTTCGTTAACGGACCAGGGGGAGGGGGGGGGTTAGAGGGAGAGAATTTCTATAATTCTTAATATCTCCGTTAATATGCGTCAGATCGAAAAATTGTATAGAACCAATCTTATTGCAAATGGAGTGTTCTATAAATGTTGTTATGTACATTTCTTCACTATCTTGATTATTAACAGAGATATTTGCATTTTTTTAGTTTTTGGTTTTCAGTTAACCCCCACTCCTACTCATCTCATATTAACAATGTTCTAATATGTTATGAATCACTTTATTTGAAGCTTAAATACCAAATATTGTTCTCATTAAACTTTTAAGTTTTGAAATAAATGCAAATACGTGGCGCACGCGGAAAATCTGCTAAGTTAAAGCAGCCCCTGCGTGACGGATTTTTTTGCTCCCTGCTTCTCATCTACTACAGTTGCTCTGAAGGAGGGAACCAACGGTGCCCGGAAGTGTCTGTATAAATATTAAATAAACTTTCACTATCTAAAGGACTGAGAATTTGTATAGCCGATACAACTGGAATATATATATATATATATATATATATATA